>JAQQSE010000293.1:0-167624 GCA_035772565.1 Antheraea assamensis
CTTTTTTTGTTTTTTTTTTTTTTTTACGTGGGGAAAATCCGTAACGGATACCCACCCCGTCGGGCAGCGGGGGGTGGGTTATGTCCGAGTCCCACGGACTAAAAACCCCACGGTGCCTCTCACACCTATTTGGCCGGGGAGCAGGAACTGCCAATGGCATTACTTCTGCTCCCCGGCAGGTGTCGGCCCCTCATCAGGGGCCCCGTCTGCGGTCTGAGGGGTCAAGATGGTAGACCCCTCAGGAGGGGGCGGGTGTTAAACCCCCCGACGAACTGTGGGAGTCGCTCGGCCACAAGCGACTCCACCACGCGGGCCTGTGCAGTTTGACGCTGCTCAGGGCGACGGACGTGCCCGCCCGTCCCGTCGCCCACAAGCCCTTTTTACGGCGGCATGAGGTCGTCGCCGACCCGTCGCCGCCGTGTTCGTCGACCGCGGGAGGGGAGCCTGGTGGTCTGCTCCCTCTCCCTCTCCGCCGCCTCCTTCGCGAGCATGACTCGCTCGCAGTACGAGGCGACGGAGATCCACCCGGCCTCGCTCTCGACCATCTTGACGATGACGGTCGAGAGCGAGAGATCCGGGCCTATGGCCGCGACGAGCTCGCGGCGTGGCTCGTCCCAGGCGGGACACTCCTCCAGAGTGTGCTGCGCCCGATCTTCGGCGCAGCCACAATGATGGCACCCTGGCGTTGGCTCCCGGCCGATGCGACACAGGTAACTGCCGAAGCAACCGTGCCCCGACAGCACCTGTGTCAGCCGGAAGCTCAGGGTGCCATGCCGCCTGGTGAGCCATTCGACCATGACCGGTCGAACGGCTCCTATAATAGCCACGCCCGAGCTCGGTCGCTCAAGTCGTCGTCGCCATTCTTCTATCACCAGGACCTGGTGGAGCTGGGACCGGAGCACCTCGATTTCCCGAGGTGCGAGTCTCCGGCCCTGCTCCAGCGCCTCCACGCGTCGTTCGTACAGTGACGCGTGGGCTCTCGCTTCCAGGTCCCAAGGTGGGGATCCGGCCAAAAGGGAGGCCGCCTCGAAGGAGGTCGTGCGGTATCCGCGGATGGCTCTGACGGCCATCGCGCGCTGCGGTCTCCGCAGCAGGGCGCTGCCAACGGCCGTCAGGCCACACGCCCATACGGGGGCCCCGTAAAGGGCCACCGACCGCACGACCCCGAGGTACAACTTCCGGCAGACGGAGTTGGGCCCCCCCAAGTTGGGAAGCAAACGGGCTAATGCGCCCGCTACTCCCATTAAACGGGGGGCCAGCTGCCGGAAGTGTTCCTTGAACGTCCATCGGCTGTCGAGGAGGAGGCCGAGATACCTCATACTCGACCCGACACCGATGGACTCGCCTCCCACGACGATCCGGGACCCTGCGGGTGGCGCACTCCGAGGCCCGTGGAAAAACAGGGCCTCGGTTTTACTGAGCGCCACCTCTAGTCCCAGACGCCGGATCCTACCGACGACTTGAGCGACTCCTGCAGTTGCCAGGATCGCGGCCGCGCGGTGCGTCTTCCCCCGGGATAACACCAAAGTGTCGTCAGCATAACAGACAATGCTGACGCCCCGGAGGAGCGCACCGCGCAACACCCAATTGTATCCGATGTTCCACAAGAGGGGGCCCAGGACAGACCCCTGCGGAACACCGGATACCACGTCTCGCCGACTTATCCTCCCTCCCTGACCCGGGAAGGTGACGTACCTCTCGCAGAGGTACGCCCCGACTACACGGCGGAGGTAGCGAGGCACTCCATGATACCGGAGTGCCTCTTCAATACAGGCCCAGGGCAAGGTGTTAAAAGCGTTGACGATGTCAAGGGACACCGCCAAAATCACCTCGCCCCGGGCAAATGCTGCCTCCGCCTGGATCTTAACTGACATCACCGCATCAACGGTGGAGCGCCCCTGGCGGAAACCGAACTGGTTTTCCGCCAGGTCCGGCCCTACTCCTGTTAAATGCCGGACGAGGCGGCCTGCGATTATTCGCTCGCAGAGCTTTGCCGCCTCGTCCAACAGCACTATGGGCCGGTAGGCAGACGGACTGTCCGCCGGGCGCCCCTCCTTCTTCAGCAGGACCAAACGGCCGGTTTTCCAGATGGTCGGAAACCGGCCCTGCTGAAGCGATGCGGTGACGATCCGCAGTAGTCGGGGCTCGAGGGCCTCGTAAGCCAGGACCCAGATACGGCCAGGTATGCCGTCGGGTCCTGGGGCGGTGTTTTTCGCCTGGAGGCGTTTCACCGCCGCCCTCGACTCTTCCCGGGTCACCTCGGGGACCACGTCGTCCTCGCCGCAGCCAGCCGCGTTGGGCGTGGGCGGAGCCATCGTGGGAGGCGTATGCTCTGTCCTGGAAGGGAACAGAGCAGCCAGAATCTCGTGGAGGAGATCTGGCTCGAGACTCTGGGTTACCGGGGGGCCGCCCTGACGTAGTTTCCCGCGTACTACGCGGTACGGGCGCCCCCACGGATCCCGGCTGAGGGTCTCGAGCATCTCCTCCCGAGCAAGGGCCTTCCCCTGCTCGATAGCTCTACGGAGCGCCAATCTGGCTGCTCTGTACCCTTCGTAAAGCTCTGCCTCCCTTGCGGACGCGACCTGCGAGCGGCCCCGCCTGCGTCGCTGACGGGTGTACTGGCGACGGACCGCCGTGCACGCTACGCGCAACTGCGCGATTTCGGCGGTCCACCAGTACACCTGACGCTTGGCGGGGATCGGCCCCCTAATCCGGGGCATCGCCGCATCGCAGATTTTCGTCACGTCCGCTCGGAGTGACTCCGCCTCCAGGTCGACGTCGGGAGGCCTGTCCAGTAACTCTTCTGTCACCCAGGCCTGCACGACGACGGCCTCCTGAAGCGCCTCGATGTTTAGGCGCTTCAGTGCCCAACGCGGTCCTTCCGCCACGGGGGTCCTACGGGCTGGTCCGTCCGAGGTCTGGGTGGAGACGTCGAACCGTATGTAGCGATGGTCCGACAACGTCTCCACCCCCTCAAGGACTCTCCAGCCCCGAACACGGCGTGCTAGAGCAGGGCTAGCGAACGTTAGGTCCACTATCGACCCGCCCTGCTGTCGCACGCACGTGTTAACGGACCCCCTGTTCAGGAGGAGTAGGCCCGATGTTATGGCCCACTCCTCCAGCACCCTACCCCTGACGTTCGTGGCCCGGGAACCCCAAGCCGTAGACTTGGCATTGAAGTCCCCGAGCACTAGGACGGGGCGAGGGTGGCTGCGGCCTACGACGCTTTGTAGGTCCCCGAGGAATCCCTCGAAGTCGGCGAGACTCATGCTTGGGGGTGCGTACACCCCCACTACCACTACGCCGCTGTGATGCGCCGCTACGTATCCCCGGCCCCTCAAGATGCTAGAGAGGGGGGGGGAGCCGGCGGCGGCTTGGGAAACTAAGGCCACCGAGCCGTCGAGATCACCCGCCCAGTTATCATCGGGTGGGATGAAATACGGCTCGGCCATCACAGCGACGTGGATCAACCACTGCGCCATGCTCTGGAATAGAAGATCCTGGGCCCTGGCGCAGTGGTTGAGGTTCCCTTGGAGGAAGTGGAGTGCCGCCATTAGGGACACTCCACTTCCTCAAGCTGAACCGTCCTGGCCCCAGCGGCCCCTGACGGCAGCGGGGGATCCTGGGGCTTTCTCCCCCTCCCCCCCCCTCCTTCGTTTTGCCTGCCTCGCAGGCGGCGCAGGCCTCCCGCAGGCCCTGCTTCCCATTCTATGGCCGGCGGATTTCCCAGCCGCTGCGCACACCGCACAGTGTGGCTGGGACGTGCATCCGCTGGCCTTGTGCCCCGGCTGACTGCACCGGAAACAAAGGTCGGTGCAGTCAACCGCCGAGGAACACGACCTCCCCAGGTGACCTTCCCTCAGGCACCTGAAGCACCTGAGGGGACGAGGCGGCAGGACCTGCACCTGCGCCGACACCCAACCTACCAGGATGCGGCGGCCATCGCCCAGCCGCTTAGCCACCGCCACCGGACACGTCACTACGGACGCCCAGAGCCCCCTAAGGCCGGGGCGGACGCCGTTCGTTTTTATGTGGTCCGGTGGACAGTCTCCGGCTCTGGCGACTGCGGCGATGACCTCCGCATCCGTCACTGATTCATCCAGGCCCGATACCCGCACATTGGCGCAGCGTATGGGCCTGGACACAGCCACCCCCTCGGGGACCGCCTCGTGGACCTTGGCGGCGAGGGCATCCGCCTTGGCGCCGCTGGTGGCGCCAGGCACCTCAAATAGGTAGCCGCCGTTGGCGGCCTTGCGCCACCTGATGCCCTCGATGCCAAGGTCCGTGACCTTGACATGCGCCTTCACACGCTGCAGGACCTCCAGATAGGATAGTCCCGCCTCCCGCGCCCCGGACTTAAGCGTTATCGTCACTGCTGACGTCTTCGGGGCGCGGAGGTTCGGGAACTTATCCCCTCCGGAGGCCTGCTCCTTTGGCTTGGGTTTGGCGGGTTTTGCCGGCTTCCCCCTCTTGCCAACCTGCACCCAACCCTGATCTGCCGGTCTGGGTGCAGGGGCTTGCCCGCCGCCGGTGGTGGGCTTGGGCTTGGCCTTCCTCTTCTGGGGCCTTTTCCTGGCCCCCCTTCGCTTCTTCTTCGGCAGCTGCGATGTGGCGGGCTCCCGCGGGCTTCCCGCGGGTGTCGCCGCTGATGACTCGGCCACCATCGCAGCCGCCCTGTCGGGGGCCAGGACTGCCCTGTCGGAGGCCAGGGGTGGCCGCAAGCGCCTCTCCGGGAGGAGCCTGTCCTCCAACGCTTCGAGGCGTGCGCTCACCATGACGCCCACCTGCGTCATTATGGTGCGCGCCATCACCTCAAATTTCGCCTCGGCGTTGGAAGGAGGAGGCCCCTCAGCTCGCGGTCTGCGCTGCGGGAGAGGAGGGAGGTCTTCCAGCCTCACTGGGGACGGGGTCAGCGGCGGCTCCGGAGGAGCAGCGCGTGCGGCCCCATTCCGCTCGCGGACCTTGGCGAGCTCCACCTCCATCAGCGCGAGCTTCCTCCGGAACTCATCCAGCTCGCGCTCCTGGCTCGCGTTTCTCTCCTCGAGCTTGAGGTTACGGGCACACATCTCATTGACTGCATCCGTAATGGATGCAGCCGCTTCGTTTAGTGCCCGTATGAACGGGCCCTGGAGGTGCCCCGACTTCTTGCCGACGTTGACCACTACGTCAACGTCGGCCAGTATCCTCTGTTGGAGGTCCACCAACGGTTGGTCCCCGGTGTTGTCTGGGACCACAATAGGTTTTTTGGTGGACCTCTCCTTCCTCTCCTTCCGGGCGCGGGACGCCTGCGCCTCCAGCTCCGCTTCCGCCTGTTTTCGGAGGTCCTCCTTCTTGAGGCGCTCCTCCAGCTGCTTAGCCGCGGCGAAGCCGACAAACTCCCCCGTCGTTGCCAGCCTGCCTCGCCCCTTCTTCTTCTTCGCGACAGGAGTGCAGTGCCCGGTCGCCTCCTTCTCCGCCTCCGAGCCCGAAGATTGCGACCTCTGTCGCGGGGACGGGTTTGGCGCTCGAGGTGTGGGGTCTGGCACAGCATCAGCCACGGCGTCAGCGTTGGCGGGGGTCGCCTCGCCTTCGCTCGCCGTGTGCATGCGTGCCGGACTCTCCTCGCTGCCCTCGGAGAGGGTCTCCAGTGCTGGCTTGCTGCTCACTGCCTGCTCTGCGGGCAAATCGGTTGTCCGTGAAAGCGTGGCCTTGGTCGTCGTGTTATTTGCGGAATCAGTGGTCCTTGAGCTTGCTGTGGTCAACGTGTTATCTGAAGATTCCGTGGTCCTTGAGCTTGCTCTGGTCCGAGTTGTTCTTACAGAACGCAGGGTTTTGCCCCCCCCAGAAAACGAGGGGCTGCCCAGGCCAGAAGGCCTGGGGAGGGATTCTCCCCCCGCGGAGCGGGAGGTACCCTCCTGGGGTAATAACTTTTTTAACCTTGCCTTCATCCTTGACACCTATCTAACGTCAAGTTTGCAGTACGCCCGCCGGGACCAGTGTTAAAACACCAGCCCCGCCGGCCGCTGTCCGGTACTGGGCCGTTGGGGCTCAAAACTGAGCCCTCATCCGCCCCAGCCCGGTACTGGATGCGCTGCGCACGTACCACATCCAGGTCAGGAGTCAGCCGCCGGTCAACATGACCGACGTTGCCCGGGGTGCACCACGAGGAGGTCCCTGACATCGCACCCCACCGTATTGGTCCCCTGAGACTTGTTAAAAAAGATAGTTACAGTGTAACAACGATATCGTAAATAGACTTGATAAATTGAATGTTAAAAGTGTGAAAATTATTTTATTGTGCCTACAGTTCATGGAATATTCATAATGATGTAAATCTGTCAAAATTGTAATTCGATTTGATTATAGTTTTCCCAAACGCGACTGATGGACTGATTCACGAGAAAGATTTTCAAATAAAATTTGTACAAATTATTTATCTTAAAAGTATTATTAACATATTTATCAAGGATCAACTGCTTGGGGGTTTGTTGACGAGCGCCACTGACGACATTAGATACGTATACATTTGCCATAGGTTTGGCAATACTTCGAAATGAAGATTTCACGATACCATACGCCTATGTCTGTCTAGGGCGAATAGAGAAGAAAAAAATACAATTAAATGTATACAATATTTTGTAGGTGGTAGAGCTACGCTGAAGCTATTACTGGTTTCACCATGAATGGGTCGGCTCGCCCGGGGTAGTACCACCCTCTCACAGAAAACCGACGTGAAGTAACAGTGGTTGCACTGTTGCGTTTCGTTCGGCCAGTGAGAGCGCCGGAGGCCCACATATTTAAAAGGCCGGCAACGCACTTGCGACTCCCCTGGTGTTGCTAGTGTCTATGGACAGCGGTGATCACTTACCATCAGGTGACCCACCTGTTCGTTCGCCCCCTATAATATAAAAAAAAAAAAACTCGTTTGAAAATTATGTAAATTTGACATAGGTACCAATTATCTTTAAGTAGAAAACAGTTAGATTTAGAATATACATGGCGACAACACGAAACATGAATAAAACTGATATATACTAAAGAAAATATACTAATAAATAACGTGTGGTTTTTCGTAAATTCTATAAAGGCAATTACGTAAACTCAGACATATTTCAAACTAAGGTCGTTTTGTTGCATTTTTAGCCCATCTAAGTCATATAATCGCATGGCATGGGTTTTCGCAGTTCGGTTGTTTTCGGTAATGTTCGGTTGTCATTGGGTGGTGAACCCGCTCTCGTACATCATCACATCGCATCACATAACATCATTTTGCGCCAGACGGCTTGCTCGCTGTATTTACTTACTGTATTTTTGGAGTTACATTTTATATGCTAATGGTTCCATCTTTACGGATCGTAGCGTGATGTTACGTAACTCATAATTTTCCTCTATAAAAGAGTTTTAAATGCATAAAGAATAGCTCACATCTAACTGATAGTTTTAGAGTTTAGTGCATTCAAACAAACAGTTTCAAGAGTTTTATAATGTTAAGATTAGATAATAAAATTGTGTTTTATTTCAAATAATTACCGCTAGTAATCATTTTTAGTAATTGAAACGTTATTATCAGAAAGTAGATGAATTTTCTTGACATCGTCAAATAGATTTATTAATATATATTATGAAATATCAAATTCAAGGTATTTTTACCTTAAACAAACTAGACTTTAGACGGAGGTCGTCTGGCCGCCTTAGAGCCTGTGTTTGCTGATGACATCGTGAAGAGGCAGCCGACGGCCCCGGCTATCTGATCCCTCTGGGAAGGCTATAACGAATTAATTTTAATTCGCTATAAACTCTACAGATATAGCATCAATAAGCAACACGAATTACTCCGTCTTGTATAATAAATTATTTGAATCTTTTGATAATTTATCCTCGGGTTGTTTTGTATAAATTAAAGTATTCGTAGTTTAATATATTTTATATATTTAATTATCATCGTACCAAATGTACCAGAAGATGAGAGAGAATGAACTGAGAGACGTACAAGCACATGTCGTTAAGAGTGTATCACCATAATGTGTAACCGACAACCAATGGCAACTTCATCATATCTTCTCATTATTTTCGTGTATATCTTAACGTTCTGTGCAGCGCACGCTGAGATATCTCTCAGATCGCAGGATCTATTCGAACTTACTTAACACTTATCGTTATATATTGATTAAATTAAGGAGTATCTTTAAAATTTATAGCCTATGTGTTTTGCTGATGAATAAGCTATATCATTGTAAAATTTAATCAAAATCCGTTGAGTAGTTTTTCAGAAAAAAAAGTAACGAACATACATCCATCTTCACGAATTTTCTTTTTTTTTTAATATTGATAGAGAATGTATTGTTCCTGAATGTTTCATAAATGAATTAATATTACATCTGTATTCGTGTCACATTCCAGATAAGTTTATTATATATCTGTTTCCTGCGCTTTCGTTTAGATTTCTAATTACGGGAAATATGTTGTATTGGATCGAGTATATTGTTTCTGTATTCTTCTTGTAACTATACAATATAATTACAACTGTCCCTGTGCGTTGTCGTCGACAGAGTGTATAATTATTTTCATTTTTTTTTTCTTTTTGTCATGTATAAAATGTAACCTTTTTTCTGGATTTATCATACATTTAGTAATTATTAATTTTAAAGTATTTAAGCGGTTTGATGAGGAAGGCAGTTTTTGAGGAAACTGCTGCTGGTTTTATGGGAAAAAAATACCCTAGATTTGTTGTTACAATCATTAATTTTGCTTCCTCATCATTGTATATTCTCGTACATATTTTTTATTTATGAGCAGCTCCGGTACGTAATTATTATCCTTTCATATACATTAATAAATCACGAATATAAAAAAAAAAAAAAAAAAAAAAAAAAAAAAAAAAAAAAAAAAAAAATACATTGAGATGTGTTTAGAGCATCTTTTCAGATGATATCGTATTTATCTTTATGTAAGAAAACCAAAAATAATGAAAAAAAAAAAAACTGTTGCGAAAAAAATATCGAAATCTTGACAACGCAAAAAGGGGTATGTACGAAGTTGTTTCTTCACATATTTTTATATTATAATTTTTTTAATTATAAACATTATATGTGGTTACGTTTTACAACAATAAAAAGTATTTGGTGTGTCCCCCGGTGTAACTTTGACACATATTACGGAGCAAACAGTCGAAACGATGCGACCGAGAGCGATTCGAATTCGCAAATGTATAATACCGCAGCGCGCCAGAAACTAGTCGCGGTAATAGAAACACGTATCGTGTGAACGGAAAGAGACATACGAATATTGCGTTCAAAATGGTTCATCTTTTGCCTTATATTTAGATATAGTTATTATTAAAACAACTTATAATGCTTTTTTTTTCTTTTTATTTTAGTAAAGCTTCAGTACATCCTTGATGACTATGCCAGCCTCGTAAACTTATAATGTAATGCATGATTGCGACGTAATTAATAATAAATTATTGAAGACATTATTCGGTTGCCGATTATCCGTTCTCCGTGATCGTTATTAACAACAAAAAATAGTCAGCCAATGTTAATGTTCACACCAAAAAAAATTCGTTTCATTGTAATGCATTAATTACGTTACAAAACAACAGAATAACTGATACCGATTTATAACAATAATTGTTGTAAAATAACATGAAACCGTAACTTTTTATTGATACATTGAAAGGAAATGTAGTTATATTTCCAATATTTAAATCAACGTATCGTCGCCATGTTTTTGTTAACTGTTGTATTATTTGTAAAAATAACCTTTAAAAAAAAAAAAAAAAAAAAAAAAAAAAAAAAAAAAAAAAAAAAAAAAAAAAAAAAAAAAAAAAACTTTGAATCCCTTTAATTGTGTAATTTATTGAAATTCTGTAGTGGTCTTCTCGCATCGTGGCATGGTGTGTGTACTATTGATACAATATCTATTAGGCAACTGATTATGGTTCACTTGCATTGTACAGTTATTCGGCATGCTGTATATAAGGTGTTTCTCTTAATGCGACTGCTTTATGTTGTCTCAAACGGAATCGGGTTGCGGTGGTAGAGGCGACCAGGGCCTGTAAATATTTGCCCGAGCAGGCACCGGCTGCGGGTGACACGTGCTGGAGAATATGAATGAACTTGTTGCTTCAGGACGAAATAGAACTCAACAGAGGATACAACGAAGTATAACTTTCTAATAGCTGAATTTATCCGATGTCTCCGTTTACATATTAATCGCAGTAATTAGCGAATTAATGTTTAATTAGTCTTTCGACAACAACGCCACTTAATTATTCCAACTATAGTAAAAATCATTCGAGTGCCTTATACATACAGAAAAAAGATCAAAACCGTTCAAGCCGATTGGAAGAATTTGAATTACGAACACACACACATCGAAATCATTATATAATATAATTGTTTTGTACTTGTACGTGATTGACTGAACTCTTCCTAAACGTCTGGACAGATGTTGATTAAATTTTTATATGTATTCAGGTGGATTCAAGAATTTATTAAATTCATAATTGGTCCGAGTAGGTGGCGCTGCAGTCTCATTCTAGGATTTTTTTATTATCAGGGCAGAACGGGCCCACTAGTTTTAGATATACAGTTTGGCTAGAAAATTGTCTTTTTTCATCAAATATTCTATATATTTGTATCTAGTTCTGACCACACTTTTAGTTAGATGTTATCGCATCTAGTTGAAGAGCACTGAGAAAACAGAGTCTCTAATTTTCAGCGAATATTTAAAAATAAAATGTAAGCGAAAGTTATCTATTATAGGTCCATAAATTACTTAATTTTAGTTCGTAACACTTGAGTTCATATTGTCACATAACAACCGACTTTAATTTTTACAATTTTTTTTTTCAATACAAAAATTGAAATACTTTCCAGAGAAATCACATAGAAACATCAAAGCTACCGACAGCTTCGAATCAGTTGATCAAACAGGAACCGACGTCACGGTGTTATTCAAACAAATATGGCGGAAGACCTATAAACAACGCGAGCATTAATTGCCGATGTATACAAATTGAAAATAGGATATTATTAAACAATTGTTCGTAGGGCAGTGCGCAGAGGTGCTGTAATTTCCTTTCCCATGTTCACTTGATTCTAGTGATTTAATAGGCTAAGAAACGTCATAAATCGTAACGCTGTCTTTATATATCCTTGAGTGACAGATGTAATGAAAGTCATGTGTTTATCAGTCTCTTATCGATAAATAGTTCTTTCAAACTATGCAACTGATTTTGTTACTCTTTTCGCTACCGTTCAGAAAATTTGTTCCAGAATGTTCATTTCTATAATAGATTCATAATGTGTTTATAGAAAGTTAATAAGAAATCAATTTATTATCATGAAATTGTTAAAATATTTTTTCAACGTTTACATTGCTAACGCTGGTAACTCTTATGAGATGGATCATAATAATGTAGGACAAAATTATACGTACTGCAAGAATACGTGTGTCTTCATAGTAACCATATGTATATTTTAATTATTATTCGAGAGTGGTGGATTTTTTCGTAGCTATTTCGATTAACATATCAGTGATTATTACCTAATAAAAGTTGATTACTTACGTGGTGGATATAATGTCAATTAAAATCGGCCTGTATATACTATAATGTCAATGAATATCATAGAAACTACCACAGATTCAAAATTACACGCAACGAAAAACGTTGTCTGTGTGACGAGCCTTATGGAAATTTGTTGAACTGTCAATGTCAAAGTTCATAAATATGAAATGGGGATATTGCGTGTGTTATAATCCCTTGAACACTTAAGACACCACATTCAAATCAAATCAAAAATACTTTATTCAATTTAGGCCCTGAGAAGGAGCCTATCAACGGTAAAAACTACCATCGGTCCACTAAACTACCAACTACCAACTACCACCAACGTAACGTAAACGTACCACCAACCAACGTAAAACTACCAACAGTCATTGAGAAGAATCGGTAGGAAACTCGATCTGGTATATTTTTCCATGTTACATATTTTACAAACATAGATAGTTACATTCGTTTTGGCAGATACATAAAGAGGGCAGAATTTCTAATTACTACATGAATGAATATATAAATACTTATCACTATAGGAAGGCAAGGACTTAATCAGCAAACACTAGTATGCGGTGTACTAAGAATTATATATATAAAAAAAAAGAGAGATTTCTTTATTATTTCGCTGTCCTATGACATTATGAAAGCATTTTTTTTTATATTATAGGGGGCAAACGAACAGGTGGGTCACCTGATGGTAAGTGATCACCGCCGTCCATAGACACTAACAACACCAGGGAAGTCGCAAGTGCGTTGCCGGCCTTTTAAATATGTGGGCCTCCGGCGCTCTCACTTTTTTTTTTTTTTTTTTTTTTTTTTTTTACGTGGGGAAATCCCTTATGGATACCCATCCTCCCGGGGGAGAGAATGGGTTATGTCCGACTCGCACGGACTAAAACCCCACGGTGTACCGGCCACCGCTTTACGTTGGGGCGGCATGGGACCGTGCTGAGCTATCGCCATGCCGGCCCCAGCGGTCAGCCCGGCGAAAGATGGCCGCCGGGCTCCGTCCTTATAGGGAGGTAAACTGTGTACACGACCAGCCACCTCCCCTCGTCCGCCGAACCTGTGCAATGAGGAGAAGGGCCCCCCGGCCCATCACCTCAGGTCCGGCTACGGAGGTGGAAGAAGGTGATCATAACGCCTCCTCCTTCCACCGGCCCTCCTTTGGCGGAGAGGGCCGCTAAGAGGGTCCACCTCTCGGGCCCTCCCCGCCGCCTCCTTCTGCGAGATGACCTCCTCGCAGAAGGAGGCCATCGCCGTCCAGGCGTCTTCGCTGCCGAGCATGGCCGCAACCACGCTCGGCAGCGATAGATTTCCTCCTACCGCCGCAGTCAGAGTGCGGCGCTGCACCTCCCACGCAGCACACTCGGACAAAGTGTGCTGCGCGGTGTCCTTCTCAGCGCCGCACTCGTGACATGCGGCGGTCGGCTCCCTGCGAGCGATCTGGTGCAGGTACCAGCCAAAACAGCCATGGCCAGTCAGTACCTGCACCAGTCGGAACGTCAGGGAGCCCCATTTCCTATCAAACCACTGCGGCAGGACCGGGCGGACGGCGTCCACCGTATAACGCCCATAACGTGCGTCCGCCAGATCCTGCCGCCACCGCTCCATAGCAGCCTCCCTCCCCTCTCGCCTCTTTCCCTCTATCTCCCTGGGAGCCGGAGGCTCCCCCAAACGTTTCCTTGCCGCCGTGAACTCGTACACGGCGGCAAGAACCCCCGCCTCCAGCTCCCAAGGCAGGGAGCCGGCGAGCGTGAAGGCCGCCACCGAGGACACGGTGCGGTATCCTCTGATTGCCCTCAGTGCCACAATGCGCTGCGCAGCGCGCAACGCTAAGACCGAACGAAACGCAACAGTGCCAGCACTGTGTTATAAATATCTAAATATGTATATCGCTTATTATTTTCATATTAGGTAAATGACTACTAAACATTTTAACAATGTTTTATATTTAGAGTACTTCTTATGATTGATCGAGATACTGTCAATCTTAAATGATCAATCATAAGCAAGTGTTATAAATGTCTAAATATATCAATTATTATTTTCATGTTGGTTAAATAATTGCTAATGATTATTATAAAGTTCTATATTTAAAGTACTTCTTATGATTGGTCGAGATACTGTCAATCTACAACGACCAATCATAAGCAAGTAAATTGGTGGGGATGAAATCACAATAGCGGGCATTCAGAGGTATGTCGGGCATTCGTTATTCAAGATCGAGAGCAAACACATGGGATATATCGCCTTTAGGCTGTTGTAAGTAAAACGGTACTGTAATAAGACTGATAGTTAATACTGTGTGAAGTGTTTTTGTATTTAAAGTCCCTGCCACTGTTTGATGAACTAACACGGTTTACAACTGTTACTTCACGTCGGTTTTCTGCGAGAGGGTGGTACTACCCAGGGCGAGCCGACCCATTCATACTGCAACCAGTAATAGCTTCAGCGTAGCTCTACCACCTAAACCTGTTGTTAAACGTTTATAAAAGAGAGGTTGACACATTTCTTCTGTGTAACTCGACATAGTCCAAAGTGAGCACAGATCAAAAGATAAGTACTGTATTGTTTTATAAAATATTTAAATGTCGGAAGACCAAACTAAATGTTTGTCAACATATTATTCGAATGAAAAATACAATTTCACAAATGCCAACAATTTTAACTATGATAACCGACACAAACTTTCAAACAATATGTAAACATATTGCATAAAAATCTCACGGGGAACCCGTGGATTTTTATCATACAAACCCGAATTAAACCCGATGGAAAATTCCAGAACTTGACGCGTAAACAGTGCTTATATTAGCAAGTAAATGTGTTTACTGGTTTGGGAATTCAAATTGTTGACTTCAGTTTGAAAGCATCTCGAATGTTTGTGATGTCGCGAGATATTCGTTTTCAACTTTGTGGCATCCGCTTGTAATTTATATTTATTTTTATAAAGCGTATCCGTCGTTTGTCGCAATATAAATTACAGACTCGTGACGTCACATATAATTCCCAATAAATAAAGTCACATGTAAATAAAAGGAGAAAAATTAAATCGTCAAAAGTTATTCAGCGATTGTTTTGTCATTTTAACGTAACTTTGCTTCCGAATATGTGTGTATTTATTTGTTTATTTACTAATAAGCGCCATCTATCGAAAGTAAAAGAAACACACGCTAAATTGTATTTCTAAGTTTAAGTCCCGCCCGCCTTGCGAAACATACACCTGATAGTATATAACATGTTTTAAATATTTGTTAATTTTTATTTAGGAACGTTTGTAAATAAATTTATATATGTGAATGTCGCTTTCGTCTAATATTATTATTGTAGAAGATTGAAATTATAACTTGTTTTAACCATTGTTGAAACCATTCAAATGTTTCTCATACTGTATACATATACTAAATATTCAAAGTCACTATCAAATGTCGAGGAGGGACAATTGATAAAGCCAAGCAAATTATAACAATGACTCTGTGCCTTTAAAGTTAGGTATGCGCTCACCAGACGACCTACAATTTGCCCAACCACTACGCTATACCACTCATTTATATTATGTGGGACGATACATATATATTTTATCTTATCAATAGAGTATTATTATCAGTATGTATGGAATGTGTTAATTAATTAATTATTTTGCTTGTGGTGAAAACGCCCACTGTATGTAATAACAGCCTCGGAGTGATTGCACCGCGCTCGGTTAATGTGGATTCTTTGATCTCGTTAATTCCAATGATGTATTATGTAATTGCAATTTGGAATTAAAGTCTTTGAAGCATTATTTTCATTCCTTTCTGACGTTGATTTACACACCACTTAACTTACTAGTTACAGTTTTTAGAATCTACTATGTCAGAAGTCATAGTTTATGTAACTTTAAAACACATTGAAAAAAGCAATCAGATGTGAAATACGAGTATTCTACTAGCCTCTTTTTTGTACATTACTATTAAGGATTATTACAAATATTATCAAACGGGTTATTATTATAACAAAGTGTCTTGTGAAGATTTCAGTGTTCCAAGAAAATGACGGTCTCCTGGTTAAAATTTTTTAGGGAGTTTTTGTTACATCTTAGGATTAATGTTCTATTTTACTGTTTTTAATCATTTGTATAGGTATATTACCCAAATAATGCCAACAGTATTACATAATATAGGGTCCAATAAGTTATGTTTACATTTACAAAATAAAACCACTACTGTTAGCGTTGGATTTGAAAGATGTTTATTTCTACAAGAAAGAACCTATCAAACCTATATTTCCCTAGCTAGAGAATGAAGAATGAAGTAATAGTATGAGGGGGAAGTGTGGCGCGGCGTGGAGTACTAGGCCAAGGGCCGAGGGTGCGTTAGCCGTTCGACGAAAACCGAGTATTACCGAGTGGAGCCGAATTATGAATGCCTATACATCAACGAGGCTTATTTAAGCTGATTTGACTAACAGAGTAACTCCAAATGTGTATGTTCATATTAGGTAGTAAATTAACCCTTAAATGGACGATTTTTGTTTCACGTTTTAAAAATATGTATTTGTATAATAGACATGTATTACTGTCTAGGAAAAATGAGTAAAAAAATCTAGACATGAATTTACTATACTTTTTGCCAACATTAAAAAAAGTACAAAATTCGTTCAGAAATAAGAACTAGTTGTCAAAATTAACAAAAAATTAGAAGAAGGTCAATTTTATCTGTGATGTTTAGTATGTTGTTTAAAAACAACATTGTCCATTTAAGGGTTAAAATAAAAAAATAACAGGTCTACCGAAAACTTCTGTCCGTTAATGGTATAAAACAAAATACGATTTTTTCTTAACGTCCATAAACTTTATTAAATAATATAACTGCCATTATTATTAAGGATTTATTGCCAATGTGAAGGTAATTTGCATATCTTATATTTGTAAAACATTGTATCTCTTGACGCGTAAAACTGGATCGGTGCCTGTATGGCATCTTATTAATTTTCGAATCGTTTGTCCTTCAAAAAATGTTGTAAGGACAAAAACAAGTGATAATCAGTTGGTGCTAAGTCTAGAGAACACGGCCCTATCATCCACATACTACTGTACCATTTCCTCCTCGTCGAAATTTGTGTAAAATACAGTAGCGTAAAGAAACTTTATCAGTAGTCATGATACACTATCGCTTTAGACTCAACATTAACTTGAGTCAACTTTGTTTTAGTTAATTTACTACGTCACTATGTGTACATTAAACAGTTAAAATAGACAGCCGAATATGCTCCGAATATACATGTGCTTACGTGTCGAGAACTGTTGGCATAAAACGGACAGAACTTTCCGGTAATACGTAACCCTCCGGCTGATTTTTTAAGATCCAGATCTCAAAATGCCGGATTTTGTTTTTATTTCTTCTTTATTTTACGACATCGTAACATTGTAAATTTCATGGTTTAGTAATATAAGGTCTTACAATTGAAAAAAATATTTAAAAACATATTTAATATAAAAATTGGAATTTTACAATACATCATTTGAGTTTTTGGTGGGATCTTAGTATGTCATGTAATGGTTTTTATATTTTATTTATAATCTTGTGTTATTAAACTGTATATTTTGTAATATTGGTGGTGTTTTACGTAATATAGTTCGGTTATTATGCACAAGTGAAGTGGATGGGAAATAATACCATGGAGCATGCATTCTGAGATACCACCAAAACTCCATGAAAAGTTCTAACAAAGAAACCACCATCTTGTTAGAACATTGTAATTATCACAAGACACTTACTTGGCAAAATCTTATTACTTGACGCTGGCTAGTGCACATCCGTGCTGAAGCCAAAAAATAAATAAAGAAAGAATACATAATTCGTTATTTTTCAAAGTTTTCTTATGAATCAGATACTTTTTAAAGATTATGCTGCCAACAGTCTGTTGACCTGTCCAGGCGTTAATGCGAATTAAACGACAGCGTGCACTTAATAAAATATAAAGTTAAAAAAATCGAGCAGTTGATTTGAAAGAGAATATACGTGATTCCTTACTAAAGATATGTGCATAATATCCCATTTGCCAAGCTTATGATAACCAGGCAAACATAAACATACAGTGAATTATCATTTTGTCAACACTTACCGATGCATTTATTCACCCCACTGCTCGGTTCGTATCTCATTTCGATTTACGTATACTTCGATATGAATTCTTTGTTGTTTGTTACAGATTCTCAAATGGATTGACGATATCGTCCCTGTTGTATAAAATTCAGGTGAGCTTAGTTAATTTTTTTTCAATCAAATTAACCTTATCAGTTAGAATACTTGTAGTAAACTTGGGAATGTGGCGGCGTTCTGTACCTTCTGGTAAATAAATACAACGGCGGCCATTGAAATAGTACAGATTCTTACTACTCCGTATGGACAATGGATATACTTCGATTTTAAAACGCATTTTAAACGTATCGATATACTAAAACGATTTCGCTTGTATATACAATTTCAGTGTGGTAACATTTTTGAGTAACAAATTTCCTTTAGTTTCTCCTTTACGACACTTTAATACGATATTAACGCATATTCTAGAAACATTGTTTCGGCTGATCTCTAATTACTTAGTATTTTTTCTCACCGACACAGACAGCGGTTACTGTTGATTTATGCTTGGCGCGTGATACACGGTAAAGGCATACAGCGTGTCAATAATATATAGAAAAACATCAAGTCACAGCCGGTGTAGAAAAATGTTTTTCTTGTATTTTTAGTTGTTTACTATCTATCATCAAGTTATATTCCCTTTAAGGGTGAGTATAAACGTATCTACCAACTTTTTTTTCTATTTTACACTTGACGTCTGACGTAATTAAAAATCACTATCGGTAGAAGTAAATGTATTATTTGTTGTTCGATAAATATTGGTATCTTTATTAATTACAAGCCAACGTGTTAAATAGCAAGTTAAATTGTAATTGTCTTCTAAATACAATTGAAACTATCTACAATATTACACACAAGACATTATTATGATTTTAGAGGAGAAAAGGTAGCAATGTTTCTTCTTCTTTTTTTTGTTAAACGACTGAAGAAAGCTATGCCGTGTGTGGTTCGAACACTTCGATATTGTCTACTATCGAGATAGTCTATCAATGGATTAAACTCAGATAGATGAGATTGCGAACTCTTGTTATAGTTCTAATGGAGAAGGGACCCGCGGACGAGTTACAGCCGAGCTTTGCTAATGACACAGTCGGGAACTACTCGGCTTAAGACGGATTCATCATGTGCTCTACAGATTAACGCTGGACATAGAATCTTACGTAGTTTATTAACAACAGTTTCTTAACTAGAAAAATAATGGGGAACACGGATAAGGAACTAACGTTGTACCAATGACGACAGCTGTTTAATTTTCACAAGACAAAATTGGTAAAAATGATATACAAATCGGTTTAAAATGAATAATCTTATAATATTCTGAAATTTCTACAGTTTTCACGATCGCAATCACAATGACAGTTCTTATTCTTTTTTTTTTGAGACATCAACCGCCTATTTTATTAAAATTAACCAATGCGGTTGGCGCCTTTACAGAAATCTTTTTATTTCATCGCGATATTTTAAACAACAGCGATAGCAATGGAGGCTTGATTATAATGAAGTACGCAGTTTTTATAAATATAAAATAATTATTGTATTCAATAAATGATGCAATCTAACTCTGTTGACATTGTAACAACAGTCGCTAATTATTGAATAACACGCAAGTACAGTAAAACGGTTCCCGTTTTTTTTTTTTATATCTGTTTATTTATTTTATATTTTTCTAACATTTCTCAATTTTTAAATATTGTATAAGATTTTTTCATGCTGCAAAACTGCCAGAATCACATTTACTTAAGTTTGATTCCAAATATTTCCTAGATGTCCCAAAACGACTTCACTGGACCTGACGGTAACGAGAGTTCAATAAAAAAAAACCGCCGATAGAGCCACTATCATATCGACATGCGAGTCTTTCGCCAGTTGGATATATACAGGCTGATCACAAAACGCGAGGAATTAAAAGAGAATAGTTGTAACGGTTCTGTTGCCCTATTCAAGTTGGTAGTGTTCTAGTCGTGTGTATACACCCAACAATCCTACTTCTTTTATTATAAAATTGTTTTATATACAGCGATTATAACGGTATTTTGTATAAACAGGCGGTCCCCTATTCCAGAACCATCTGCTTGTCGGATCTACGTTTAACTTGATCACAAAGTTCTTCATAATTTAGGTTGGATTTATTACAAGTTTCTCTGGTTCACCACACCAAGAACTCTTTGGATAATGTAACTTTTGTACAGAAATTATGTAAATGTTGTCGTGTGTCAAGGAAATAAACATAATATCCCGAAAAGGTTGCCGCCATTCTTCGTAACTTTCTTTGAAACCTACTAATTGTATTCGAGGTAATTTAACTTCATTACTATTTCAAGTTATATTCTGTAATCAGTATAAATACTATCGAAATCATAATAAATAATACTTAGGAAAGTATTCAATTCTGTTTATATTTTTGATACTATTGTTTCTATACATCTGAATTTTTGGGTTACATTTTAAACACGACCTAAACAAGTAAGAGTAAGAGTACTAAGTAAGAGTAGCAAACATGTATTCATCTTCACAGCATTATCTTCTATGAAATTGGTAGGATTAAACGTGGACGAATTCGTAATTCGTTGTTATTATACAATATAATAATGTGGGTAAATTGTTGCGGATACCAGAGCATCTTCAAACACCATGGTGAATGTAAAGCAAATTACACAAATCACTGTGCTAAAAAATGGTTAATAATAGTTAATACATTTCTCTCCTTAAAGGTATGGCCAATAATATATGCTGGAAATGGCTTTTAAAGTATTCAATGGGAGAATAAAACAGAATTAGAATTCAAAGCTAACGATAATTTACGCCCCCTTTTACTCGATTTCCTAACCCGTGGCGTTGCTAACTACGATCTGCGACTGAGGTCTGAGCAGACATGCATGGCGTAGGGCGCATCACAAATGCCAAGCGAGAGCGATTTCACTACTTGTTCAACTGCTGTTGGAAGAATATTAACAAAGCGTTGAGTAAAACAAAACTATAGCTGAACAAAACTGAAGCTATTACTGGTTTCAGCATGAATGGGTCAGCTCGCCCGGGGTAGTACCACCCTCTCACAGAAAACCGTCGTGAAGTAACAGTGCTTGCACTGTTGCGTTTCGTTCGGTCAGTGAGAGCGCCGGAGGCCCACATATTTAAAAGGCCGGCAACGCACTTGCGAATCCTCTGGTGTTGCTAGTGTCTATGGACGGCGGTGATCACTTACCATCAGGTGACCCACCTGTTCGTTTGCCCCCTATAATATATATTAAAAAAAAAAACAAGAAATGGGGCAATATATCTATGACAAAAAAAAACAGAAGACATTTTGTGTGTTTGAGACATTTGTTTCAAAAAAGCTAAATAGCTCTATAGTTGCGCATTTAAGCAATACTTAGTAATTTTTTTATGTAAGTGAGAAATGAATTTACTGGCTAAATATATTAATAAAATTTGTTATTATGAAGATATATATAAGAATGTTTCACTCGCTGACCATCAAAATTTACGGCCTATAGAAAACATCCGCGGACTTTCCGCGGTACTGTAACTATATTGAAAAAAAGTAATACACGTAATAATTATTATGTAACAGTTACATCTCTTATAAGGTAATCTTTGTTTAATTTTTTACTGGAACGAGTACAGAATAAGGAACTTTTTAAATGATTTTGCTTCTATCAACAATTATTTACGAAGACACTGAATGCAAGTAATGAACTGAATTATTAGTAGTAAACAATATGAAATATGAAAGTACTATTGTATTATATTGTGGATAAATCGCTATTCGCTGTCAACAAGAGCGTGCGGTCGCATCGGGCCGCGCAGTGCTGTCGCGGCTGTATTAAATTCCTCGGTGAGTTACAAATTACTGAGTTGTTCAGAATAAATTAAACCTCCATCTAGACCGCTTTATAAATTCAGCGAAATCACTTCGCGGTCAGTTAGTACATTTATTATTTTTATGAGGGAATATATATAATACGTGAAGTGGGAAATAGTTTGAAATTTCGTTAAGGGAAATTTTATATGAAACATTATTAGAACTTTGCGCTAATCGCGAGAAATTTATAAACTGGGTATAAAGAAGACACAGTACATATTATTTTTTTAAACTATACAAATTTTATATAATCTCATTTGATATTGTATCCTGACAATATGGCTTGAGATGGTAACACGCTAAATCTAGATGAGGATTGACTTTCTCTCTGCAGTCGCCGGAATAAACCTATAGGTGTTTAGCGACAAACTTTGATGTGAGTATTAACCAGACATGCATTAAAAAATGTTCTACCGCCATACTATGGTTTTACTACGATTGTTGAAGCGATGATGGCTCTGTTGGTAGTGTGTTCGGGCACAGCATCGAAGGAAGTAGGTTCGAATCCAAGCAACTGAGTCGGAGCTTTCCGTGAAGTAAAACATCGTGATGAAACCATAGCATGGTGGTAGGGCTTTTTCTAAGTCCGTCTGGCTAGCTACCACCCTCAAGTTGAAAATATGTCGCCAAGCACCTGTTCGTGTGTTCCTGCAGCTGCACTTGAGAGCCAGTCTCCCTCTAGGTTAAGCGTGACTTACCATCTTAGGTCACATCATCATTTAACATCAGATGAGATTGTGGTCAAAACGATTACCTATAAAGTACAAAAAAAATGTTGCTTTATAGAAATCGTCAACTCATTGCAGGGTTCCCGGTCTACGTCGATGAACATTGTTTTTGTATCGGCTACAATTGAGCCATCATCACTTGAATTGGTGTTGTTGGATAACACTCCCTTGTGAACACTATTCGATAGACATGTCAAAGTCCTGACTTATCGTGCAAGCTTGCGATATATTTTCGATGTCAAATACTAATAAACGTATGTTTATTATGTACTGTTCCCTGCGGATGGCTAAAAATGGCAGAAAATTACTTAAATAGCTCTGATAGTTGGAGTTAGTAAAATTATATGAATATAATGATGGAATCAAATCAAACAAGAACATTATTACATCAACCCATGTTGGCACGAATTCATTGAGTCTTTTACCAATTGACTCGGTTCTAATGGAACATAATGCGCTAACAGTTATGTTTTTAGATTTGCTAAAACGGAGATAAAACTTACATTAGGATTTCAAATCAAGTATATGTTTATGGTTGCTTTAACTGGATGTGATCATCATACAGGGACGAGACAAGACAAGAGAGATATCGGCTTGGCGGAGTTATTAAAAACTGTTATTTTTGGCACAACACTGTAAACATGTATATGAAGATCTACACAGATTTATCTGAGTAGAAAAAAGGCAATTACATACATTTTTAATTTTTCATATTGTAATAGACTAGCAGGCCTGGTGGACGTTGTCCTGCCCTGATAATAAAAAATATGTACTTATGTGCATGAAATGCTTTAGGTAACTATTGTATTCTATTTGATAATTATTAATACTGTAACCGTCTGAATAGCCTTCGAATTACCTCATTATATGTGACAGTTTTTAGCAGATAGATTGGTATAGTATTCGAATTTTAGGGATTCCCTGGTGGATCTTAGAAATCAAAGGTCCAGTGTTTGTGAAATTAGGGCTTCCATTCAAAATATGCCCACTAGAATAAAAAAGATTTCCAAATCGGTTAATATATGACAAAGTTCTAAAGTAACAAGCATAAAAAATACAACCGAATTAAGAACCTTATCCTTTTCCAAGTCGGTCAATAAAAAGCATATGTCATTAGAAGAGAGCATAGCTGCCTATCAGTGAAATAACTTTTAATATTGAATTAGTAGTTTAATTTATTAAAACTACAAATGTACGAAATTTACGTGCTTATTATATACTATAACAAAATAAAGCCGACCTTCAGTTAAGAATGATCGAAAAATTATTTTTTTTTGTCTTCAAAAACTATTTTTTTATTACAAAATTACTTTTCAATAATACTCTTAGAATTCGACGCGATTCTACAGTTTTAGCATTTGAACTATCGTAGCTATTAAAATCTAGTAACGTATAAAATTTTAATGAAATTTCTGAATGTAATATAAATTTAGAACAAAACTTTGACCCTCTGTCCAATATATAAAATACTAGCAGGCCCGGCAGACGTTGTCCAGCCCTGATAATTAAAAATATATACTTATGCGCATCAAATGCTTAATGTAACTAATGTATTCAATTTGATAAGGACTAATAGTGTATCCGTCTAAATAGCCTTCCAATTACCTCATTTTATGTGACCATTTTTTAAAAGACCGATGGGTATAGTCAACTATCCTTAAAACATAGTTATATGCCATCGCAGACTATTTTGTAGATCTATAAAAGAGGAATATCTCAATATGCGTTGTTTTGTTATATCTCAAACGGATTGGGCAGCGTTTTCGCCGAAAGCTCCAAGGCGGTTTGACATTTCCGATTCTTTCAACAATTATCATTATATTTCAACCAATTTACAAAAAATCTTAACAAATTATATACTTAAACCTTTCCCGTGAATTACTCTATCTATTGGTGAAGACCGCATTACAATCTGTTTAGTAGTTTTTGAGTTTATCGCGAACAGAAAGACAGACGGACGTGGCGGGCGACTTTGTTTTATAATATGTAGTGATGATTAGAAGAAATAAGAAAAAAATATATATGAATTGCTTGTTATTTTCATTTTAAATATAGCTTTCGACGCATAATGGGTTCAGTTCATAACGTCAGCTATTTTCTTGGTCTTACCGCAATCTTGCAGGCGACAGATTTAAACTGTACTTATTTAATCCTTTTTTAAAAAACTCTGTCATGCGATTTTTCCTCCATTAAGAGTTAATGGTTTGTTTTCTTCTGGGAGAGCAAGGAAAAAAATCATGAAATACGCGAAAGTTTTGTAATTACGAATGAAATGATGTCGGTCAGCGGAGCGTATTGTTAAAGTCGCGCCTCCGCGTCTCGAGGCTCGCGACACCGTCTGCGGAAAATGTTACGAAAAATTACCAAGTATAGTAAGTACACTTAGTAAGTTCCAAAGCATTTACTATTTTAAAATTGTATTAAGTTTTTATTGTATTGTATCGTATTGAGAAACAGTTACTGGGACATTCTGGTCGGCAATAGTAAAGTATTACTACGATACAGTTAGCATAATTTTCACTTTCATGTCAAACGTACATTATTCGATGCAGAGTACAAACGTGTAACAAAATTATATATATATATATATATCATACCTTAAATAATTTAACTGTTAGTCAAGTTTTATAATACGAACATCGATATGAAACAATTATGGAGATTTTATTACAGTTTTATTTTTGAAAAATCCCTTTTGAATATTATAAGATTACGCTATGACTATTAGAAACAGAGCAACTCCCATACAATGTGTATTTTAAGTACGCGTTATGTGAAAACGAAGTTATAGTGTCGGTGGGCTGTGT
Organism: Antheraea assamensis; assembly: GCA_035772565.1. Classification (NCBI taxonomy): domain Eukaryota; kingdom Metazoa; phylum Arthropoda; class Insecta; order Lepidoptera; family Saturniidae; genus Antheraea; species Antheraea assamensis. The sequence continues at coordinate 25,062 of JAQQSE010000293.1, forward strand.
GACGTATGAGAGGTGAAAATTTAATTCGAGTATGCAGTAGAACATACCGATAGAATGTCTTATTGTAATACTCATTATAAACTAACTTGGTTCGTCTCTGTTCAAAGAGAACGTAGGTTACAAAGTTCAAAGTTGGTTATATTCTATCAGTTTCTCAAACAAAATAATAACCACAATAATAATAAAGATTCGTATATTCGTAAATTTGTATAACTTATATACCTTCAAGAAAAGAGTCTACTCCTTTGGCAAGGGCCGGCAACGCATTTGTGATTTATACCGTGTTACAAGTATGCGTGGGCGGTGGTGACTCGCTCACCATCAGGTGACCTGCATGTTCGTTTGTCACCAGTCGCACAAAAATAATGTATATATTTCAAGATGTCGTCGATTACCGAACTGTTACGTATTATCTGGTATTTAGGTGGTAGAGCTACGCTGAAGCTATTACTGGTTTCAGCATGAATGGGTCGGCTCGCCCGGGGTAGTACCACCCTCTCACAGAAAACCGACGTGAAGTAACAGTTGTTGCACTGTTGCGTTTCGTTCGGTCAGTGAGAGCACCGGAGACCCACATATTTAAAAGGCAGGCAACGCACTTGCGACTCCCCTGGTGTTGCTAGTGTCTATGGACGGCGGTTATCACTTACCATCAGGTGACCCACCTATTCGTTTGCCCCCAATAATATAAAAAAATAAATAAATAAAGGTGGCCTATATCGCGTCGTCATAGGTGGCTACAATGAAGTTATAGCTTGACGACGTTATGCTTGTCGTTATTTTTTTGTTTTTCGAACTGTCCTACACTGTTGGCTTCTTCAAGCCTCTACAGTTCCACCGGACTTATCATGTCGTTATCTCTAAACCGTTTCATACTTTTTCAGTGGATTTTCTTTGACTTTCGATTATCGAAAAACAACATAAAAAGATGTCACGAGAAAGATTTTGAAATGCATAATTAGATTTTCACAATAAAGTGAATCTATAAAAAAAAATATGAGAAAAAATGTGACCAGTTTTAGCGCTTGATCGCAATCATCCCGATATTAAAATGACGACATGGCCTCAAATGACAGCGCATTTAACGTAAAGGAGAACTGACTCTCAAGTACAACTGCTGAAATACACCTATATTTTAATAGTGGCAGGTTTTCGACTTGAACCTAATAGCTAACCAGTCGGGTATTAGAAGACCATAATAAGGTAGTGTGTTCGGACACAGCGTCAAAAGACGTAGGTTCAAACCCTAGCAACTGAGTTGGAGCTTTCGGTGAAGGAAACATCCCGATGAAAACAATAGCATGGTGGTAGGGCTTTTTCTAAGTCCGCGTGGCTAGTTATCACGCTCAAGTTGAAAATCTGTCGCCAAACACCTGTTGGTGTGTTCCGGAAGCTGCACTTGAGAGCCAATCTCCCTCTAGGTTTAGCGTGACTACCATCTTAGACCACATCATCATTTAACATCAGATAACATTGTGGTCAAACGCTAACCTAGAAAGTATAAAAAAAAGAATAAGCCACGGTAGCTTAAAAACATAACTTGTGTATATAATTTCGAATTACTTTATAAGTGACCAAATTACTTAAAAAGTGTGTTTGTGACTTCAACTATTACAACGATATTTAGCTTTCGATAATGAAAGTCATCATATACTATAAGGTGATGATGATGATATAAACACAATATATATTATGTAGTCAGTAGACTTTTAGTTTACTAAAGTCAGTGACACTGTCCGGTTCGTAGTCTTCGTCGTATAAAAGGAAATATTGATTTTCATTATGTTTGAGCTTATTGTATAATCAACTAGCAGTCCCGGTGGACGTTGCACTGCTCTGATAATAAAAAATAAATACTTATGTCCATGAAATGTTTAAGGTAACTAATGTATTTAATTTGATATAAATTAAATAGTGTATCCGTCTAAATAGCCTTGCAATTACCTCATTTTATGTGACCATTTTTTAAAAGATCGATGGGTATAGCAAACTATCCTTAATACATAGGTACATGCCATCGCAGACTATTTTGTAGTTATACAAAAGAGGAATATCTCAGTGTGCATTGTTTTGTTATATCTCAAAGGGATTAGGCAGCGTTTTGGACGAAAGTTCTCAGGCGGCTTGACTTTTTCCGATTCTTTCAACAGTTATCATTATATTTCAACCAATTTACAACAAAACCTAGACAAATGAAGTACCTAAACCTTCCCCGTCGATTACTCTATCTATTACTGAAGACGGCATTACAATCCGTTCAGTAGTTTTTGAGTTTATCGCGAACATGCAGACAGACAGACAGACGCGGCGGACGACTTTGCTTTATAATATATAGTGGTATTGCAATATATTATTCTCGTAAGAAAAAAAAATGTCTGCGTATACATGTATGAAAATTCTCTTAATTATATGAGTCGACAAGGAGATAAAACAACAAAAGCACTTGACAAACTGACGGTCGTCCTCTTCACACAATTTATTAAAGATTTGCTGAACAAAGGACATCTTTATATCACTCATTCGTTTAACAAGTTGTAAAGGCTCGCAAACTTTGTGTCGGGGAGACCTTTTGCGGGATCCGCTAATACAAATTTATTGGATTTGTCCGTTGAACTGAACAATGGACTCTGCTGAATAGATCTCGTTACCCGCTGGGATATTCATTTTATTAATTCTCTGCGAGGACTATGTGTAAGTACTGTCGCCGGCAGCGTGATTTCATTTACTTATACTTATACATTATATATAGTTGCTTGTTAGCGACTACCTGCGGCTCTGCGCTCGTTTCTTACTTAGTAATTAGTTTTGAATCGCTATTTAAATGCTTCTGAATATACTATTGATAACTTTTATAAACTATAAATTTGGGAATTATTATAATTAAAATTTTATTATAATCGGTTAAAACTTAAAAAATTGGTTTCACTTTTTTGTCTATTATAGATTGTTATTAAATTGTATAAGTAGAGGGAATAACATATCTTTCATATGTATATTTTGCTTATTAAAAGAGTTCCAGTCATTGCTAAGTTAATCTCAGACAGATTAAATTCGAGTTCAGTAACCTATAAAATAGTTATGTAGTAAACAGTTTGAAGAGAACATAACGAATACTATACAAAGTTACTAATATAAATAAAAAATGTAAGATCCATCCTAATATTTGAAATGCACGAATAAAGGACACAGATGAATCGAATTGAAAAAATCGATTTAAAACTTGAATTGAAAGAATCGAATGTTGCCAATGTTAATTCGGAAAGTCGAATCTAATTCAATTAAATATTTAAACACTATTATTCCACTCCTTCATATTGTTATTGTATCTATGTAATTTCTAATTTATTTGATTATAATTAGTTATAAAATATAGCTTAAAGTTCTGAGAGACTGAGAATTACTTGAAAACAAAATCTAAGCCTGAAAAAATAAGAGACAACATTTTTAGTGTATAGTATAGTTTTTTTATATCGTCTCTAATATTTCGCAAAGTTATCCTAATTTCGACTTTATGTACAGTAATATGGAAGTATATATTTCTTTATTTCATTACTTTAATTTTATAAAAATAAATAATAAAGTATTTCTTGTGAAACAATAGACTAGAATCCATCGTGAATTGTAGATATAACTACAGAGACTAAATAATCGATTTACCCCAACATAATTTTATATTTTAAAACTTATTTCATCATCTGAATACTAAAATCGGAGATTAAGAGCTTATTCTAATCGCATTCCTTGTGGTTTCTATAAAAGGTTTCGCTTTAATAAACGTAATCAAAAATAGAAGATTTTTCTGAATCCGTCAGCAGGTTTCTATCTGATTAAAGACCATCGAAGACGACTTATTTCATCTTAAATTTTTGTCCGCTTTGAAAGGGTTTCGGTTAATCGAGGTCTTTTTATTTCGTATACATTTATTTCTAAACTTGGAGATGTCTTTTGCAAGGCCCCGCGTATAAATCCATGAATACTGTCTACTTCATCAGATATATTACGAAATAGCGTATGAAAAAATTCTTTGTGGCTGAATTGAATAATCTATAAGAAAGTCTGTACTGAATAATAAAACACTTTATTATGATAAGTATTTCGAAACTAATGAACACTTTCTGAGATCGAGAAATATTTATCAAACATATGGTTTTATAGGTTCTAGATAGATAGATATTACAAAGGGTTCAGAATATATTTTTCATATACTTTAGCGTTTGACGACAATCTCATCTGATGTTAAATGATGATGTGGTTCAAGGTGGTAATGACGCCAAACCTAGACTGGCTCTCAAATGCAGCTGCCGGAACACACCAACAGGTAGGTGCTTGGCGAGAGATTTTCAACTTGAGCGTGGTAGCTAGCCAGGCGAAATTAGAAAAAGAAGCCCTACCACCATTTTATGGTTTCATCACGATGCTTTCCTTCATCCAAAGCTCTGACTCAGTTGCTAAGATTCGAATCTACGTCCTTCGACGCTGTGTCCGAACACACTACCAACTGAGCCAAAATTGTGTTCGAAAATCCTATTTGTGTTGTGATGAAGCCTCCATTATCTTTAAACTATATTTTGATGTAGCGTTTTTGGTATATATTTTTTATATTTATTACATCAGCATTGCCTTATATCGGTAGAGAGAAATTAATTGTCACGTCGCGAACTCTCGAGTTCTGACATCAGTGGTTTAATATACAAGTAGAAGTCAAAGGTCAAAGTCAATCCAATGAAAACTTTTCGACCGTAGAGACTTTCCTATTTCCAAATGTCTTTATTTGAAATCCCTTAAGTATATCACATTAAAAGACTGACCCAACTTGGGCATTTGTTTTACTTGTACTATAATTACTATTAAGGATGTAACAGAGTCCCAGTGTCTCTCACCGGTAGTTCTTAGAATTTGTTTTGAAACTACATGTAGCGGCTAAATCTTGGTAACCAAGTTAGTACACTCATATGATATAGCTTATTAATGCCTGGTAGCTTCACCTATGAAAACTTTTATTATATTCCAGCTAATAGCCATTCTTGTGGATCCTGCTGTGTAGGTCGAAACGATGGTAGACAAGGTGGATAACTTATATAGAGTTACAGTGATACTGTATTACATATGGATAGGTCAGTTCACCAGATACAACTTACTGTTCATGTTGAAGAAAAATACGGCAAGTAGCAGTGACCGGTTTACAAGTCTGCGTAAAATGACGTAAATGCAGAGGTATTGTTTGAACGTTCTTTAAGTACTGGATTGACTAATACTTTGTTTAGGCGTGGGAAATGTGATCGTATTTATCGTTTCCGTGTCAATTTTGTGGAGTTGTCAAAAATGTTCTTCTGCGATCCTATGTAAAGAGTTTTAATTAGTGAGTTAAAAACCAATGACAGATTACAATTAGTGTTCAAACTTTTCTTCATTCCTTTCAAATCCATTAATTTCAACGTTCAGTTTCTTTGTAATTCTAGGCTAATTCTTTAAAAGCTTTCAGTTAATTACTCTACGTCTGTCGAGATTGGTTGAACGCGACGCTAGCGTATCGTTTCTCATAAGATCTACGCTTTTGTATTTCTCAGTACTTTGATGTCCCGAACCAGTGCTCTATTATGTGTTATGTTAGAGAATTAAAAAGTTATACTTGATTAAATTAAGAATGGTTTCATTCCTTTCTTAGCTTGAATTATGATTTGTTTGCAAGTAAAACAATCTTATTCTCTTAGCACACTATGATTATAGTCATGCTTATTAAATATTAATGGATAGTAAGACTTTTTCGAACCCTGTAAAACTTAAATAAACTACTTATTCTAGATCCTTAATGTAATGCACTAACGGCTAAATGTGCTTTTACAATCGATGCTTTAATAGTTACCATCAAATTTAATTTGCATTTTATATATAAAAAAATAAAATGTATTAAACGAATGTATATACATATTTAAAAACGATAAATGAAAAACCTCATTATATTTTATCGCTCGGCTTCGAACTTTAGTAGGTAAGATTGATGTAGGGATATATATTATAGTTATTTTGATGTAATTGTGTAGCAATAAAATAAAATTTTATCACTGCTAGTTCATAGGTGATGAACTTGCTACATTTTTTAACGCCTCGGCATCTGCAGATATCATAAATTAATTATATGTACGGATAACTCTTAGCCAGGCGTAAAAAAGACGTATGAAATCTATGAAATTATTACTGATCATTTTTCATAGCCTAAAAAAATAGCAGTAATTCAGAAATTGTTCCATACATAGATTAATGTTAAATTCTTAATAGTAAATAAGAACCGAAAGGAAAATTGTTTTTCACATTTTAGTCTACAAATAAACTCACCCTTTCTCTATAGTTGTAACCAAAATCAATGCCCAAAAGTGCCATAATAATCCTATTATTATTCCTTACATTGAAGCCGAGTTGGAATTAATATGGAAAATTTTGCTGGCAAGTCGAGTCGTTATTGTGTTGCCAAAGCTTAAACAGTTTCGCAAGTTGTAAACTCTGTTTAATTCGCCGTGTAATTATTGTAGTTAATGAGCCTACGGTGCGAGGTGTCCGCTAACTTGTTTTGTGTAAAAAAGCACTAAAAACATTATCTCTCCGTTATTAGGTGAAAGAGTTTTTTAATTAAACTTTGAAGAGACATCGGTGAGTGATCTTTTAATCTCGTTGATTTATCTTTGACCCTCGTGTGTTTATCTCACGAATGCGCGGACAGGCCGCTTCATAACCTATTGTTCAGATTTTTTGTACTTCAGCTCTTGTTATTTCCTTATTTAAATGTCTATTTATTTTACCTTTACCAACTTGATCAAGTAGAGAAACATTAGAAAAATTTAAACACCATTCAGAACTTGCGCGAACACGTTTAGTATTTAATAAATCTCAAGAAAATAAAAGAGGTTAGAGTAGAAAGTGGTGCTCCATTTTTTGTCCTATCCTAATAGGAGAGCGTAAAGACATCGTACCAAATAATCTTTTTCTCGGTTATTTCTTTGATACAAGTATTTAATTCGTTATTCGGATTAAAAGGCGTGAGATTATATGTATATGCTCGCATATGATTACGCTATTTATGTAGAGTTCATTTTAACTTCTAACAAGAACTGTAAGAGCTCGGGCTATAACACAACTTCGTGTCAATATACATACCAAACTGGGCTTAACTGATTTATTGATATCCATGTGTCATAAGTACAAAGAAAACTACATAAAATGATTTAGCCATTTCTGTAATCGTTTTACTCTTACGAAATGCTTCATCAGGGGAGCCAAAATTATAGAAGGAGGAATATTCTGAAAGGCGAGATTCTACTTTTTCACAGTATGTTTAAATAAAACATACGTAAATGTTACCGTGTATCCAGGGCTACGTGCATGGTACTATAACGGAATGAAGAGTTTGGGAGATGCTTATACAACTTTTCAGTACACTCGCCATGATGCAGATAGCAAAATATGCTCAGCCTTGATCACAGTTAAACGCTGGAGTAATTAGTTTGAGCACCTATATAATATAAAAAAAAAAATCACAGAATTACCACCATCATCTGGTAATTTATTAACCTCAATAACGTCCCGTAGTATGTTGGAATTCCTGTTTCGGATATACATTTCCTTGAATATGTAACTCCAGCAACTTTTATTTATCTTGAATTTTGTGTGTTTGATCCAAAATTCCATTTGGTATTAAGCGATAGTGTGTTCTAAAATGATAACACACTAAACCTAGCGAAGAACTGGCTTCCAAGTGCATGTGCTGGATCACACGTATATGTGTTTGGGGATAGATTTGCGACTTGAGGATAGTAGTTAGCCAGTCGGTCTTAAAAAATACCTTAATATTTTATACCATATTTTAAATGCTATACTTTACATAATTGTATGCTGTGGGTGTACTTTGATTAATTTTGGTACATATTAAGAGATATTTTGGTAATATTCAACTGACCCTTACTCCTACGTACTGGCGAGTTCTTTGTTAGATCTTTTACACTGTCGGTAGTCACCTACGGCGACAGCGCTGCGTGGGACGGATAATACTAAACCACCTTGTAAAATGACATGCTATGAATACAAAAAAACTTTGTCATATCTGGTTTATAAAATACTGTAAATTTAAGAAGCTTAAAACGAATCATATTTTCAACAGAATACAATTTTTTTAATATGCTTACTACTTGGTCCCCACGACTTAGCTTTCGTGAAAATGATTATCTTTTTTCATGGGAACGTTGTTTTTATCTGGATTAATTATGGGCTATATTTTCTATCATAATTTTGATGTAATTCTTTAACCCTTACAACCAATTTATCGGTTACAAGTTAACTCTGTGATATTTTACCACTACTTCTTTGTTTCTATAGCAAAGCGAATGAAGTAGTTAAAATCGGATCAGCCGTTTCGAACATTAGCCTGGTTGCCTGTTGTTTAAAGAACATTTCAATTGTATTTTTTGTATAAATTAGATTAAAAAAATTGCATATATTTTAAACTTTGTCTTGTTCTTGTTACCCATTAAAAACGCGGTAATATATTTTTGGAAAAGTATTACCGGAGTAATAGGGGGATAGGAAACAATAATTGTGCCAGACTGGATACCAGCCATATTATATAAGGGGTGTATCACCCGGAACAGAGGCAGAGTTAGGAGTCTCGCATTTTCTAATCACCTACTGTATATCCAGTAATCAATCGGACTAATCAGGAACCTGTTTAAAATAGGATCGTTACTCCACCGTGATAAGTCCCTCATAGTGATCCTGTTTTGGTTTGCCTTTCGGGATCAACTAGTGTGTACCTACGTGCCAAGATGCTTGCAGATCAGCATGATAGCGTCAACTGGGGATGGATAGCTGGCCTCGCGACGATCGTTCTATTTCTTGTTTTTATTATGCTTAGCTTTAGATACACAGATATTAAAGAGGGAATAATCTAATACATTTATAGAGTTATTTTGAGAGGTTGCTGCATGAGAATTGATTACTCAGGTCCTTACCTGCACACGTTGCTACACGAAACTGTAATAAAGTTATCGGAAGCTCTCAGCATGACTCTGTTGATGAAATTAATTAAGCCTCCCGCTTACATGCGCTCCACGTGTCCGAGCTACCCAATGACATTATTAGAATCGTTACATATATTAATAGCAGAGAAGGTACATATCTGCGTCCTTATTGTCATGATTTCTATTTTTGGTAATTATGTTTAATGATTTAATATTGCCTTTATAATATTTTTATTAACTAAAATGTTATTCAAATGATTTAAACAGACTTCAGTGAACTTCCTCTTGTCATTTTTGGTATTTGTTTAGTCTCTCAATTTATCGGTCACCGGAAATGCATTGCATTCCTATTTTAAATATCGTGAACGGCAAAGGTGGAGTGTTCAGTTCTTGTACAACGATCGGAGGAAAAGGTCGATAAGACATAAGTAGTGGTACTAAGCTTTGAGGTGGATACTGTTAATAAAAGGTGTTTAGTAAATGAGTTCTAAAGGATAAACGTATTTTTATAATAAAGGGTATTTTTAGAATACTATGTATTTATTAAAGCAGATACCAAGAACGGAGCATTATGAACAGAATAATCACTTCTTGTCATAGAACTAAAGTTTCTAAATAATCGTCTAAAAACTGTTGATTCCCTGTTGGTGAAACTGTTCCTTATTGTAAGCACAGTATAATCTAAAAACAAGATGTACACAGGTTAATCCCGAAATGCTTCAAACTAAAAAATCAGTCAATATGACGGGCTTATCGCGATGTTTATGGTGGTTGCGACAACTCAGAGGTGGTCGCCCAAATTCTATAATTCTACATGGCTTCTGAATATACTAGTCGTTCCCGGAACACGGCGAACCTAAACATGGCACTATGGTAAATGTTACAACTCGTATGTGGTAGTTATCAATCTGTTAAATACCAATGTCTTAAATAATTTACTTTTTTTATATAAACATCGTTACGGCTACCTGTTTTTTTTTTTATATTTATAAATTATGCGGCATTCTAAAGACACAATATGTGATTTTCATACTTTGTGGCCCAAGATTGTTGTGAGACTATGTGATTAGATTTTTTTTTTGTTTTTATACTTTATAGATTAACGTTTGACCACAATCTCCTCTGATATTAAATGATGATGCGGTCTAAGATGGTAGTCACGCTAAATCTAGAGGGAGACTGGCTCTTAAGTACTCGTATAGCTGCCGGAACACACCAACAGGTGCTTGGCGAAAGATTTTCAACTTGAGGATGGTAGCTAGCCAGGCGGACTTAGAAAAAGTGCAAAAGGAAGAAAGAAAGAGATCATACTATGGTTTCATCACGATGTTTTCCTTCACCGAAAGCTCTGACTTAGTTGCTAGGATTCGAACTTACGTCCTTCGACGCTGTGTCCGAACACATTACAAACTGAGCCATCATCGCGTCAAAGATAAAAAAAGATAGATATAGTGTATTTATTTGGGTAATTTTTTTCTCGTTCTTCAATTACTACACCATTACTATGACTACAACAGACGCCTTGGACTTCTGAAGTACTTCTCTCTTTTAAAGTACAATCTATTTGGACACGAATCAAAATGATCGTGATTCTTATCTGTGCCGTGTCATGAAACTGGAGAACCGTCTCCAAGCCAGCGTGCTATCTCTTTATGACAGCATATCCTTGGAGAACATTTACTTAGGCCCGTATGAGATCGCGGCACTGACGACGAATTGTCTGTCTGTCGCCATAATTGTTTTTGGATTGTACTATGATTATTATCAGGCACGATGCCTTCATATTTGCATGTTATTTAATATAAATGCTAACAATATACTGTGTGCCTGTTGGCTACATAAATTCTTCATAGTAGATACTCAAGTCGTGATATCTGCTACCGAACGAAATGATAATAGAAATCGTTAGCGAATTTATTACTCTCCATATAGTATAGTATAGTATAATGTGATACTGATAAAATAACGTTTATGATTCACCCGATCGTTTGGTCACCCTAGCCCTCGAACCGTGTTATTATTGCTTATATTGTTTCTATATAAATACAAAGAAATACGAGAAAGGCCATCAATATTTTATTGTCTTTCCAAAATGTTGTTATTCGGGTATAATGTAAAACTTTTATATTTCGTGTAATAAATATTGTAATTTTTTTTTCACAATAACGTCCAATTATTTTTTTATGTAGGTAACATGTGTCGTAAAAGTACCTGCCGTCCATCTGATTTTACAAGATTATTACAGCCGGTATTTATTTTTAAACAGTCGCTGTTTCTCAAACATTACAAGCTTTGTGTTATAAATATTTTCTCTTGTAAATTAGTGGTTTTTATAAAAAACGCGCTTATCAAAATTCCATGTGTAAATTAAAAACTATAAGTGATATCATTTTTAATGAAAGTGTTCTTCACATTTGTATTTTTGTGGTTTTGTTTATTATAAATGCCTTTACAGTTTGTAACTCGTTACTAAAACGCCGGAGAGCTTCTGTTGACTTTGCAATCGCACATTGATACATAAAACCAAAATACAAAAAAAAATATGTTTTAATTTTTCACATTAACTTGACTTCTACCGTAATTACTTTCTTACCGACATATAATACGGTAGAATAATCGGTTGTAACTCATAAGTTCGTAGACTTGTGTTTTTGATCAATTAAATGTAAAAGAATTAGTAAAGAACGTTCCAGTAACATGTAGACTTTTAGACTTGTAACGTTTGACAAACAGGGCACTGGACTAATATTCTGTGACCTAAGCGTGCCAACTATTATTGAGAAAATAAAGTATCTAATCCTTTGAATAAGAATAAATAAAATATTTGCAATGTTTTTAGTTTTTTTTTTAGGACACACTAAAAATTGGTTACCTATGAAAGTTTCATAATTACTTTTACAATATTTAAATAACTCTAAATTCAAATAAATTAATCATTCATTTTTTCAATTCCATTATTAGAAAAAAACCTTGATTTTTTGTTTGCAATGTCGATAAACTCGAAAAATAATTAACTGATTTTATAAATTCTTTCATCTATATAAAGCTACACTAACAGTGAGTAACATGCTCTGTATTTTATGTTCAAAATCTCGACCGAAGCCGCGATAAGAAGCAAGTATTATAAGATAAGAAGCAATATATTGGAAAATGGAGGGCGATTTATCTACGTCCAGATAATAAATATTTTCTAATGATCCCAAATAAAGTTTTTTCATATACTTTGCTTTTATTAAAGTTTCCAGAACCCACCATTAATTCCTTCAATCATTGGTTGCTGAGATATCGTTGTTCGATGGAGGATACACAAAATGATCCATTTTCAAACAAAGTCCGATTTTTCAGTGAGAATTAGACGTATAAAATGCAATTTAAAGCTAAACGAACATGTTATCCGGTACAAATGGTGAATATATAGGAAAAAAAATTGATTGTTTTTTGACGGTATTTATTAGTAATGAACAATACACGTTGCTTTAAAAAAATCTCATCACAAAATCTCAAAACTTCAAGCTTCCAATTTCTTTTTTTCACTCAAATACGACAATTTTTAACGAATAAGAATAGCATTCGTAAAATCCTTAAACACTTGTAATTGCTTTCTGATCCCTTAATTCTTTCGGCTAGCATAGTATTGCACTACAGAAGTAATAGCTGTTGTTATTTCAAATATAAAGTGACTCTGGGATCGCGTTAATTGATAGTAGTAATCTTTAAGTCTAATCCTGTGTTCTTCCAAATCATTGTACAATGGAACAGATTATTCTACCTCATTCTTCAGTATAGTATATTAATAAAATTACTAAACTGCATACTTTTTTTAATCCAACACAAACTCGGTAAAGTTTACTGAATGTTTGAAACTTTAATGAATTTGTTTTTTTTATCTTAAAATAACACTCTTGAAGCCTCATAAGTACCAATTTCGTTTGTAAACTTAATAAGTATTAGATTTAAGCTAACATGAAATGTGAGTTATTGAGTAAAGAGAAGCTACCAAGGAAAACAGAGTGGAGACTTTGTTAGGAATAATTATGTAAATGATCTGCTATTTCGTTGTGAGTGTGAGGTGTTTACACTGATTTCATTATGAAACCTCTCTGTAAACTGGCATCCAGTATACTTGATTCTATTACTGATAGAGGAGGTCTGATTTGAAACCTCGTATTGCCAACCACATGTGCCGCTTTACCTAAGAAGTAGGAATGACAGTGGGATTCCACTAATTGAACCATCTACAGCAAACACTTTTAATTGGTTGAATTATTTAAACTAACGCAGTTCGTCGTATTCTTACCCTAAACCCACCTAAGTAGGGTCGGCACAAAATGTTTATTATGTTGTAATGTATGATTTGGCTTAATTTTTACGATCCGCCGCGCGCGCCTGACATCAACAACACTCCTTGGGATTATTTTGTAGTACCACTATAACTTCAACTTCCTAATTTCGTACGGATGCCAAACGCGAATATTTGACTCTTCGATAACACGTGGTAAGGGTTAAAATGACGCGCTTGTGTAAGTTGTATCCATGTATTTCACAGGCTCTGGTTTCAGATTTGTCGTAGCCATGTGGTAGGATTTCTTCCTAGAAATCCGATTCCGTAGATTCAGTGGCATTTTTTTTCCTTCTCTTGTCCTTTTTTGGCATTGTTATTAAAAATGTATATCACTACATATTATAAAACAAAATAAAAAAAAATCATAATTGTTTAAATGTCTAATAACTTTAACCTTGAATAACTTTTACAAGAGTGGATTTATCAAAAAATCTTTAGATGCCTTTTTTGTAGGGTATTCAATTTCCTATAAGAATGTAAGTTGTTTTTTTAGAACGATACTCCGAGACTGAGTTAAACTTTTGTAAAATTAAAAAAAAATCCTATGTTAATTGCATGAGAAATGAGAAAAAATCGATTTGTAACTTTTAAACATCAACATCAAATGCTGATATCTTGACAGAGTCTTTGTTTTAGTGTTCTTTGATAAAATTTGAAGATTATTAGAAGAATATAAATACAATGGATTTTTTTTGTTCACCCCAATATATATAATCAAATATTGCTGTAAAATAAGATAACATTAGATCCAGTCTACGATATTATTATAAAAGATCAGCATAAACGGATTAACGTAATCGTTTAATGGACGGATAATTAAATAATTGAAACTTTAGTTAAAGTTATTTGGCATCTCACTTGGAGTGCCAATAACAACAGACAAATTGAATTTGTTACCGAGTTATTCATGATTATAATAATAAGTTGTAAGTGTTTAATTGAATTGTTTTAATAATATATAAATCTATGAATATAAAGGAATTGCGATGGATAAGAAAATATCAGGTTTTTTGTCGTTATCACCGGTATTAATTTATCTCGTAGTTTTAGATTATGAAATAAAACCTCAAACATTTCAAGCCTCTGACGCAGAATAATGACCTCTGCTTACACTGTTATGAGGCATGGTGTGATAATGATTACAATGTATGACCTCAGTACAAAAATATATAAATGAAAAATATAAAGTTATATACAGTAGACCAAAATCACACCAAAATTTGACGACACCCATGACTAAGGCGGCTTAAGCAACCAACAATAAATTTTCTTTCTTATTTAAATAAGTTTCGCATTTGCCAGCGTAATTTTTCCTGATTTTAATCCGGCGTGATTACGACCTTGTTTTTCCCTTTTTTCAACGTGGTCCATTCATGGTGCAGCCAAATAATGTAAGTTTACAAATTAAATATAAAACGATCATATGACCGATCAAATTCCCGCCAAAAACCTCGTCTGTGACGGTGATAGTTCATACAGAAATCGTCCGATAAAGACTAGAGCAGTGTGAACACAGATTAACGGGGCGGCCGCGATGTGATGCGTCGCTGATTGGCGCCCGCCTGCCGGATAACATATCTAGTTTTTAATTACACGCGTTTGTTTCGAGTGGCCAGCTTTCCGAGATAGCACGTCGGATCATTCTGCTAACACCGATTTTGCGTATCACTACGCGCTCCTGCTAAGGTTATCTCTTCTCACTAACAGTTATTTTGGTGTCCTATTATATTTCAAATACTATTTACATTTTTTAATTCCTGCTGATGAAAATAGTTTTGTTGTTTCATGGAAACTACCTATGTGTTTTATCTGGATTTATTTTAGACTAAATCTGTGTTGTATACTACTTAAAAACTCTACGATCCTTTTATCGATTATAACTTACCTTTATTATTACTGTTCAGCCCCTATGAAAAAGCGTGAAGATAAGTAGAAGCCGATTAGCGAAAAAAGTTACAAAATATAAAAACGTATAATTCGAACTTTAACCTTAAATTACTTGTGAAGATCAATAAATCATAAAAGAACTTTTTTGTAGAGCGTTCAATTTTCTACAAAAATATGTCAAGAAATTTAAAGTACGAGCTAACGTTCGTTAGTGACAAATATTAGAAGGAACAAAAATATATTTCCTGTTATTTGTATCGATAGTCGAAAATTCGATGCGGTGTATCTTAATATTGAAATTAACAGCTTATCTCTTCACAGACTAATTTTTATACCTAAACGACACTTATGAATGTGGCTCTAAGCAAAAAAAAGTTTTTTTTTATCACGCTAGTAAATATGTACTTAGACTATAATACTCTTTCAAAAGACTATAAGAGTTCTTAAAAAAGTAACAGTAAAGAAATTAATTAATTGTCTCCATACATCTAGACATTTGGTAAGTAAGAGCGATCCTTCATCAACCTTATCTACACTAACATTAGAGAGTGTTATACCTTATATGTTCATTTTTTTTTAAACTGTCTACACTGTTGACCTAGCAAGGCCTCTACAGTTTCACCGGACTACTAAGGGGAAAGTTTTTAGGCACTCACCACATTTTATATAGGCAACCAGCACAAGGGTGCACGACGCGCTTCGGCTTAAACTGTCACCGAATATCCCAAGTGTAACTAAGTTAAGCTAAACTAAGCTATTATTTCATACACATATGAATTCGTGAAACTTATACATGTATCTTGAATCTACCTACTTTTTTTTTTTTTATGTGGGAAGAAATCCTTCATTGGACACCCACAGCCCTGGGGAGCTGTGGGGTGTCAGACTCTTACTGACTAAAAAAACCCACAAGATACCGTCTGCCGCGCTATGGAGTGGCACGGGATCGAACAAGCAAGCACCATGCCACCCCGGCGACAAGGCCCAGCGCGAACGCCCTGACCGCGACAACAGCCCGGTCAAGCTGCCTACCCGTCTACCGAACCAATGTGCAAGGGAAAGTCAGGACCCCAGCCCCTTCCCTCCTTGGTCCGGTTTGGCAGTCAAGGGGTCACCCCCTCCAACCACCACCACCTGTAACTTTTTTACGTGGTTTTCTACCACGGTAACTTTTTAACGAGGTTTTCTCCCTCTCCCTCCGCCCGAAGGCCACCCCTCTGTCACTTTTTAATGTGGTTTCCTCCCACAGGAACTTTTTAATGAGGTTTTTCTTCCTCTTCCTCCGCCCGAAGGCCTCCCCTCTGTCACTTTTTAACGTGGTTTCTTCCCACGGCAACTTTTTAACGAGGTTTTCTACCTCCCTCCGCCCGAAGGCCTCCCGTCTGTTTTTTAACGAGGTTGTCTCCTCAACACCCGTAACTTTTTAACGTGGTTTTACCTACTAAGTTAATCTAAGCTAACTCCGTTCGAAAAAGTAAATAAAAAACAAATCCAACTACTATGTGTGTGTACCTACTTGTGTGTATGTGCGTGTGTGTGGTTTGATCGGTGTTGTGTTGTAGAAACTAGTGTTTGAAAATTTATTCAGTGTCACTGTAGTCGCGCAAGCAACGTGCTCGAGGACTCCATTCTGTAGGATCGGACCTCGTGTGTTCATTATTAAATTGTTAATTCCCTATTGAATTATGCAATAGAATAAAATAAACATACATTTTTTAAATAAATTATACAAATAAAAAAAAAGCTGTTAATTTTCTAACTTCTTTCTCCGACAATGTGTTGTGTTATTTAATAATATCAAAGCCAACTTTATACCAAAAGACTTCCTGCTACTTAGTATAATCTCGTATTAACACAAACTTATCAAAAATTGTTTATCAAGTCCACTTTGAATTGAAATACGAACCTTAATACAAGTGTAATACAGTCCACAAACTGTAAAAGAAAGTAATAAGATTCAGAGAGGGAGCGCAGCGATAAAAGGCAATATTATACCCCAATAATGTTGGGAAGGACTCGCCTAATCTCTTACATTGGGGCTTCCTCCGCACAGGATAATCGGGAGTTAAAGCCATTCTCGTGATTACAACTACGTCGTAGAACTGGCTAAGTACAGAATCCAAGATTTTAGGAGAAGAAAAAAAAACATTTGCTTAATCATCAAAAGAAAAGGTTTTGGTCTTTATTATGCATTCTGGTTGTAGGGAATCAACGCTGAATTCCAATTTATTTGTGCAATAAAAGTTAAAAGTACTCCTTGATTTAGGACTGAAATATAATTTATTGCTAATCTTGAGTCATGGACTATCAAATAAAAAAAGGAAAGAATACAAATAATAAATTAAATCTGCAACATTTAATTCTGAAGTTCAGATAAATAAAAAAAAACATAAAACAAAAAAATGGACACATTAAATTCGTATCTAAATCAAGTCGTCACCGCAATACTATTTAAAATAAACCTTTTTAAATGCAAGGCAATAAAGAACGGGGACAATTACACAATTTATTCGTATGAATTGCCCCAGCGGGTCGGCTATTTCGCAAATTGGCCGGAGAGTTGGCTTCAGGCCCGGTCGGTGACGATTCGAATCCTATTTAGGGTTGCGACGTCCGGTCTTTTGATATTTAAACGATGTGATATAGAATATCCGGTTGATCTTGAAGCCCAATACAAATCATTCAATTGATTTTAATTTTGTTTCGCAAATACATATGTTTGAAATATTTAATGATACCTAATGTGTACATAAAACATGAAAATAATCAAAGGAAGGTTTTTATTATTATAAGTATAGGACTACTTGTAAAATGACAATACATATGCAAAACTATAGTTCGTTTATTATAGTAAATGTGGCACACGCATTTAAGTTCCCATAAAGTGTATTTAATTTTTTATTGTACTGTACGAATTTCATATTAATTAAAATGTGTTTTTGTATTAGTATTTTCACTAAAATATTGTTGACCATTGGTAGAAAGTAAACGGTCATATGTTACTTGTGTTACTATCCAAAAAACTTAACAATTAATTGCATATCTCTATAATATTATAAATTTAGGTAAAGTTTTTTTTTTAAATATAAATCATACATCAAAGTTTTTATATTCAAAATGTGCATATTACGAAACTAAACGTACACATTTCAAAATAAATTGGACAAAAGTGATTTTTAAAAGCTTGGAAAGTATCTCTTCTAAAATTCCTTTACATCATTTATGTCGCTCGTACCCCGATATGTACACCATTAGCATAAATATACACAGAGATTCCACAATTGTTCTCAAGGTTCCTTCCAGCATTCTTTTTAATATACTTTTCTTTAGGTAGCTTAGACACATATCATATTAGTTCATCATAACCGAATCAAACTGAACTTAAAACCTTTTGTATACATTCTTTCATAAAATCGCCTTTCACTCATTTCATGAGTCATTTTACTACTTATATTTTACTAAATGCATTTTGAAGTTATACTTCTTTTGGCACGTTAGAGAAAACTGATGAGAGTAAATTTTACGATGCGCGCGCACACCGTTACGAAAAACCTATGCCCTGAAGTTAGCTATAGTCAACATTTTATTCAAAAAAAGTATGTATGTATTAAATACCTTATTTCTATTGTTAGTGTCGTTTTTTCTACAAACGTAGAATAACGCGAAAGACAAAAATTTTGAATAGATTTTTATCTTGTTACGCCAAAGAAGTATAGCTTCTAACGCGTGTACTTATGTACACACTATCTTTTTTAATCCATTATTTATAGTGTTTCACTAAAATTTCAGCTGGTATTAAATGACGGCTCGATCTAACACGCTAAACCTAGAAGAGTGCTTACACTCAAGTGCTGCTGCCGGAAAACATCTATAGGTGTTTGGCTACATGCTATGGAAGATGGCGATATCTTGTATATTTAAATTCAACTTATTCTAAACATTGTTGCTATTTACACATTCAATTATATGATGGTGGTCAATATAACTCTACATGTAAAACCTAACGATGAAGGTTTTATTTAAATCAGATATCGAGTATTTGAGGTCTTTACAGCTAAAGTAAATTAAAATTATGTACATTATATAAATATGTTTTATACGTGAGGCAACCCTGCTATGTTACATATGGTGTTGCTAGTAGAATATTAACATTAGCGCTCAATGTGCGCAATTGGGATGCATTTCGTCGCAGTGACACGAGATGCAACCTCATGCGGAACATATTGCGTCCATGTAACTGAACCCGAGGTCTTTAGTGCTATTCACGGAATAATTTTCCAACGCGCAGTTAATTTTGAATTGCCTTTTATTAGATTGACTTCGGTTAAATTGCTTGTACTCACTTATTTATTTGGTATTATTTAATTGGTAGTTTTTGTATACAATTTAGGCCCTTCGAAGATATTTGTGGAAATCAAGACATATCACATCACGGGTTCAGACAACGACTGAAATAACGATACGAATCGACAAAAATAACGACCGGATTTATCAATATATATTTTTTTATAATTTTCCAACTTCATGAAATTCAACAAGTATTCCTTACAGACATACATTATATTTTTTATGGAAATACAAAGAATAAGTTATTTTTAGTCACCCGTCTTATAAAAGTCTTCCGACAATAAAACAAGTTTAATATGTCACTCGAACTTATTGCCTGTTAAGTAGGTAATTGCTAAACAAGTTCATTGTAGAACCTGATAGTATTAGGTACCAAAAAAGTAGCGTGTACTTTATGTACACGCGTTAGAAGTTATACTTCTTTGGCGTAACAAGATAACATTCTTTAAAAAAAATTAACTTTCACCTTATTCTACGTTTGTAGAAAAAACGACACTAACAATAGAAAAAAGGTATTTAATACATACTTTTTTTTAAATAAAATGTTTACTTATAGCTAACTTCAGGGTGTCGGTTTTTCGTGACGGTGTGCGCGCGCATCTTAAAAATTTACTCTCATCATTTTTCCCTAACGCGTCAAAAGAAATAGAACTTCAAAAATCTTTTCTTTTTTCATACAAAGTGTAAGGATAGGAAAAGTAATCTATATTTTCATATGGTAAACAAGAAATGTTATTTGTCATCTCTTTATTATACTTATTCATAATTATTTTGTTGTAGCAATTTAAATGAGATTTAACGAGACAGTCGACAATATTATATTATTAGATGAATACTGAGCGATTGTTTTCTTATATGTAAAACACACATCGAGAGAACAGCGGATTCATCTGTCTAAAAATAATTATAAAGCAATTTGTTCTATGCCGCTAGAGACTCTGTTACGGGATGAGAAATAAAGTGAATTTAAACTTTTTACAATGGACACATAACTGAACGTATAATTCGTTTTCTGTGATCCGAATTATAATCGCGGATGTAATGTAATAAATTTTAATGCTAGTTTTTTTACGGGTTAATCTTATTGACATTATAAATTATAAAGTCTGTGAGGACGGATGATTATTTGTTACTATTTCACGCAACAACTACTCAACGGATTTTGATGAACATTACGATAGTTATTTGCTTATTCATCAGAATTCATCAGAATAATAATTCAATATGCCTAAGCTATAATTTATAAAGATATAATTTAAATTCGCCAAAAAGGTTACGAAAAGAATCAAGTAATTTAAAAATGTGGTGTGTGTGACTAATGACTATACGATAAAAGTGAAAAGTTATAAAGTGCATACACATGTATATTATTTAAAAAAAGTAATATTCAGCGATACTCGATGTATATCGCTTTAAATACTCACTAATTATTAGAACGACGTAGTGCTTGTCGGATCTTTAACGCGCCTGATGTCGGTGGAGTGAAGTAGACCCGATTCAGCGTTAGTAATTGTTTATTTTCGTTCTCTGTTCAATTGGTGTAAAAAAGTTTTAACTTAAAGAAAATCTGCCGCCTGAGATATACGAGTATCTTGCTAATTCACGGGGAAGATTTACGTATATAATTTGTTATCGTTTTTTTGTAAATTGTAATGATAATTTTTGAAAAAATCGGATCAGGTCAAACCGCCTTAAGCGTTTCATGCACATAAGTATATATATTTTTTATTATAAGGGCAGGACAACGTCCGCCGGGCCTGCTAGTATAAAATAATTTTGTATTAAGTACTGTTCCATTGTCTTGTGTCTAATAATCGCTGCAAATCTTATAATATATATGATGTCACTAACCATTTGATATTGTAAAACGGCCATTAATCGTATGTTATTTTTCTATTTGGACCTGTCATCACTATGGTGAAGTTTGATGTGATGAGTCACTATACTTTGCGGTGCGTTATTTTACGCTATAATTTTTGTTTTATACCTCCTTTGTATATAACAAACTGTTCATATCAGTGTGCTATATTTAAAGTTACTTATAATTGTATGTTTTGTAATAGACTCGTTTTTATTTTTCTTATTCTGTACTAGAAAGCAATAACAATAAAACTTCCATTACATTGTAAAGTTTAAAATAAAAAAAATATATTCGCCATAAATGAAATTTTACAACCGTTTATAACAAAAAGCAAACTTTAACAATACGGATAATATTTTACCGACTGTCTGCGGAAATTGGTAGGTGGTAGAGCTACGTTGAGGCTATTACTGGTTTTTTTTTTTTTTTTTTTTTTTTATGAGAATGGAGGCAAACGAACAGACGGGTTACCTGATGGTAAGTAATCACCGCCGCCCATGGACACCTACGACACCAGAGGTATCACAGATGCGTTGCCGGCCTTTGAGGAAGGAGTAGGCTCGTTTCTTGAAGGTCTGTGGGTTGTATTGGTCCGGAAACGCTGCCGCTGGGAGTTCATTCCAGAGTGCTGACGTACGTGGGAAGAACGCACGTGAGAACCGCACAGTAGACGACTTCCAACCATCGAGATGACATTGATGGAATTTCGTTTTATGGCGAGTCGTTCGGTAATGGAACTCAGCAGCAGGTATCAATCCGAATAGTTCTTCAGAACACTCTCCGTGGTAGATCTTGTAAAGGACGCAAAGTGACGCAACATCCCTACGAAGCTCCAAAGTGTCGAGCCCTAAGGAAAGCACCCGGTCGTCAACGATTCTAGCCGCTCTCCGTTGGATTCGGTCAAAAGGAAGTAGATGGCATTGCGGCGCTCCGGCCCAGAGATGAGAACAGTATTCCATGTGTGGCCGGACTTGCGCCTTATAAAGCTAAAGGCGGTGAACCGGTGTGAAATATCGTCCCGCTCTGTTAAGGATACCTAACTTTTTTGAGGCCAGTTTTGCTCTACCTTCCAAATGACCACCAAACTGAACGTCGCTAGATATGTCGATACCGAGGATACTAAAATTAGGCTCAGCAGCTAGAGGAACTCCTTGAAAATTAGGGAGTGCGTCAAAAGAAGTTTTTTTGGCGGTGAAGGCGCATACCTGTGTTTTTGTGGGGTTAAAATCGACTAGGTTTTTTCTTCCCCAATCCAAGACACGCTCCAATGAGGTCTCTATCTCGGACACAAGTTTGTTCCGGCACTCGTTAACGCGTTCCCGAGAAACACCTGCACGACTGGTATATAGAGCATCCACAGTACTGTCGTCTGCATAGCAGTGAATGTTACAGATGTTCAACATATCATTAATATGCAGAAGAAATAAGGTAGGGGATAGCACACAGCCTTGTGGGACTCCAGCGTTCACGGGCTTGAGATCCGAGCATGCACCGTCAACAACGACTTTTATGCTCCGCTCCGTGAGGAAACTGGATACCCAATTGCGTAGTTTCTCGGGAAGTCCATATGAAGTAAGCTTCGAGAGAAGCGCTTTGTGCCAGACCCGATCAAAAGCCTTAGCGATATCCAAGCTAACGGCCAGAGCCTCCCCCTTTTTTTCGACTGCTTCCGCCCATCTGTGTGTCAAAAAGGCTAGAAGGTCACCAGCTGAGCGGCCTTGACGGAAACCGTATTGGCGATCATTAATAAGCTGGTTCTCTTCTAGATACTTTAGGAGCTGGCGGTTTATGCAGGATTCCATTGTTTTGGAGAGCAGGGAGGTAATAGCAATGGGCCTATAGTTAGATGGATCAGAATGGTCGCCTTTTTTGGGGATCGGGTGGACTAAGGCAGACTTCCAGGTGGTAGGGACAACGCCTGTGGAGTAGGAGAGCCGGAAAAGACGCGCTAAAACCGGGGCCAGTTCCGGAGCACATGTCCTAAGCACGATTGCGGGTATTCCATCAGGCCCACTCGACTTAGAGATATCCAAAGAGAAGAGTGCTTTGCGTATAGCACTTTGTAGAAACCGAACATTTGGCATCAAGCTTTCGCAACGCGGGATGGTGGGTGGTAACTTCTCCTTGCAATCCAGAGTCAAGTTGGACGCAAAAAGACCGCTTAGAAGATCAGCCTTGTCTTTAGCGTCATGGGCCAACGATTCGTCTTCCCTCCGCAATGGTGGAAAGGATGGCCGGCAAAAATTCCCAAGGATAGCTTTGGCGAGAGACCAGAACGCCCGGGTTCCCGAAGGGAGACGAATCAATCTCTCACCAATTCTATCAATAAAAGCTGACTTAGCTAAGGCGATTGCTCTTTTGTAAGACCTGGAGGCAAAGTTGTACTCCTTCTTTAATGCGCTAGTGTTTACATCCTGTGACGCCAGAGCCTCAACCCAGGCTCGGTAGCATTTCTTCTTCCGACGGCAGGTCATTCTACAGGAGTGACCGAACCAGGGTTGAGATCTCCCTCCGACGGGCACCATGTAGCTCGGGATAAACAATTCCATCCCCTGGAGTATAACGTCGGTTATGATGTTGGCGACGGCATCAGGATCATCCAGCGAGAAGCAAACCTGCCGCCATGGGTAAGAAGCAAAGAAAGTTCGCATCCCATCCCAGTCTGCTGACCTATAGTGCCAGACTTGGCGTCTGCTCGCAGGGCGCGAGCGAACTGGACGTGTAAGTGGTACAGTTGTCCGAACCAAGCAGTGATCCGACGTGCCCAGAGGAGCATCGACGTTTATCTGATAATTGTCCGGATGAGAGGTCAGCAGAAGGTCCAACAGTGAAGGCATATGGTTCTCCACATCCGGTACACGCGTAGGCGAGGTAACCAATTGTGTGAGGGAGTACGCCAAAGCAAAATCAAAAACAAATCTCCCCGCGTAGTCGGTGGTACGTGAACCAAGCCATTCAGCGTGGTGGGCGTTGAAATCGCCAAGAACCACGATTTCTGCAGAGGGGATCTGATGGAGAATTGAGTCGGCCATCATTTGGATGTGCTCCATAAGGCGATTCGTTTCTAAGTCACCGCTATGCGACCTGTATACGCATGCATAGACGCGCGGGTGATCTGCGCAATCCACACGAAGAATGATTAAAGAGAGATCTTGACCTTCAAGATTGGCCAGGCGACGGACGCAAATATCCTCCCGGACAAACGCGCAAACCCCGGCTCGGGGTACGAATGCGTGTTCAATGTTATAACCAGGGTATCGCAAGTATGCAATGTCAGAAGGAGAAGTTATCTGCGTCTCAGTTAGAAACATCAAGGCCGGCTTCTCCGTCTCAAGGTGGTGGTGGACAGAGTTAAGGTTGGAGTGGATTCCCCTTATGTTGCAGAAATCCACGCGCAGCGTGGGAGGGGGTGCCGACGATTTTTCCGTTTCGTTGCCTCTGGCCGAAATGACAAGCGGATTTTTGCCCACCCCAGAATACGAAGGGCAGCCTGAGCGGGTACGCTCAGGGGGGGATTCTCCTCCACATTGAGTGTTGGTACCCCCCTGGGGTAAATTACTCTTTAAAACCGCTATCATATTTTGGGAGGGGAGGGGGAGGGCCTCCGGCGCTCTCACTGACCGAACCAAACGCAATAGTACAAGTACTGTTACTTTAAGCCGATTTTCTGTGAGAGGGTGGTACTACCCCGGACGAGCCGGCCCATTCGCGCTGAGATCCACTTAGGAATACAGCATGGCTCTACCACCTACAAAATTTAGCATGAATGGGCTCGTCTGTGGTAGTACCACCCTCTCACAGAAAACCGACGTGAAGTAACAGTGGTTGCACTGTTGCGTTTCGTTCGGCCAGTGAGAGCGCCGGAGGCCCACATATTTAAAAGGTCGGCAACGCACTTGCGACTCCCCTGGTGTTGCTAGTGTCTATGGATGGCGGTGATTACTTACCATTAGGTGACCCACCTGTTCGTTTGCCCCGTATAATATAAAAAAAAAGAACTCGAGACGATACCAATAAAAGCCTTATCAATACACCGACTAGTGTTAATAAATCAGCTAAACAGAAGTCATTAACTTTGTAGTCCAAGTAAATTTAAAGCTATTGTTTTTTTACGAGTCCACGTTTAATTAATTACAGTAAAAAAAAAAGGGAATAAAATGTAAGTATCCGACAGCGGGCGTTACGCGTCAATTTAATTATCCATGTAAACAGAACCTTCTAAAGTCAAGGCTTTTGCTAGAGTTTTAATGAAGAGTTTAAGTTAGTCGATGGAAACGAGATGAACGTCGAGATTCTATTTGGTTCACATTATGATATAACAATTAATCTATTCTAGTAAATGATTTTGAAAAATGATTATTTGCAGACAATTTGAATACATCCGCATTATCACTAAGCTTGCTGTCAGTAACTGTTTGAAACTATATGAAACCATGATGCGATGCTGACTGTATCGTGTTCAAACACCATGTTGATTGATGTACATAAAATCTCTACAATGAGCATATACATAACAAGTGGTGGGATTTTTCTAAGCCCGTCTGACTAATTAGCACCCTCAAGTTGCAAATCTATCGCCAACGATCTATAGGTGTGTCCCAGGCAGCACGTGAAAGCTAGTCCTCCTATAGATTTATCGTGTTTACCGTCTCATTTAGCGTCTTTATTAAACATTAGACGCGAATGTGATCAAACGCCACAACCCTACAAAAAAAAAAAAAAACAAATTCGTTTATTTAAAAACAACTAGAACTGATACTATGATTTTGTATTTTTTTGGAGTGGGAAGCGAGTAAAGTAAATAATAAACGAATTAGTTCAAATTGTCCAGTCTAAGTTGTATGCGCGTATTAAAATAATGTACGGTGGCTCGAATACAAATATTTATAGAATCTAAGTTGTTGTTCACAACGAATTGTTTTTAATAAATGTCAGTTACATTTGCAGTAGATTGTCGATATATCGAAACTTTTTCTGTACTTCCATAGTCCATCCTTACTGATACTTTTTTGCATCTCCGTGATACACCGCAGTACAGCGCACCGTCATGTCACGTCGTCTGTTATATGTCCTTTATATCCTTCTCACCGATATATCAGTTCGTTGTATTTTGTTCTATATATATCAGCGTCAAAAATGGGATCGATTTGGCGATCTTAACTGTAATTTGCTCCGATTTTTGCAAAACTAGTTTTTCGTTGGATGATTGCATTGTTTATTTTCTTACAATATATATCCTATTTTTGGCAACTTTTTTTAGTTTTAGCTAAAAAAGAAACTAATCAAAGAAAATAAATTATTCATAGAGTATTCTCCGATAATAATAAGGACTAAGGACTACAAGAATTATTTAGAAAAAAGTGAGTTATCTGGCCTCTCGTAACTTGTGTCCCAGTTGACTTTATCACCGCGTCGCTTGTTTAATAAACTCCCTGTCTTTAATAGGCTCTTACTAAGTTCCTTGTGATTAAGTCCAAAGTAAGTTAATTTTTCTCGTGTACGATGATAATAAAGTTATATTACTTAACGTGTCTATTAAATTATGGAGTTGGAAGGCTACATTAACTTTCTTTTTTCATTACATCAATACAACAAGCATATTGATGTAGTGCCTACATAAGTATTTATTTTCCCAATACTTCTTATAACACACTTTGCCAAGATAATTATGACAAATACTTGTATTTATGTACAATCCCAAACCCGGTCAAGATGTCTGGACGTCGGACGAATGATGTCATTTTTATTTCAGGGCTAAAATAATTGAAATGACAGCAGAGACGGGAATGGATTTTCATATGTATAAATAGGGATGAAGAAAATAGTCTAGTATGTAAAGTGTATGAATAATTAATAAGGTTTTATGTAAGAACCGTTTATGAAACATATCTTCCATTGAGGAGACGATTTCTATTCATGCAATTCTTAGACGAGTTAAAAAGCAAAGAAGTCATAAATATAGAGTGATAATTGTGTTGACAATATAGATATATTTGTTTCTGTACAAACAATTCGCTTTTAGGTTTATTTACATCGTCGTCGAATGAAGACTTTAGTATAACAAGTTTTATGATAGAAAGACATTCTTTATTTTCTAATATGTCTTCTAAATTAAACATACGCCGTCTTATTACAAAAAATGTAAATACGCATAGAAAACTTGTTTCAAAAAAGTTTAATGACAAAAGAGTTATTACTTAAATTCCATGTATATTAATATGATAATTTAAGGAAAGGTTTTTTATTTATTAATGAAATGTTCTATTGATTATAAAATAAATTTTATTCTTAATTACAATTCTTGAATATGTACCCCTACCGCTCTGCCGTATGCGTGGAGAGAAAGCGAAGCTAGACAGAGACTGGCGCAGCGGTTTACCCTACCATAAGGAGTTATCACATTAAAAACTAGTTAAATATCAAAGTTATAGGTTGATCTGTTTAAAAAATAAAAACGAATTTTGTTCATACTAAAAATAAACACATAAATCTACACTTTTCTATAATCACATACAAACGATTCGTAATTATACTTAAAACTCAATTTGAACTTTAATACTATGGCATAAAGTTTAAGTGTTAATGGAGAGGATCCGGGAAGGCAAAACAATTGAGTGACGTTAGTATCGTATAAATATTAATGTCAATATTTATACGATGGTCCCGAATAGCAGAATAAGTTAGTATTAAAAAATATATTTAAAGAATCGACTGTTAAGCGGTACGAAGTTCGCCAAGGTCAGCTAGTGTTTATATAAAATTCCCTGTTTTATACTTGAGAATCTTCAACTAAGTTTACACAACGTTGTAGATTAAGAATCAGTGTTAACACGAACGCTTTCTCGTTTCAGATCTCAAGTTTACTTGATTTAAGTTGCAGTTTCAACTTAACCCCTGCAAACTGGTGAGTGAATAACATACCTTTTCAAGTATATTTGATCTTAAGTTGTTGATAAATAGTTTCTTTCATCTTTTCACACAAATATAAGTGAAATGATATTGTTTTCTTTAATTTATTTAGGAAATTACCGAATTGATTTAGAAAATTATATAATTCAATTTAATAATAATTTCAGACAAAGCAAATTAAAACAACAATTTATATGTTGAATTAAAAATGGAAATAAATAGATCTATTGTGTTCAATTGGATTGCTACCACCATATAAATAGAAAAAAAAATCCGGTCACAGTGTCTCTCTTTTGGCTTATCGCCAAGAGGCGCCTATATACCTCTCAATGGCTTATAGATATCTCGGTGGCCGCTGTTATTTTTGAATCACATTGTACTCTCCATCAGATATAATGCAGTTACTTTTTAATGCCGCTAATGCAATTAATAAGGTCTAAATAGTTTCGTATTTCCACCCAATAGTTACATGAAACGAACGACACTGAATCTCAAGTGCTTTAATCAAAACACCTGAGGGTGAAAGCCATTTAATAGCGGGCTTTATCCTGTCTTTGTTGTTGGGTCGCGTGTAACTGCCGTTTGTTTTGTATATCTGAACCGTCACCGACACCGCGACACGATGCGTCAGGTAAACAATCTTGCTAAAGAATGTTTTAGCAATGCCACTTAGCGTGTCAAGATGTGGTTATATCTTGTGTACTGGAGGAGAAATAAAAGTTAATCAGTATAAAAGTTAATCTATTGAATTATTATAAAAATAGTATAACAATTATTTTAAAACAAATTTAAGCAAAATTCAATACGTGAATAAGAAGATACTAGTTACTTTATATATTAACTAGTTGATGGCCGCGACTTCATTTTCCTGAATATATTTTTGATTCATAGGAACTACCGTGTGTGCTTTGTTAGGTAAAAGTGGGCTGTTTTTTTTTTTCAAGGTAATGTTATCAGTACAACTTACCTTTTAGAGAAAAGCATAATGATATGTGGTTTATATTTGAAATTAATATAATTTTACTTTGAAAAAAGCTATCCATCTGTTAGTAAAATTCTCATAAAAATTCGGTTCATTCAAGTTTGGTTTGGATAATCAAAACACATTTAATTTTAGTTGCCGTTTAGATTCCCTATTGATGAGAAACTGTATAACATATCAAATGTTCTTAACGTAAGGCAACTTGTTCTCCTAAAAACTACCTTTACACTATCGATTAATGTATGGGCCTAATATTCACTACAGTAAAAGACACAAGCTTCGTGTAGGTGAGACGATTTCACTCCGTCTACAATTTTCACATACATTTTTCTGCTTTCTCGGTTCTCATATATATATAAGCAGATTAATAGCTCTATTCTTCAAATTTATGAATTAACTAAACAAAAACGCATAATTTATAATTCTGTACCAACACTTGCATACAGTAACAATGAGAGTCTATTATCTATAGTTTCATAAGAACTTTGCTGGTACAAATATTATTTTCTTATACATATAATGATAAGAACTTAGCTTAATTCTAAAA
Organism: Antheraea assamensis; assembly: GCA_035772565.1. Taxonomy (NCBI): domain Eukaryota; kingdom Metazoa; phylum Arthropoda; class Insecta; order Lepidoptera; family Saturniidae; genus Antheraea; species Antheraea assamensis. The sequence goes on from JAQQSE010000293.1 coordinate 54,942, forward strand.
CGAGCATCTGGAGACCTGTAGTTCAGGTCTTTGAACCTCTTTCAGACTCCAGACCTCACAACGATTATTACGTTATCTTAATTTTTCATTTATATTGTATTTATTTGTGTATAGATTTTTTACAATAGTCGATGTCCACGAGTTAACTCACCTGAAAACGGGTATATTGTCTCATAGGGAACTATCAGCTTTATCTAGATTTATTAGCAACATTTAATTACTTGTATACAATTTTGTTATGCACGTTTCAGTAATTATAAATATTACATATAGCGAATATTACCCCAATTACTATCGTGTCTGAGATAAATCCGCGCTGGGATCTTGAAATCTTAAAGAGAGTTCATTTGTGTAACTTTGCCGTCTTGTAATTAAGGAGTTGTGTAAATTTTTAATGAAAATGCTGTGTACTTGTAGTATATATATACATATATACTTTGTGTTATTTATATACTGAGACGTGAGATGTTGAATTATTAATTGGCACGTAATGAATTAGTAAATAAAAGTTTCACTTTATTTTTAATAATTTTCTAGAACATTCCTAAGGAAAGTTTGTATAGAAAACCAGTCATGTTTAAAATTTAATGATTTTATTAAACTTTCCGTGCAGTCAGATAACGAGCATAATAATTTATAAGTGATGAGAACCTTGTTTTAATTTCATTTATTTTATTATTGTAATATTATCAGTACTTACTGCTTAGCTCCTTACTGCTTAATATTAAATAGTCTAGATGATTATCTGAAAAGATCTTTATCTATCTGCCAGTGAAAGTACCGTCAAAATCGGTTCAGTCGTTTCGAAGATTATTCCAGACAAACACTTATTTTATATTATATATACCAGCAGCTACTGACGACTTAGTCCGCGTTTGTATATTCGGAAATGACTAGCGTTTGCTTCACGGCTTCACTCACATTAACATAGATTTGAGTTACCAAAAACGCCATATATAATCTTCGTGTACCTCTAATGGTGTATGCAGTACACGCACAGATGGCATTCAAGAGGCATGATTTTTTTTTCAATAAGAATAAGAATAGACTCTATATTACTGTAAAATTTTATCAAATCCGTTTTACAGTTTATGCGTGAAAGAGTATCAAACTGTCTCCTTTATAAATAGTGTTAGGATATGTATAGAATATGACACTTTAGTAGTTTTCATGGCAAATCTCATTTTTCTTTATAGATTATATTATGGACACACCCTCGACCCTACTCTTTTTATTCTTAATGTATAAAGTCAAAAGTTTTATTACATTAAGAAAATAACCAATTCACTGGATTTAACAACACTGTGACAATTTCCCAAAGCCTTTGAACGTTTCACCACACAAATTGATTAGATGACAAATGACCGGAGTTGGTTTCGTTGTCCACAACAACAATGAGGCGCCTTCTCGAAAGAAATCTTTTGTTATTACTCGACAGGATGTGAATCAGACGAGTGGAACGAAACTTTGAAATTTCCCCGAAATCTTTTCACATTTAGCGGAATCATGTGATGTGGTGGTGGCCTCAGTTCATAAATTTCGACTTTTATCGACCATTATTCTCGCCTGGACTGTAAATATTTAAAATATCCTAGTGAATTCGATGTCTTATTTTAAGATAAGAGCAAGGTGCGCGTCTCTCTGTACGGTTATTACGACTGTTATATCTTAAATGCTCAAATACCAGCAAGTATTAAAGAGTGTGCAATACACATACACACCTACATTTGCTCTCTCGCTCTGGGTACACATTTTTGTATTTGTGTCTCTTACCAGTCGTTTTTCCGTTGCATCCGGTTTGAAATCACAACGATTCTAAAGAAGTTTCAGTTAAAAAAAAAGTGATTAGTTCTTATATTTATTGTACCTTCGCTTATCTCCTTGGAGTAGCCCGCAAGACCTCATCCGTTCTGTATAATCCCGGGCTATTCTGGACTAATTTGGATCTTACATTGTTTTTACATTAAGCCGGGTTGCCGAGAATATCTTCATGCGAGCCCTCACAATCATTGGATGTTGATACTTGATTTCATTTCTCAATTACATTCGGATTTAGTTCGTGATATGTTTGAAACACGTCGGCTTGATTACGGTACGAAAACCGAATAATTGCAACGCATTGCGTCACACTGTGGTTTCGGGTTCAAATTGGATATAAATAAACGTGAGCGCAACTGAAATTGGGATCGTGAATGATAATTAGTTTTCATGTTTGTTATCACTGATTTTGCGAGTTTTTGTAGGATTTATTAATTCTTTTCTTTGTACAGAACTAAAAAGTTAATTTAAATTTTTTGCACACAATAAATTATGGGATATTTTATCCTTAATACCTAATTATAACTTGAATTGGTATTTTTTGCAAACATTTAACAATTCACTTTTTTAATCACACATCCGGGCAGAAACTGAACCGAAGAGAATTGACTAGCAGATAGAGGATTTCCGAGCCTACTCCTTCCTCAAAAGCCGGCCACAAATCTGTGATACTCCTCGTGTCGCAGGTGTCCATGGGCGGCGGTGATTACTTACCATCAGGTAATACGTCTATTCGTTTACCTCCAATCGCATAAAAGACCAATTTCAAAAAAGCCCAGAGTGCTATCTAGGCTAATGATATCAATACAACTTTTATAGGAGCTAAGCAGTGATAATCATATTATAAGTAAGGACATAATTAGTACAGAATATAGACGTCATTCTCATAAATAAAAAAAAAACATTTACACGACAGAAAAGTCAGAGCCATCGGCTCGTTTATAATATACTAGCGTATAATGGTATGTAGTTTAGTAATATGTTGGGTTTTTAATGTAGATATGACATATCTCTTGCAACTCATTTTCTAGATGAAACGACGAATCGACAAGGTGCATTCAAAATTTCGTGATGATCGATTGAGTAGCTAGACGTGAAAACTGAAAATGTAACCAACAAATTCACATTCGCAATTTTTATATAATTTAAGGTTAGCGTTTGACCACAATTCATCTGATGTTAAATGATGATGTGGTCTAAAATGGTAGTCACTCTAAACCTAGAGTGAGACTGGATCTCAAGTGCAGCTGCCCGAACAAACTAACAAGTGCTTGGTGGCATATTTTCAACTTGAGGGTGTTAGCTAGCCAGGCGAACTTAGAAAAAGCCATGCAACCATGCTATGGTTTCATCACGGTGTTTTCCTTTGCCGGACGCTCCGACCTACTTCCTTCGACGCTGTGTCCGAATACACTACCAACTGACCCATCATCGCTTCGCTATTATATAATTAGGATTAGGATAGGTAGTTTTCTACATTAGAGTATTTGTGGGAGTTATGATGACGTGACTATTTACTATTACTTGAATCATAGACAAGGATAGGCTTATAAGAAAGAGTAGGATAAACGAAACTAAGAACTTACTAATTCCTAACAGTGTTCCAAACATAATAACTTGATAACCGCACTTTATAATAAATATCTTAAAATAAATAAATAGAATTATTCGAATTTTCAGCATCAGACAATCATAAAGCAAAGAAACATTGAACTGTATGTAGTTACAACAATAGCAGATGCCTCCACGTAAGAACGATAAATATCCATGTAACCGTAACAGGGTTGTCGAATACTTCATTTGATTACATATTATCTTTAAACTAGACTTGATTCGAAAGACGAACGATTTGTTTCGTGTAAATACTTGAGTACTGTTATTTGACAATTTTGCTCACAAGCACCATGAATACACTGGTCTTACAAGCAATGTTATCATTCTTATCAACATGGTTATCTTAATGAAAAGACCAATTTATTGAGTAAATTGTATTCAAAATATTAGTTAGTGTAATATAAATAGTTTTTGTTGGCTCATATAAGAAAACAATATTAATAATATGTCTTAACAAATTAATTAACCAGAAATGGATATATCGTATATTTTTACGCAATAAAAATTGAAGCGAAGGGATTACCAGCAACATCTCTACATAACTTATCAAATAAATCCTTGCCTATCAAGGCATTTATTAAGAGAAGCGGCCTAAATAGGTTTTTACGAAATTTGGCAACACAGGGAGAGGGAATAGGGCTAGTGAATGCACACTGGTGGAGATACTTTAATCCTTCACTTAGCTTGCAAGCCCTAAACATTGCTCCTGGCTCCTAGCTTTGTTTTTATTAGGAGTAAATTCATCGTAGTGTACCCGTTTTCCATAGAGGATATCGCATGGGCTTATTTGAGTTGTAACAACCAACGCCTTTTGGTCGTCTTCTTTGCGTATATTATACCCACTGACAAGCGAATTCTCCCCGAAAGTGTGCACTCATTGATATAGCCTTTATCGAAATCAATCTTACCGTACATTTTTTATTTCAACGCGGTTTTCTTCCTCAACAGTAATTATTTGATAAGGTCTCTTCTGTCTGTTTCCAGGCCTATATATCCCAGAATCCGACACATTATTTTTTTCATGATTATATATACATATTCCTCCTATCAATTTTTAACTTTTTAGATGTATTCTTCTACTCAGCTTAGGTAGTAAGGACCCAGGTCCTCTGTACCTAGTCTGAGCGGAACAGATAATAAACGGAGTCAGGTTTGGAACGTGGTCATTCCTGTCTGTTTAGTGGTAGGTTGAGTGCAGATTGAGTCTACTCTTGCTTCATCCGATTACCCCTTTAATAATCAAAGGGATACCATGAGGAACGCCGACGGGCAGAGTGGACGACGTTCTCCGATATACACCGCGTAGAAGTTCACTACTTCACAGATTAGGAGCCTCATTCTGCAACGTGATAAACTCGTCACCCGCTAGGTGAATCTATGTAGTGGAGAACTTCTTCTCTTATGTATTATAAACTACATTGATGGTTATACTATGTACATACATTGAGGTTATAATAAACAAAAGTCGCTTCGGATGAATATTGAAGATGTTACTGTCTTATAGTATGTGAGTACATTGAAAACGTATGACAACCTTGTAACTCACAATGTTTGAATAGAAACTATTTTAGAACGAAACTAGAACAACATGAGTGATAAAGGTGAACGTTGAACGTGTTAACCTCTCGCTAACGGTAACTAACCGTTCGTATATTATATATACACATTAAATAAATATATGAAGAGACGTTACTAGAGTCTTGTAAATAAAATAAACCAAATTCTCGTCAATTGGAGACTAATTAGTTTAATTCGAATTGATTTAAAAGTCTACTAAAAGAGTAGGTACTATCATTTTAATTTATTATTAAATTTTGCATAATACTCCGTATTTTGCAAATAAATGAATAAGAATACATTGTTTCATATAAGCGCCTTTAACTAAGCATATATTATATTATTATATTTTAAGTATTTCCAAATAAACACCGGAGACTCCGCGACCTCTGAAAATTGATATTAGGAGGTAGTTCATTATAATTTTGTTCTGAATGTTATAATTTTAAATATAAATAAGCCACTCCTCGCCATAAACATATATCTGATGTTAAGTGGCAACTAAATCTGAAAATAGGATTACCTCTGAATACTATTTGCCGGGATGCATTAATCGGTGATTGCCGATAGATTTCCGACTACAAAGTAAACTGTAACTCAGACAAACTGTAGAAATAGCAAAAATATATTTTCGCATATTGATAACTAAAAAAATTAAATATGTACTCGTGTTCTCTTTACCGCATTGTGGTAATTTTCACTGGTTGCCCTTTTAAAGCATTTCTATTAATGCGTATGTCTAAAAACATACATTATATATATTATAAAAAAAAACCTTTATATATTAACTAATAAAGTAACCGTTACACATAGTGTAAAAGTAATAAAATAGTAATTACCTAATTTAAAATTTTTGATAGGTATTCATACTAAAAGTCAGTGTTTTTGAATTAAAATTGTTGTATCTGTCCATCTATCTTTACGTAAGTCTGGATTTAAATCAAAAATGGCTCTATGATTTTTAATTAATGTTGATACACGGAATGTATATACCATTCCTTAATTAAGCCAATAAAAATGTCAATAATACTTTGAGATTTTGTAAACAATATGTACAAACAGAGCCGCAGACGAAGCTTGTATGATATGAAAATATTCCGCGTAAACAAAACCCGTTAGTTATATCGACGCGAATGCAAGAGAATATATATAAATATTTATTATTTCACAGCGACTAATTCCAAGCATTCTGTTCGTTTAATTATACCATAACATTCATACTGTTATCCATTAAGTCATCTAAATTAATATTTACATCAGCGTAACTAATTCGTAGGATTAATTTAGTAAATTATGTACCAACACGACTTGTTCCTATAAGATTACTTTTGTTGCTTTGTATATTTATGAACAACAAATCATACCGTCACATACGAGAAATGTTTCGCCTTGTTTCATTTCAACACATCGTTTTACTACGCTAAAGAACGAGACGGATGAGTTCTTTTTGATTTAATATGTGTTATAGTGATCAGCGAGGTGTGCGAATATTGTTCCAAACGAATTTCGAAATCAATATTCGGCTTGCTCGAATCATCGAACTGTTCCCATGATTGAAACTACCCAAATCCTTCAAACTATTTGAATAATTCGATCCATTTATCGATGGATATTAATTTAATAATTGTTTATTACTTGAAATTGTTCAAAATATTCTAATTATTTCCATCATTCGAATAGTTCGAATTGTTCAAACTACTCGAACATTCTAATCGACTTCCGAATCGAGTTATTCGAATCGATTGGTCGAAGAATATTCTTATTCACTAGTTACCAAAAATATACGAAGCAATATTAAATTCGGAATTGTGCAACTAAATAGACTTCATTAAAATTTGTCTTTAATAAGTATGTTACAGAATCTTAGTTAATGGAACAGAATGTTTATTCGAAAATCTAATTACTGTTACGCATAACATTAGTATTATCGTTGTTTGAGAACCTTAAAATTAAGGACGTATTTAATATTCAGGGTCGTAACGTCAAAACACTTGTACGGTGATTTACAGCTAAGCAGTTTTTAATAATAAAACGTTTTGGCTTGTAATTAATCATAAATCACCTAGTGGTGTGGAAACATGCGGCGCGGGGCGTGGCGACGCGTCGGTCCGTCAACATTTTATACATACATTTCTTTTTGTTCTGGTTTATTTTCGCGGCGTGGTTTATGCGAGTCACCGGTCTGTGGATGACAACTCTCTACAGTGCGGTGCGACTGCGTACTCGATCGTTGTTTTGTGTTTATTCGAACTCTTCATAATGATTCATGATGATATGTAAATACTATTCTAATGACAGCGGTCACTCCCGAGATATGAGTATCCATCGACAATGGCCGTCATCAAGCAGATACAATTAATATTGAGTAATCTATTTAGATTAAAGTATTTAGTAGTCTATAATTCATCATCATGTTGTTGTACTCGACTAACACAAGTTTCAACCTTATATTACGTCTCTTATAGAAGTGTGTTTTCAAAGATTAACTTGCTTACATTTTTTTTCTAATATTTCTTGGATAATCTTCGTCTAAGTATGGTATTGGGTGTCTTTTAATAATCGTTTTTTTTTGTTTGATAATGTTGATCTTTAGGCCAAGGGTTGAAAAAGGTTAGAATTAGTTAGCCACAGTTTTTCGGCTTTTTTCTCCATTCTCTTCACTCTCTCGAAGTCTCTGTATTCTAACTTTTTGGAGAGAATGTCACTTATAAATTTAATTACAATATTTTCTAAGTTATTATATGATGATTGCCTCTCCTTCGATAGCAAAAAACAATGTTGTAATAAAACTAACAATGTACCAAAGAACTTCAATAACAAGCAAAAGGAGAACATGAGAAAGGCAATAAAGTCACTATAAAATACGATACGATTAGTAACATTGAAATCAAATAATAAAAAGATACTACCAGTCTTAGTCTAACTTTTAAACCAATAAGACGAATGAAATAAAATAATTAAAATCTATCTGTACGCAGATCAAATAGTGTCTTGAAAGTAATTCTAAACCAGGCGTTCTAAACTACCTTGCAGATGAAAACGTCAGTAATATTTCGCATAATTTATTTTTTTCGAAGAAACATACTCTGTTGGCACTTTGGCCTGTACAGATTCATCTGATTACTGTTTCGCATAACCTAAAAAACGACAATAATAATAAACATACATAGCAAACAATGTTTCCCTCCCACACGGATGTAACTTTACACAAACTCATCTAAGCATCGAATACCGTCTTCCAACATAACGGACTACCGAGAAAGATAACGACCATAACCCTCCAAAGGTCTTCTTAGCAAACAACAAAACAAAAACCAAATTAAAACTGAAAGCTCTAGTATGTTATATTAATAAGTAACATAAGAACACGGTCAATACAAAATTATTATATACAATTTATATAAAATATGTATAATTGAAACGAAAATTAATTCTATAATAATAATGCCGAAAATCATATTTGTAGGAAGAAATCCTCATGGCTACGACAGACCTGGAAACAAAGTCTGTGGAGGTGCAATACACGGATATATCGTACACAAACGTTTCGTTTTAATCCTTATAACCTGTTATCGAAGAGCCAGATATTCACGTTTGGCATCCATACGAAGTTAGAAAATTGAAGTTAATAGTGGCACTTCAAAATAATCTCAAGGAGGGTTGAAGAGAGGCGCGTGCGAGGCCGAATGTAAAAATTAAGCCAAACAATAGATCACAACATGATAAACATGTTGTACCGACCCTACTTAGGTGGGATAAGGATAAGAAGATGATGATGATAAGAACATGGTAACGTACAGTTATTTGATTGAACTAAATGAAGTATGTAAGTAAGTAAGTACAAAGTAAGTTATTTAAGCAATGTTAAATTCGGTATTATAAAATATTGAAAGCCTTTGGAGGAGGCTTTTACCCGAGCGGGGTTCTGAAAAATTAACCAGATAGCATACAATTTTATAATAAAAACTAAATTAATAGAAGTCAAGATGTTTGAAATAAAAACCCATGTAGGTTAAGCTTAATATATAAATTAAACTATGAACAATAGAATATTATTTTTCTACGAAATATACGGTTTTTTATTTTATTTATTATATTTTTTACTGCCGAAGTAATTTTGCATTAATATTCCATTTGGTAACAATACCGCGTCACATCTATACTGATATCTTAAAGCTTTCTCATTGTTTTTCGTTTGTTTGAAGGACCTAACTTCTATAACTACGTGTAAAACTTAAAATATTCTTCTTGGATTTTGTAGCTTAATTTTTGAGGAAGGTTCTTGGCTACTTACTATAATTCTACGATCTTCAGAAGCAAAGAAATTACCATACAAAATGTAGACCAGAAAATACGATGAGCGACAACGGAGTTATAGAGTCGTGTAGCTGGGTAGTCGTGTGATGAGAAGCGGAATAAATTAAACCTTAGTGAAATCATGGGGATAGTTACTTAAGCGAGAATAGAAGAAGCAATATAATAGAGACTGGGCATCAAATACAGCAGTTAGCTATTAAAGACTTTTAAGTATTAAAGACTTTTGGGTTACAAATTTCCGATTTGACTTGATGCTTTAACCCGTAAGAGAATTTGTAGAGAATACAAACAGATGTGTTAATTCTTATATGAAAATATTCCAAAAAATATGGGAACTTCCCACTTAATTTGATTATCGTTAAATTAGTGTACAATTTCCTAAGCCTGTCGATATTAATGTATTCAAATTACGCCTTGAATACGGCTTTCTGCTTTTCGCTATTCATTTTGTCGGCTTATTGTTACATCCTTTATTATGGGAGGCTCGAGTAAATATCCCTTTATAATCTAGTTTACCATTCTATACGCGTTTGAGAGTTTGAAGTTATTTAATATGCTACTGTTAATATACTGTTATCATACATAAACTTCTAATGTTAATAAATATCTACTTATGTTTGTGTTTAAAGGTTCCTTTCCTAGAAAGGGAAACCTATTACTTTTGTAGTATTTTACACTGATGTGGTATATAATAATAAATACAAAATAACTGAACACAGGTTTATTACGTCACAAGTTATACAAGGATAGAAGAGACAGTAGCACACACAAGCGTCATTTAAAAAAAACGGAACTAAAATTGGTTGCATTCCATTTTTACTAACACCCTCCCTTGGAACGCAATCCCTTTTTTATTAAACAATATAATGTTTATCAGGTGCTTAAATACCTTTTCAAAATGTCTGCAATCGTTTGCTCTCCCTTTACATTGCAAAACTTTATTTGTAAGTTATTAAAATGGTCCTTTAAAACTGATAACGAATGTGTATGTGCTTAGATCTAGATATATAACAATCATTGATGGAGAGTTTTATCGCACTCTAGTTGTCACTGAAAATGATGAGTCAGTTGCGGTGGTGTTTCCCAAATTCAACATGCAGTTGTTTCAGCCACAGCGCCTACTGCACCGCAGAGAATATCGCCATGTACTCGGCTTCAGCTGTTGATAAAGCAAGAGTTTGTTGTTTTTGCGACCGCCATGATATACCACCTCCCTGCAACATAAAAATACAACCCATGCACGATGTATCATCTTGCTCGTCACTTCCCCAATCTGCATCAAAATATACTGTGATTTTCTCATTACCATCTTTGGTATAAATCAATTTCAAGTCTTTTGTACCTGGTAGATATCTAAAGATTCGTTACATTCCACGCCTATGTGTAGCTTTAGGATCGTTGTTATATCTGCTCAACGTGTTCATAGCATGCTATATCAAGTTTGGTATGTAGAGTAAAGAGCGATAAGCTTGTTGATAGGGGTCGGTAGTTAATTTTTGCACCTCCCTGTCTTCATCAAATTTCATGCCAACTTAATCGGTGTTTTCACAGGTTTACAGTCTAACATTCTGAATCTTGCTATGATTTGTTTTATATATTTTTCTTGGTCTAGCATTATCTCCATCTCTGGTAATATGTATACCCACACACTGGCTTACCGGGCCAAAGGCTTTCATTTCAAAATGTTTCTTTAATTTTAATATTTTATCTTTAGACTGATAAGCAGTAAATAAAATTAAATCATCAAACCCAAACACCTTAAATGTATATTTCTCTGCATTACAAAAAAAAAAAACATAAGGATCTATCTGCCTTAGAATGTTGCATTCAAAATTCATGTGAAACATTATTTACATCGTCAGATTATCATCATCATTACATCATCAGTCCTACATTTAAAGCGCTGTATCTTTTCAGCTATAATAATTAACTAGTGAAACGCTAATACATAACAAAGTGGCTCGTTTTGTTTTCACCAATCATAATAGTAATACATAGTAGTTCGACACTTCGTGTGCTCACAAGGCAAGCTCTAAAGTTATACAATGCTAATAATAAAAACTGTCTAAATTGGGAACCAGTTTCAGGATAAAGGTTAAAGGATCTTGAATAGAATGAAGGAAAACACAAAATTTTGGCATATAGATCATATAGCGAATCGGCAACCTGGGTGCCCGAGTCTAACCAGTTTTTGGACGGTATGTTTTAGTATTATATCGTTCCAGAGTGGGACAATAACTGAATTAAATCACACAAGTCCATTGGCGAGCTTCTTAATATCAGCAATTGATGTCTTTAGGACATCCTTGGTCTCATATTATTGACTAAGTCGATTAACATTGCATATCAGCTAGGAAGGAATATTGTTAGAAAGCACTTTATTACTATTACGACTCGTTGCAATAATAACTGTGTTTTCGTTCATTGATTTTTGTATCTTATTATATATCTTTATGATTTTCGAAAAGTCTGTATGCTAAAACTATTTTTCTCTCTTCAAACAAAGCTATTATTTGGACATAGATAGGTATTGAAAATAATCTTTTCTAATTACAGTTGAAAATAGTTAGAAATACTTTATCGTGATTTCAGTATAACTTCAATATTGACTATGCCATACGCAAGGGAACATTTGAAATAATTTGGGCCAGATTAAGGGTGAATTATTTGGCGAGAATTGTGAGCACTGACTGATTTGTGGTTACAGTCACGCTACCGACGCGACTCGATGGCGCGACACGTTGCCGCCCTTTTAACAATATATGCAAAATATTTGGCACTTAAGTGGAATCGCTTAAGCCCTTGATAACCTCGTGATGATTGACCTAGATGACTGTTAAATTCAATTTCGTTTTCTCTTTTAACTTCTTTCATGGCGGATTCATTACAATATATAGTAAATTTCTAGTTCTTATGGTAAAACATGGCCAAGATATACTACGAATTATACAGGACTAGCAGGTCCAGCGGACATTGTCCTGTCCCGATAATAAAAAAATATATACTATTGTGCATGAAACGCTTAAGACGGTTTGATTTTTTCCGACTCTTTCAACAATTATCATTAAAAACCTAGACAAATTATATACATAAACCTTCCCCGTGAATTACTCTGTCTATTGACGAAGACCGCATTACAATCCGTTCAGTAGTTTTTGAGTTAATCGCGAACATCCAGACAGAGAGACCGACGCGGTGGACGAATTTCTTTCATAATATGTATTGATAAAGGGTAATAGGGTGTCTGTACACTGGTACAGACTCTCTAGACTTCTAGAGACCGCATGATGATAAACTTGTTACAGTGACTCTGTTTTTTTTGTCCTGACTAGCATCACAGCGACGACTGCCGATGGACGTATTTCGGAAAACTTGTTTTTCAATTAAACTGTACTTACCTTCAGATTTAGTGTCGTCATTGTGTTATACTACATTCCAAAAAAGTCGCTAGTATTGTGTGGGTGTTTGCTTTTTTATAGTAACGTAATATTTAGAACAAGTCTGGACAGAAGTAACCTCCTCAATGATAAATGTAATTACGTTAACTAATTTAATAGTAAATTAATCAACTTAAATAAAGAAATATTATAAAACATTACAGGTATTGTATGTTAAACTTATTTGTCGAATTTCATTCGCAGACCAATGAAATAAAAATATTTCAATCTGCCGTTTAAAATTACTCTCATTTTTATTTTATTTTTGCGTTAGAAGAAAATGTGTATAAAACTATACAAGCTTAGTTTTAGTTTATAGTCTTTCTTGGTATTTTAATCCAGATAATCATAACTTAAGTTTGCTACTGTGTTATATATCACCACCACGCCAGTTCAGTATTAACTATACGGTGATTACGATTGGTTGATGCTAAAGACACTGCAACTGATAATTGAACTGTAATTTACCAATTGCTGAATGCAGGGAACAATATGTTATCTGTTTGATAAATTATAACACGTTAGTGAAACATATATGAAAGATATATCAAAAATAAACATTTGTGATGTTTTAAATTAAGTAGAGAGTGAATGACAATACGAAAGAGCTGGTGTTGTGAAAGGGCTACGAGTATGAGTGAAAGGGGTATTAGGAGGAACACAATCTACCGATGTATTTTTTTTAAGCTTAAGCAAATGATTAAGGAAGTAAATTCATATGCCTAGTAATGTTTTGTTATGTGAGCGATGAGCGATTTGGTTGGAGACGTTCACGAAAGAATAGAAATATAAAAAGAAATTGTTCCTTTTAACAGTTCTCTTCTACCGACCAGACTACTTTCGAGCGACGTTAAGCAAAACACTTTACACTTCGCTGTCACAAAAGTCGTACAAACATCCCGTAATACTCTACCTCTCCGCACTCGGGGTGCAAATAGAGAAACGTTTAGAGATAGACGTAAACATTTCAAGACGGAGTAACGTTTTTCAGTCAACTCGTGACTTGAATAGCTTTGTGCAAAGATTTTCTGGATACCTCAAAGACGTTAGTGATGGCGTCAAGTCTGAATATTTCTATTAAATTCTACTGTAACTGTAATAAAAATATATTTTATTTAGGTATAAACATAGCTGTGGTTATATTTACATCTTCATGTACGATACAAGTATTGTTTTTACTCTACTAAGTTCGTTGGCGCCTTATCGTTGTGGAGATTTACGACGAGCGTTTGATGGATTAAAAATCATTTTTTGAGCTTATTCTTAGTACATATTTTTATTAGAGTACGACAAAATGATTAAATTTGATGTGGTGATAGGCATAGTGCAATCCACAAACAACAGTGACCAACGTGACGACACTTATAGTTTATCGCCAGTAGCTACTATTATGCCGAACTGCAAGCCTGTCCTTAGCTACATCACTACATATAATAAAACAAAGTGGTTCACCGCGTCTGTCTGTCTGTCTGGACGTTCGCAGTAAACTCAAAAATTGCTGAAAGGATTGTAATGTGGTTATCATCAATAAATAGAATAATTCAAGGGGAATGTTTAGGTATATAATTTGTCAAGGTACTTTTGTAAATTAGTTGAAATATAATGATAATTGTTGAAATAATCGGAAAAAGTCAAGTCGCCTGGGAGCTTTCGTCGAAAACGCTGCCTAATCCCTTTGAGATATAACAAAACAATGCATATTGAGATATTCCTCTTTTATAGATCTATAAAAAAGTCTACGATGGCATATACCTATCTTTTTAGGACAGCTTACCCATACCCATCTGTCTTCTAAAAATGGTCACATATAATGAGGTAATTGGAAGGCTATATTAGACGGATACAATATTAATCCTTATCATATAAAATACATTAGTTACCTTAAGCATTTCATCCACTTAAGTATATATTTTTTATAATAAGGGCAGGACAGGCCTCCTAGTATTCTTTAATTTCGAAACAAGTACCTAATGTGAAGTAAAAAATTGAATGATTAAGTAATTAATTATAATTTATACAGGGCAGCTTTGAAAGTAACTCAATCTTATTCAATCGAGTAAGTACGTGATGTTAAAATAAATTTGGTATTCGAGTAAATCCCTTGATATAACTTACAAATAATAACATAACGTTTAGGAGAAAGAAATCAAGCAGTTTTGATATTTACTCCACGGACCCGGACTTATTTTGACAAAGGAGCGAAAGCTTCGGAATATTATACGGCGCTTCAATTACAATTAATTTGCTAAAATCCTCAAATACAATGTTGTATTGTTGCGAGTCAATTTCTAAACACATTGTGCAGATATATATAAAATAGCTGTAACCTTGTGAGATAATCTTGTAATATTTAGAATTATGGTCTTTCAGTGCAGCAAACCACTACATATTATAAAACAAAGTTGTCCGCAGCGTCTGTCTGCCTGTCTGGATGTTCGTGATAAATTGAAAAACTAGTGAACGGATTGTAATGCGATCTTCACTAATAGTTATAATTATTCACGTGGAAGGTTTAGGTATATAATTTGTCAAGGTTTTTTTTGTAAATTGGTTGAAATATAATGATAGCTATTGAAAGAATCGGAAAAAGTCAAGCCGCCTTAAGCGTTTCATGTACATAAGTATATACCATTATATTATCAGGGCAGGACAACGTCCGCCAGGCCTGCTAGTTACTCATATAATAATGTGAAGATATACCAGTTCTTCTTAATTCTCTAAGTCAAATCTGCCCCCTATATTCATTGCATCTTGATGTGTTCTAGTAATTGCACTCCAGCATTAGCAACTTATTTACGTATATTATGACCACCATCTTCAACAATTAGAAGCTTGGCAACAAAATGAGGATAGTTGCTATACAAACAAAGATGTTCCGTCAACATGAAACTGTGTTTATTCGTAAATCTATATCGAGTTTGGCCTCTAGTTCAATCGCTCTGAGCCCTTCACGTATCATCACACCATCTGTTCCAACTCATAATTACGTATAAATCGCTGGTCAGTAGAGGACAGTGATCGATTGCTCACGACCGACCACCGGTCGTACATCACACCTCACCGTGCTGTAAACATAACACGTTCGACTTTGAAAAATGTATGAATTGTTTACAATATATATTCTGTTCTCGTTTAATTGTTTATTGTGACTGATCGCTTTCATAAAAGCTGTCGAAATTTCTACATTTTTTTTTTTTTTTTATCTACAGTTATGTTTTATATCAATATTCAAGGAAAGTTCACTATATATTAATTCTTATGCACAACTGTTCTAGAGTGAATCGTGAGTTGCTTAGATCAATTCAAGTAAACTAAATTACACTGATTCATATAATGAATTTCCCCCTAAATGCCTACATTTTTTATGTTCTGCGGGGAAATTTGTGTGGACAAAGTATACAAGAGGAATTACGGAGTAAAAAAGAACGAGGCAGGGAGATCCAGGAGCTTATTTTATATAGATGACTATTGTTTGCTATAATCCACGTGAATATGATGTTACTAAAAATAGGTCGTTGGCGCGAGATCGTCACGCATATAGTGTTAATTCTTATATCACGAGCGTGAAATTTTATGGGTACACCTAAAAATATGTTGGAATTTTTCCTACTGTAGTTTTATTTGAAAATTGTTGAGTTTAGGAGGAATTGAGAAGGCCATCTGGCAAACTGCTACTATGACTCAAGTATGTGACAAAACGTTATAAGGGAATTTGGACGCGTTCCGACTGAAGTAAATGGTGTTATGATTAAAGATCGTAATTGAGTGTCATGTTAGTAAAGAACTTAATAATAAGACCTTTATTTTTCATGACTGGTATTTTATTGAAGAGAAAAGAAAGAAAAGCAATTGGGATTTCGTGGAGTATTGTGGATACATATTGGTGAGGCAGGCGTGTAAATAGCCATGCTCAGTTAGAGACTTGAGAACTTGCATGACTGAAAACGGGGATGGGTATCAGCCTAACTTTGTCTATATTTGGAGAATGTGAACGATAGGGTGTGTATAAGAAGCACTTAATTGCTTACCGAGTCGCCTCTGGTGTCTTGATGTTAATGGCCACTGAATCGTTCGCTCACATAAAGTTTGTTTTGCGTCGAGAGACGCGGAGATTATTTCTCAATTAATCCTAAGCGGGTTTTTTATGTAATATGTATAGCGGAGATATTGTATTGCGTAAAAAGTGTACATAAGTCAAAAGTGACAGACGTCATCCCGTATTGACACCTGAAACGAATGACATACAAACTACTTGGCGGGACATCCGTCTCACTGCATACCCTCATCTGAACTCCTTTTTTTTTGAAGACAGAAAAAAAATAATTGTAAAATTAACATATAAATTTTACAATAAGTAAAGAACAACGAGCTCAAAGAGAACATCATTTCAAGTAAAATATAAAGTGAAATAAGTTGTCTTCATGAGAACAACAGGATGATGTGCTAAGTGCGTCCCGCAGAGCCCAATGACAGACGATAACAAACCCTAATGGATGAACGCCATTAGAATTCGTCACACGCTGTTCTCATCATTTGTTAATTAACTTAATTACTATTTGTCGACGTTACCCAAGATATTATTTCAATCTTAGATCATGTAACTCTACTGCGTATATTACTTCTATATGCAAACAAAGATTTAAGCAAGCTTTATTTATAATAACAAGATTACCAAGCCAATATAATTCATGCCATATCAATCTAGGTATTGTTTTTGCCATAAATACTGAAACAAAGAAAAAAAAATTGTGTTGCAAATAACATTTATTACTTTTACAGTGTGTTAATTTAATACATAAATATAAAACAATTTAAAATATAGAAAGCTTATTCTAAGTGGTCTCCATTAACTGCAAGACAGTCCTTTAAACGTTGAGGCCAGTTAGTAGCATGCACTTTTCCATGGGAAAATTCTTCACTGCCAATCGTACGGATTGTTTTACGGGCTCCAAATTATCATGGCATTTAGAGCAAGCTGTACTCTCTAAAACTGACCGTAAATCATAATACTGCGGATTAATATCGGGTCTAGATGACGGTCTGTCTTCAGCTCTGAGGAAGCCCGAAACGTTTGTTTCAAACCAAAACTGCGTAGACCGAGCTTTATGACCCGGCGCCGAGTCTTGCTGGAAGGACCATTCTTGGTTATTGGACATGGTGTTGTTAAGGGGCTTCACTACTTTCTCAAGAATGGTATCTTGATACACTTGTAACGATGTTTTGATACCTTTTTCACAAAAGTATGGCTCAGTCACTCCTTCATAGCTAATAGTAATAGTGCCCACGTTGCACTCTGCCGACTAATTGGGAAGCTTCCTTAGAGCTTTGAGCATAAAAAGGTCATTTTGTTTGTTAAAATGTTGTTCAATTGTAAAAAAATTCTCATCCGTAAACAATTTTTATTTGTGACCTCCCTTTGCGTACCGCTTCAGTAGTTGTTTCGATTTCACCACCCTATTTTCTTTTTAAATTATCAGTTAAGAAATGTCCAGTACGTCTCTTATAGGCTGTGTAGCGGAGCATATATTATAAGACTGTAAAAATATTGTGTATGATGAAATTGCAAACGTCGAGCATGCCGCTGTGTATGGGGGAGTGTGCAGGTTGCGGGACGCAGACTCCCCACCTGCGCATGCGCAGCCCGTACCGTCGGCGCGGCAGGGCGACCGGCACCACCATCCTCTCATTCGGGGGTACCACTGAGATACGAAACGCACGTCGCTCTCTCCCCCGCAACCACTAATTGATTACGTGTTTGATTGTACCGTAACGTAGTTTTTCTATTTGTTTTTGTCTGTTTACATTTCTCCTTCTATTTGTTTATGTACGTGTTATATATCTTCCAATTATAATATTGACGATAAAGACTTTTATTTGCTGATGATTACTGCCAACACCCGTACAGGCTGCAACTCCTAAGTCAACTTTTAAAATACGCGACATGGTTCTAGGTGCTATCTTCATCTCCCGAGATAAATTTATTTGCTTTCGGACAGGATTTCTTCGAATTCTTTCCCTTACTGCTTTGATTACCTTTTTCGTACGAAAACTACGTGGAGGGCCAAATCTTTTTCTGTCACAAACAGAGGAGCTCTCGTTGTACCTATTAATAGGCTGATACATAAACATTTTACTAATACTAAGCGTATGGAGAGTTTTAAAACTTCCATTTGGCTCCATACCTACTTTGTGTAATGCAATCACAGCGATTCGGTTCTCTGTATCACCCCACTCCATTTTAATATCGCAAAATATTGTACAATGTATTGACGCCAAAATGAGAAAACCCAATGAATAATCATATAAAAATGACAGATTCCAAATTCAAATCTAATATTTTGTTTATTTTTAATTGTAACAGTATTTATGGCCAGACTAAGTATAATGTAGTGTAATCACAAACATTCAAAAATTGATAGGAATGTCTTGAATTATAGACACCGTTTTTTAACTCTATTAATACATGCATATGTCCTTTAATTATCGATTGTGATATTTACAATTTGTCTTACGGAATAACAGGAGCGAATAACATATATAAACTTAACCAGCTAAATTATTCAAATACCTCAGTTTTCAGAATATCCAAGGCTGCAATTTTTTTTTTAGGTTTTGGCGATATACCTACAACAATCTCATCTGATACTAAATTATGCAGTGGTCTAGGATGGTGAACAAGTTAAACCTAGAAGGGGGAACTGGCTCTCAATTTCAGCTGCCGAAACACACCAACAGATTCTTGGCGACAGATTTTCAACTTAAAGGTGGTAGGTAGCCAGACGGACTTCGAAGAAGCCTTACCACCATGCTATAGTTTCATTACGGTTTTTCTTCGAAATCATCCGAAATACAATATTAGGTAAATTTAAGTAAGTTTTTGATTTGTCTCTTTGAAAATCATATGGAAGCTACAATAAATCACTGTTGTTTAATTCATACACGTAGATTTGCAATGTTTTCATGTCTCATAATACTAGAATCCATCTGAACTACCAATAGTTATGAATCAGCTGCAATATTTATATATTCCACAAAACAATTTCGATTCAAAATCACTCATAACTCTCTGCTGTTTAAATAAACATCATACCTTTATTTATTTTTATGTCATGTTCTTTAATGCGATATCTAACGTGATTTTGTTATTTACAAACATAGCAGATATATCCTAATACAATATTTGTATAAAAAAAACTATAAATTAACATCAGACCACTGGCTTTTACTTCAGCGTCGCCGTATCAGCTCATTTTAACTTTTACAAGCCAACTACTGCGGAGTCGTGAGTTAAACAACACAACTTCTGTATTCCACCATTAGTGAGTACAACTCTCGTTTCTCTTTTACAATATAAAAACTAGCTTAGTAAACTATTTATACCAGTGTGACTCACATATTACTTCAAGACGATGTCGCGTCGGGTCAATAGTATGGTTGACAGTCAATGGTACAAATGTGTCAGTGTCTTTCCTTTTTTATTAATATATTATACTTAAACGCATATAACTCATATTCCTATCATATCAGAAACATAACATTAGTTAAAGTAATTTTATATATTCAGACAATTTTTTTTTATAGTTAACAATACAAAGTTAAATGGCGTTGATACATTTTTGATATGATTTGAAATAGTTCACTGAATATAAACTTAAATAATTGTGACCGCTGTTTAATAGGTACAGCTGAGAAAAACGATGCAATATTATCGATGCTGTACGTGGTTAAATAATCTTAGAAACCTCAATTACAAAGTGGTTTTGGTAAAATCAATCATATGATCGCGCGCGATATATTAGAACTGATCGCTCGTAGATCGCTCGGGAGAGCTCGTACCAGATGTTACCCCTCTTGTATCAATCAACGTCATAGAGAGTCAGCTATAAAATTCACCATAACGTACGAGATTGTTTTCACTGCGCTTGCGATGTTAACGTCTGCTTCAGATAATTTACTGACAAATACATAACACTCATTATAAAACACTAAACTGGATGGTTTGATGTCGGCAATAGATTCGTTTGATTGTTCAGATTTTATTGCTTGTTTAACTTTATTTATAGATTTTTATTGGAGCACGTGTCGATGACGTTATTCTATTTTTAATGTAGTAGTTACTATCAATCGACTACAAACAAAAAGTACGACCTGGTATCGTATCGTGAAGTAAAAAAAATGTTCGGGCTGCCGACTTCCATACATTTGTGCCGCTTACTACATGTAAACTACTCGGAACTCAAACTATAGTTATGTCAAAGACGTTTAGGCTGCCGAACGTTAGTTCTAAATACGCTCACGTGGCGCTGTTAAAGTTTTCATACAAAATTTAACAGTCACGTTAACTATACGAATGTGCAAAAATGTTCCGGCTAAGGGTACTGTTCGAAAAGCAATTTGAGAATCTCGATCGGTTTTTTTTAACGTATATATTTCTATAAATGTACATTACAGTTACGAGCGTTCTTAGCGGATGCATTCGGTAATTTGCTCTGGGAATTTGTCGTAAAACCTAAACTAAAATCTTTAAAATACTTGTTAGTTTTGGGATACACAGCATCCCAACATTGGATGACCAGTTCGTCATTGTTTTTAGCTTCTAAATCCAGCTTTTCTAAATTTTTGCAGACATACATTACATTATTAAGAATGTATTGGGAGGCCAGTGTTAATACATTGAATTATTTAATACGAACTAACCAAATATTAATATGAATAGTTCTCTGTCCGCAATAAGTAGATTAATAAGAGAAGAATATAAAAAAAAATGACGTCAATAGGAATGAGAGGTAATGGCAGGCTGAAAATTAGGGAATGTATGTTTTTATGTCAAAAGCTGAAAAAGGGGATGATAACAACATTAAGACAATTCATTCTAGACCCTAACAATAGTGCCATAATCCAGGAGACCCTTTAAGTACCATAAAAATCATTGAAATCGGTCAATATATTTAGAAGAATTACGAACGCACACACGTGGCAATTGTATATTTAAAGGTAAAAGTGCGAGGATAGAGCGAACAAATACCCTTACCGATACTCTCTTTCTGGTATACGACACACATAGAAAGAGAAAAAAAGCCCTAATAAACAAGGGCTACAGGGCAGGGGAAGGATCACGCGTCTTGACAATCCATGAATCCCAGGGATTGACCTTCAAATCGGTAGTGAATCCTAGAAAACAAAAGGCAGAATGATGCAGATCCACGATAGCGTCCCACGTGCTATAGTGATAATATCCAGACACACTAACAGCTGTGTCTACTATACCGACTTGACCGACAACGGCATTGTTGGTTTAATTTATCGGGCAGGAAGCACTCCAGCGCGAGACATTATGGATTACAACCTAAAATAGCCATACAAAAATTAAAATTAAACCGCCATAAAGGCTATAATCTTAGCAAAAATCCAGAAAGACTAACATAAATTAAAAAATATATATATTTGTACGTTTAAATTAGCTGTAAATAGTTACGTTTTTATCTTATCTTGCTCACTTTAATATGTATTCAATCTGCACTAGATTTTAATATGATTTATATTTAAAACTAATTCAGAGAAAAGGTGGGGACCAAGGGTCCGAAGGAAAATAATAAATAAACTAAAAATAAAAGGTATAGGTGAGGTAATAAGAATTAATACGTATTTTTTCATTGCGTTTGTATCTTAATATATGCATACATTTATAAATTAATACGAATATATAATATTCATGTAAAATCGTCTCATATAGAGAGTAGTACTACAGTAATTACGAAATCATTATGTTTCGGTAAACGTTGTGTAAACATGATATCTCACTAATTATTATGTAGAGAAATTATGTGAACTTTACCAAGATATGCTCAAATAATATCTTATGCCATATTAATTAAACTAAATTACCAAGCATCTCCTTTAATATATATTATACATTAAATATTTCTAATTAATTCATCTTTAAGGGTTTCATTTACCAATTAATTTAAAAATCTGAGTACACGCCTCAATTATTAAAGGTTCTACGAAGCCATCATACTGAATCAGAGCACATTACGTTATACTTTTGTAAAACTAACTTACGATAGGGTGAGAATAATCGTTGCCCATCTTCCCATTGCACAAGTCTGATGGATGGAGGAGACGGCCGGTGTGTACGCGGTTGTCTCCTGATAAGGACGGGGCCCGGAAGCGCTGTTTGATGCCGGGCCATCCGCTGGGGCGGCACGATGAATACTCAAGACATCTCGTATCGCCCCAACAAATGCGGCGGATATACAACGTGGGGTTTTAGTGAGTACGAGTATCACACTATTCGCTCTTTCTTCGCCACGTAAAAAAAAAGTGTGAAAATAATCGTCGTTTCCAATTTTCCATTTCATTTCCAGACGTCATCATCAGCAGCCGGTAGCTAACCTTGGGAGACAAACCTCCCTCTCCCCTTCTAGTCTCATAGCGTTTACCGTCTAAAGACCACGTCGTCATATTTTGGTCAAATGCTAAAACGTATAATAAAAAAGGAACTACACACAAATAAACACAAATAGTAAGGTTTAAAAATATAGTGTCATTAGTTTACGACAAATAAGCATATTATTTATGCTTGAGAGACTTGTAAGTACTTGACGAATTATTCTACGTTTACTGCAATATATAACTGGAAAATAAAACAACCTGTGTGTAACTCGGGCTTATAAAATAGTACATTGTTATATTTTATTTACCGATTAGATGTCCCGGTGAACTTCGTATAACTGACATATATTTTATGTAAAGTGTGGTCAAAATTTAATACACTATTTTTATTACATCATAAATGCAACACAGTTATGCACTTTATCAATTTAAAGTTTTCTCAGGTACTATTTTTATTTTTGGAACTAAACTGTTTTGTTTTCCAATAAAACAGACCAATGAGATCGGAGCTCATACGACAGCAATGAAACACACAAATTTCTGAACGCATCTACAAATATTTGATAAACGAATGACAATTTTTTATTTCTAAAATAAAAAAATTAGCATCAAATGTTTCATAGCTAGGAATATCTTGTACTTTAAAATTAAATTGCCTTTTTTAGTATTTGCCTTTACTTGTTATTTATGTTTTTGCCGTTTAAACCTTCCCTGAACTCCCACAAATTTTTCAAGATTAAAATTAGCGAAATCGGTCCAGCCATTCTCGAGTTTTAGCGAGAGTAACGGACAGCAATTCATTATATATATACTACTAATATATATATATATACACTAGCAGGCCCGGCAGACGTTGTCCTGCCCTGCTAATAAAAATATATACTTATGTGCATGAAATGCTTAATAAGGAATATCTTACTATGCATTGTTTTTTATATCTCAAAGCAGCGTTTTCGAAGAAAGCTCCTAGGCGGCTTGACTTTTTCCAACACTTTCAATAGTTATCGTTATATTTACACCAATTTACAAAAAAACCTCAACAAGCCTTATATCTTAAACCTTCCCCGTGAATTACTCTATCTGTTGGTGAAGACCGCATTACAACCCGTTCAATAGTTTTTGAGTTTATAGTTAACATACAGACAGACAGACAGACGCTGGCGGATGACTTTGTTTTATAATATATTACCTACTGATAGAAGATATCACAAACATTTACTTGAAAACAAAAATTGCTAGTACTTTATAAATTGACAGTAATGGAATCAACAATGAACTGAATGTCATTCGACAAACTCTGTGCTCTTTGAGCAATCTCGTGATTCAATCTATCTACACATTTCCATAATGTTTTTGTGATAGGAAAATAGGGCGATAAGGGGGAGGAGCCCATTTCCTTGGGAAAAAACTTCCGACAGATTTATGAGGGGGCTGTTTGGTATTCTGAAGAGGTAATTTCGAATTATGGATACAAATGACGTAACGTGATTGGCCTTGCGACTTGCTTTTTTCCTTTTCCATTACCAACGACCTGGATATTGTTTACTGTATAATTAATATTGTTACTATTATTTACTTTTAATGTTTATTATTTTGTATTTCAATTTTAATATATTCTTAAATAAAGTTAGTTAATCAGGCGTAGTTGGGTTTTCTTGTGTAATATATTGTATGTCTTCGGGTTGACTGAATACCGTTTTTTTTTAATTTATTGTTATTCAAATATTCTTTTTTAAAAATAAATATTTTTTCATAATATACAAAATAAAACTTTTTTGATTTAATTTCTTGCGTTATTTGTTAAAAAATATATATATATTCGGGCCATAACACTTATTCCTCACATAGGACATGCAAATATAAATAATCTAAATCTTCATATCGAATCACATTCAGAGTGAAAGAATATATTTAGAGAAAGTATTTCGTTCCTTACAGGGGATTCTCATTTCTTTATCCCACTCTTTTTTAAAAAAGAGCTCCAATGACCCGATTTCATTTCGTAATTAATTATGTCATCAAAAAGCTTTCCCAATCTCAAACCATCCCGTTCCAATGAAAATAAAACGAAATAAACTCTGTTCATTACTTTATTGAATATATTTAACGATTCGAAGACAGAAATATAATATTTATTGTATCTTACGACAAATACTTCAATTAATATTCCCCAAAGAGCTTAAAATATATAAAACAAGTTGGGCAGGTATACAATTTCTTCTCGATACTCTTTACCTAACGATCCTATTATCCTTGCTTCTGTACGAAATTATTGAATATCTTTTCCGATGTGGAATATAGTCTATCGTCTTATATTATGGAATATATATATAAATAAAATGATAGAGGACTGCCGTTGCGCACTACTACTGCTCATAAGCTAGACACTTGTATAATTTTGATCTTTTTTGTTTTTCGCTTTACTTAATAGACATATTGTCCTCATTTAAAAGAATATACAAGAGATAAATAAATTATCACAATAGTTTTATTTCATTTAAAGTTATTAATGTTTTAAGGAATCGTGATTTTTTCAAAACACTACTCGTTCAGCAAATTTGTTCTTGTCGTGAAGATGTAGAGAAGGCAGCGTGGTGTTTATATTTTTCCTCTGTACATAAAATATATTGGTAAATTAACAAACAACGTAAATGAAGACGCGTGTATCAGCTAGTATTCTATATAAACAATGTGACGCTACATCTTGTTTCCTGTGGGATTACCCAGTTATCACGAAAATATATGAAGTTATTATTATAGTCATTATTTTACCTAATAGTCGTCCAGTGGTTGCAATTCGACCATAATAAAATGTACAAAGTAAATACTTCACGTGTTAATAATATATTATATTTAATATTAACTGTACTTCTTTTTCACTTTTTGAAATAGTAAAGACTGTATTGAGTTGGCATCGTACAAATATCGTAGATCGTTAGCATAAGGAGCGTATGTTATGATGAATAGAGACAAAGGGTTATAAATAAAGGGTTTCGACAAGTGTATTGTAAAAAAAAAAACTATTTCTGAAATTGTTTACTGTTAACACTATAACTCGTGAATTATTACTAACAAAAAACATTGAATTTGGTTGACAAATAGAGGAGAAAAAGGTTTTTAACTGTTTTATGTTTAATGTAACTCATTTTTTACATAATTGTCATGTTATGTTTGCTACTTATATAACGCTGGTTGTACCACGAGGTTTTACACACGTGTAATTTTTAAAAAATTTTCATCTGCCAATGCTCGGTTTCAGTCAGCAGTTAACCCACCCTCGGATCTGATACCCCACGCTACAGCACTCAGCCAGCCCACGCTTTTCACCTACATTTTGTAGAATAATTATTCCCGTCTTACAGGTTATAACAGGATATTAAAGGACTTCTCATTTCATGAATAATTAGGTTATAAAATGCAAAAGTACATTTTCCAACTTGAATGGTAATTCCGGGACTAATGCCTTCAAACAGATAGAAAACAATCGTTTGAGCTTTATAATATTCGTAAATATTTCTCAATATTTCATTTATAATACCAAAATAAGTAACAATGATACGCCAAATCTATATGATCCAGTCATGACTGGCATGTAAACCAACCGTGTCATTTGTACAGTCATTTGAGGAATTGTATAAATGGAAAGCTGTGTGTGTACACGAGCGAACAAATGACCCAAGCTGGAGTAATTTGCCAGAAAGGTTTACATAGGACGAGGGAAGTCTGGGTAGTGCGTAACCGCAGCCGGACGCAACCCCTCACGAGCGAACATTACAATGTTATTTTCACTATCATTTACTTCGTTGTTCTAGTTTCCACTAAATTAGATAGATCGATTGAAAACAGTTGATTGAATATTTCATTTTGTACGACTCCGAGTATATTGTGAGACAGCATTTTCCAGTTAATATGCTGCTACATGGATGTGTAAAGATAAAGGCAGAACGATTTCATAACATAGGAACATGGATGGAAGTTTTTGATGGAGTGAAACGACATGCAATATATCGCTTAAAAATATTTGCTTACAGAATTCTATGTTCATATGTTACTATGATAAAACCTGATATTAAATGAGAAAATGTGGCCGAAGAGAACATATCAAGCATATTCAGGTTTTCCAATGTTTATTTGCTTTTCCGGTTGGAATTGCTTGGATGCTGTCATGTCTATTGCGATTAGAAACTTTAAATGTAAAATGAGTAGTAAAAAAAACAACGAAGCTATATGTTTATAACTGAATAAAAAAAAGAGACAGCCGAAACCGTAGACACGATCTCTATAAAACTGTAAGGAATAAATGCTAAAAGCAGCTGGATGTGGCAAGTATATATGATGGTAGTCGATCAGTTCTAGATGGAAATTCAATTGACAATTCAGTATTCACGGTGGATTTCCGCAATGTAACACTTTCACCAATCGAATGTCAAATGTAATTTTTTAACTTAAAAGGAACAGAAAATTGTCATTAAGAGCTCAAGAATCTATTTTCGCGTACCCTGTCTATACATATAATTAAAATGAAGTGTCTGTCTGTAATATCAAAAAGTACCTTTTTACTGACTGGATAAAAAAGTGTATACGCCATTTATAATAAAAAAATATTTTTTAATAAATTTTTGTTGGTCCGTCTGTCTGTTTGTTGTGCATAATCTCCGAAACGGTTGGACTGATTAAGACAGGAATTTCACTGGCAGATTGCTGTAATTATAGAGAGTAACATAATTTACTTACTTTAGATTCGCTGTTATTCGCAACTTCATCCCCGTGAAATCTCCGAAACGTTTATCTCGATTTCCACGGGACTTTCACTGGCAGATAATTGAAGTTATAAGGAGTAACTTAGACTATTTTATTTTAGTTTAGCTGTTATTTAAGACATATTGACAGATGATATACAGGTTGGACTTTTAATTAGGAGTTTCTTACATGTACAGTATAGGTGAGAATTGAATGGGATGTATAGTGGGTTAAATATTTCCAAATATTTTCTTGAAGACAAATCCTATCCGGCACGCTGTTGTTATTTAACAATATTTTATATATAAAAACAATGTTTGTTTATTCTCATCTTATGAGATACCATTCCGTTTTTCTCGTCGTAGACCATTGTTAGCTTACTGCATACACTTGCTCCAAGGTTATAGGTATAGTCCAATTAATGTATAGTAGAGGGGCGTGTGTCAACAAATATATTAAAAGTAGCATTAGAATAACTAGACTACTAAGAGGAGCACTTAAGCTACTCACCCGATTTTATATAGGAAACCTGACTTTATATAGGTCACCCGTTTTTATATAGGATGTGTGAGGAGCCGCATACATCAGCTGGTATAAAATATAATAATGAATGGTAGCTTGTGACCTATGAATGCCCTTAACAATCAAGAGGAAGGTATATAAAACTGTATATTTTAAGGGCAAAGATACTGTATGGATCTAAGATCTGGGCTATGAAAAAGATGGATGAGAGAAAGTTACATCTGGAAGAGATGAGATTATTAAGATGAATCTATGGTCTAACTAGTATAGATAAGATTAAGAATGAGGACATTAGTGGAAGTTTGAAAATAGCACCGGTGTCAGAGAAGTTGAAAAGTATGGGCATATCACGAGGAGAGATGAAAGTTACGTAACTAAAAAAGTTAAGTTTGAAGGAGATGGTTATAGGAGTAGAGGAAGACTAAAAAGGTGCTAATACTGAGACGACATTTGACAGGGGAGAGTGGAAAACGAATACATGTTGTGCCAACTCTACTTAGTTCGGATAAGGATAAGAAGATTGTGATGTTGGTAATCATATATGTTAAGTAACTTGAAAAAATATCTACCATTTGAGAGTTACATACAATAAATACAAAAAGCATTTATAATATGTTTGATGAAATAACGTATGAAGTTTTCAACGGGATCTTTGTTCGTCATGTGTTTTTATTATTCATAAAGGGTTATTTATACCGTTATTATGTAATGTTAGTGGTATTATACATAATATAGTTTGACTACTGTGTATAAGTGAATTGTATTAAAAATATTTATATGGATAATGTCTCACAAAAACTCTAGATAATTCTAAAAATAAACATTCTAAAGGCACCACTATTTTATTACATCATTGTAATCACCCAAAGCCACTAATTGTACGCAACGAAATACTTACCGTTTTATAATAACAATAACAGTCTTCAACGAAAGGGATTTAGGTCC
Organism: Antheraea assamensis; assembly: GCA_035772565.1. Lineage (NCBI taxonomy): Eukaryota > Metazoa > Arthropoda > Insecta > Lepidoptera > Saturniidae > Antheraea > Antheraea assamensis. The sequence continues at coordinate 84,287 of JAQQSE010000293.1, forward strand.
TAAAATATGATTAAGAACAAGGATAATTAAAATCCTGATCTTGTTTTAATTTTAAATAAAATTGCTTTATATCTTTAGACATTTAAATATGCAATAGACAGCATAAAATTACCAAACACATTTTTAGCTGTACAAGTAATTAATACATTTATTTAACAGAATTCATTTGATTAATTAAATATCAATTCATTTCAATTACAAACGGCATCTCAAGTAAGTAGCTTAGATTGTAATTGAAATGTCTATTCGGATTTAGTAAATTTAATTCAATACAAACAATGTACTATTTGAGAAGAAACATTTAATTCAATTGAATAAATAGATTATGAGCGCTGATAGATTATATATACACATTATTAAGAAGTAACTTAAGAAGCAATGCTATTATGAATTTTCAGTCAATGTTACATTTAAGTCAGACCAGGATTACTATCTGTAAACTGTCGATTGAACTTCATTATTATTATAGAACTAACATCTTTTTTGACACTATAACTTGAGTTACACCACATGGTTTTGATAGTGGAGCGTAGATAATTAATTTTTGTTATCGATTTGTTTAAGCGTGCCAAGATTACGGCACTCGTTCCTAAATTATCTCAGATCCTAAAGCAAACTATTACATAGACATTAAATACCAATAGTAGATGTGATAATATTTATTAAATTTTCAACTATATACAACGGCACTGCTTCTATAAGGTACCGAAACCCTGACTGTTTACAACGCTTGGGCAAAAAAATAACCTAAATGGCTAACTGTCTGATTTTAATGGAAAACTCGAATTATGCATTAGCATTAACTAATTCTTAGCAAAACAACGATAGTTCTACATACACATGATACCCAAATCTTCCATCTAGTAATTCTATAGACGAAAATGAATATAACGACTATTTTGAAGCCCCTTTCTCTTTGCTCTTGATATGTAATTGGGTATGTGTGTATTGCGTAAATTGCTCGGTGACGATTTTTAGACTGATTGTCACTACCCCGACGGGTACTAGATAATGTGAGAGCCTTATCATGTTTTATTTTGACAGAATTAGCTTTAGCAGTGTTTTATTATTCCCGTTTCAATGTAATATAATGTAAATTGTGAAACAAATTAGGATTATTGTACACTACGAGTATCAGGAATATATCCCCGTATCTAGTGTAGTCCTATAGAATTCGCCAATGGTCAACAAAAACGTTATTTTTTTCGGGACTTGCGTCATTATGGCGTCTAGTTTTCCAATTTTAATAGCGATATACGAACAAAGAATGCTCTTTGTAAGCCGACGATATTTATTGACATTCTCCAGCGTTCTCCAACTTTCTCCAGCAACGAATAATATACAACATAATTATTCTGTTGGGACAATTATAATGAATGTTATGTGGTATATTATTACCACAGTTTATAATTTTGTCACTTGATAAACCGATGAGAGTACAGATATTTTTCACAGTGTTCCTTATTGTCTTAACATATGTTGATATTCTATAAATAAAACAAACCAAATTCATTACATTATTACATTCTTAGGTAATTTTTCATGGGTAGTAAATAATTAGTTGATAGCAAAAAGCATACAGAGGAAAAATATTTATTTTACGCTCACATCACCGTAATATTTATATAAAAGTGTATATTTCTTAAAATAAATTCAACTGAAACAAATACAATTCTGTAACTACACAAGTGAAATAATGAAGAGACAATGCGTTCCTAATATTGTAAGAGAGTTGTCAGACAATAGGCGGCGTACGCTCTTGTCATTTAATGATGAAGCTTTTCTAAATCGTAAAAGGCTGTCGTGCGGCACTAATAAAGCGGTTTTCTAACGAAATGTCTTAAGTGTAAGTACGAGTACTTCATGAAGTTGGCGTTGGTTCGACTTACTCCTTGTTTGCAAGGCGAGAAAACACATGACGCGTAACTGTGGTTTTTGTCTCAATTATTTTAATGAGCTTTTTTTTTGTTGTACTTTATAGGTAAACGTTTTTGACCACAATGTCATCTGATATTAAATGATGATGTGGTCCAAGATGTTAAGTCACGCTTAACCTAGAGGGGAACTGGCTCTCAAGTGCAGCTGCCGGAACACACCAACAGGTGCTTGGCGACAGATTTTCAATTTGAGGGGGTGGTGGCTAGCCAGACGGACTTACAAAAAGCCCTACCACCATGCTATGGTTTCATCGCGATGTTTTCCTTCACCGAAAGCTCCGACTCAGTTGCTTGGATTCGAACATACGTCCTTCGGCGCTGTGTCCGAACATACTACGAACTGAGCCGTCATCGCTTCAAACGATTTTATTCCTCGGTGATCAACTTTTTCTAACTCAACTCTTTAATGAACTGTTAGTTCTTAAGGTGATCTGATTAATTCTTAATCTTTTAACAAAGTGGATCGACTCACGACATCACCTCGATCAGTTGTAACCATCGGTAGCAGTATCATGTTACAAAGAAATCATTATCAAATAATACAGGTATTCTAATTAATATTATAAATACGAAAGTGAGCTTGTTTATGCTCTCCTCTATATGAGTATATGCTGTCCTTTCCTCGCCTTAGCTACTAAACCTTAGGATCATGAAATTTTGTATGCACATTGTCAGTGGTACAGAAAAGGAGAAGAAGAGAAGCAGCAAGGAAAAACTGGTTGCTTTCTTTCAAAAGCTGGTTCATTATAAATAGATTTAAGGAAATTATGAAAATATTTAATATCTATCATTAAAAATTACGATGGACGTTACTTCGCACTTCCATTAATAATTGTTTGATTGCTGTCACGTTTCGACAATTATCGTTCTATTTCAACCAATTTACACGAAATCTTGACATATTATATACCTAAATTTCCTTATGTATATTACTCTATCTATTGGAGACACATTCTAATCCGTTCAGTTTTGAGTTTATCGTGAACAGACACAGACATACTCGTCGAATGACTTTGTTTTTTAATATGTAGTGATATCAATTTAATATGAAATTTTTACTGAAGTTTTAATAGTTCCTCTTTTCGAAATAATAATACATTCTGTTTATTACTAAGTACGCGAGAATATTTAATTATTATTTCGTATCAATACAGCAATAACTCGGTCACGTCGAATCATGATTATGAATAATTACTTTTTTTTTTTTTTTTTGAAGAAAATGCATTGGAACTTTTTTTTAACTCACTTCTAATTGACCTTGCTAACTTGAATATAGTTATTTCATGTTCAATTTAAAATCATGAATGAAGGGCTTTAAAAAGATCGCAATAAGTCACTTCTCTTAAGTTCTGATTTGAAAGATCTCGTTGCTTTTGCGCCAATTACAAATGAGGTGAAATGGCCCCAGAGCCAAACTTACACATAAATAATTATGTATACCTATAAACCGATTAATCTTTATGTGCGCCCTACACGCACTACTAATAACAATTGAGCTATAGCATCACCGTCCCGTGGTAAAGTGTGAGATAGAGTTTTCACAATGGGAGACGTTAGCTGCTAAATGTCCAGGATGGAGAGCTCATGTAGCACATATAGGTCTTTGTAGGTGGTAGAGCTACGCTGAAACTATTACTGGTTTCAGCATGAATGGGTCGGCTCGCCCGGGGTAGTACCACCCTCTCACAGAAAGCCGACGTGAAGTAACAGTGCTTGCACTGTTGTGTTTCGTTCGGTCAGTGAGAGCGCAGGAGGCCCACATATATTAAAAGGCCGGCAACGCACTTGCGACTCCCCAGGTGTTGCTAGTGTCTATGAACGGCGGTGATCACTTACCATCAGGTGACCCACCTATTCGTTTGCCCCTATAATATAAAAAAAAATGTAGCAACTAAAATACAGATCTATAAAGAACATCGACGTACTGCATTTGATATGAAACGCGATGAACAGTAAGCAGTCGCTATGGCAGAAAACGGTCAGGAGCATACCTCATAATAGTGGCACGTTATGATGGCCATTTTGACGTTTGTTTACTTAGGTATAAATTAACAACTAAGTTTGAAGGAGCATATTGCTGTTTCTTGATTATCAATAGTGACATACAGTTAGCCCTTAAATTTATCGAATGCATAATTTTAGGACACAATTACTATAGTACAAATTTGCAAATTATATATGTATGTATAACAACAATATACTATATCTACTATGCCTTACTGTACAATATAAGTACGGAGAACAAATTTTTCTCGTTTTTCCTAACAAAGAAAAATAGCGTCCTTTAACAGAATCCTTAATGGATTGTAATTATTAATGTACTCATTTACAACAGACGTCGGAATTTATATTTTTCAAACTTTGAAATTTTATATTTATTTCCTATATTTAACTACATGTATAGCAACGCTAATCAACAACTACTAGCTCCAGCAAACTGATGTCAATGCTTAATGCAAAACAAAGCAGCATTTGATTATACTTTTTTGGAAAATAAATCGATATTTCACGTCACTATTGTAATGTGTCAAAACGACCATCATTAGTTTGTCGCGGTTATAGTAACAAGCTTAGGACAGTGTGGTTAATTTGGTCACAGTCCATCCTTCATTGCACCTATTTCCTGGTTAAACAATCGTGCGGGCATACAACTGTATGCATGTTGCCTCCAAATCTGTTTGACGTCCAATTTGACAATAACGCAAGGCTCCTCAGTGTATAACCGGTCCGTATTTCACGGCAACTGGTTCTTGCGGCTGTTGATTTGATCAAGTTATCAAATTAACGCATGAGGTGAGATGCATTCTGCGGTAATGAATATTATACTATATTCTCTTCTACAGTTATCAAATGAAACCTGTTTTTTCTAAAAAACAAACTTTGTATTAATTTTTTGCTAACAAGTTTCACCATAAATTATATTTCTTTTAGCTACTCGGGTAGTTATATACACAATAAAACCCGCCCGAGCGATAACCTTTCTCTTTAACCTTCACGGGCTAACATATAACAGAGGTGCGCATCCTTCATATCATATAAAACTAGTATAATCTATTAAATTCATAATTTCGTATGATATGTCTTATAAAAGATAACAGTTTATAATTCTCATATGAAAAATTATTCCTCATAAAAACTAGTGATAATACAGATGGATAACTGTTATATGGAAAAGAATTCTACATAAAAAGTATCAGCGATGCAAATTTATAATGAACATATAACATTTTTTTTATATGTATATAAAAGGACAAATAGCACCGATTAATGAAATGTTCCATCGCGAATTGTGCAACTTATGTGAAACTCCAAGCTAGCAGGAAATTTTGAAGAGGTAACTGACTTTCTTTTAGTATTAGAGGTGAATATCAATCGCGACATAACGCTATAGTTATGGATAGAATAGTATAAACCCATTTCCTAATTACACGCTAAATGGAATCTGTAGATGTTCAAAAGAATAGCATTTAGTTCTTATTTGATTAACGTTGGTCTTTGAAGTTTCTGTATTTTCTGAATCTCCTCACAGTATATTTCCACGTGTGATAATAATAGTATTTATGAATGGTTATGAAGATCTCGTAGATAATTAGTAGTAATTATAAAATAATAGTCATATTTTGTTATATATTATTGTGGATGTGTACAAAGCCGCGGAAATAGCATCACGGTAGTATTATACGGCGCTGTGGCTTACCGCGAACGATAATTGGATCTCGTTGTCGTTTAATGCATGACTGATGAAGTTCCAACAACGATTTTAATTAACCATTAATCTTAACTCTCAGATATTGTTGTGGCTGGTAGAGCTAAGCTGAAACTATTACTGGTTTCAGAATGATTGGGTCGGCTCGCCCGGGGTAGTACCATCCTCTCACAGAAAGCCGACGTGAAGTAACGGTGCTTGCACTGTTGCGTTTCGTTCGGTCAGTGAGAGCGCCGGAGGCCCACATATATTAAAAGGCCGGCAACGCACTTGCGACTCCCCTGATGTTGCTAGTGTCTATAGACGGCGGTGATCACTTACCATCAGGTGACCCACCTGTTCGTTTGCCCCCTATAATATAAAAAAAAAAAATTATTAATTTAACAAAAATTTGTTATGATTATGAGAATATAAATGAATGAGAAGATAAGCATGTCGGCTAGCAATACATTTATGGAGTTTAAGTTTGCCAAACGAATTTTGTTTCTTTCATCAATTTCAATTCACATATTTGTAAAGTAATTTCTAAATGGACTAAGTACGTTTAATCATAATAATAGGAAAAATCCTATTTTATGCAAGATCGTTTATGACTTTACTCTAAGGTGCTAATATTAAGCCTCACAAATACAACGTGAACGGTTTGCGGTCGTATTAATCTGAAACATTAATTGATCAGCCTACATCGTAATGTGTCTTCCATGTAATGGCTTCACCGTGATACAAGCGCAGATATATTGCATTTCGAATAATTGATGATAATAATGCGCAAATTATTTTGTAATTTATATAGTATTTACTAGCTTTTGCTAGCGGCTTCGTTCGTGTTAATGTAGATATGATAGCACCCTCGACAACAGTAATTTTTTTAATGTTAAAAAGTACTCTATATTTTTCTGCACCCCTGGCGATTTTATGACGATCGTTTGAGTTCGCTTTTATGAATTCACTAAAAGTACCGTAACATTTCAAGTGATTGTTTTACAATGTCTTACCGTAAGGAAAAGCTTTAGAAACGTATTCGGCTCACAAAAGGTCATCTCTGCATAGAATACTCGATCTTTTATTGCTGTTTCTAGATTGTACTAGATTTATCGTCCAATAAAAAAATAGTAGCGCACTAGGTCGCCTCTTTATCGAAACGCGACTCGTTTCGTATTTCTGATAATGTAAAATTCTGTGGTTTACCGGTGCCTGGTTGTAGTGCATTTTATTTAGTTGTCACTTTCAATTACAAATGTTTTGATTAGCTGGACATCGACCTGATTGCAAGTTGAATGTTCGATGAGGAAAAATATGGTTCTGAAACCGTCATTTACTGGCAAAGTTCGCCTAGTCCTCTAGGCCTACAAATCTAGTCCCTTTTCTAGACTTATGGTCTAATCGCATCATCGTTAAAAAATTAGTTGTCTGAAAAGTGGGTTTCCGGACGATAATTTTACGTGATAACGTCATAAGAAAACATTGATGAAAAATTGCATACTTTTAAGAATTGAATTGAATTATTATCACTGAGTTACCGATAGAGTGGTAGAGAGATAGATGCGTTACAAGCCAAATGCTTAGGTCGATCGCGGCTTTCTATCGCTTGTTCCGCGCTCTCGCTTGTACGTTTGGCTCAGGCAGAACGTGAAAATGAGTCATGCTTTTTCGGGCGTGCAGCCGGCGTTCTTCGATTTATAAGACGTTATCACGTCGAAACTTTTATGGTAAATGAATGATATTATAAAAAAGGTTAAAGGTTGTCGGATATTTCGATTGAAATTCCATTTCAATTGGTGTAGTATTTACTAATGGTATTCAAGTATGTGAAGTTATAAATAACGTATTACAATTGTTCCATATTTTTTTTATAATACTTATTTTAATTTGGTTCTCTGTTTATTAAACAAAGTCTTTCTATTGATAGCCGTCAGCGACAGATACAAAACAATACCCATAAAGCTTTACTGATTTTTGATTGAAGTTCTATTGAATTGTAATCTGTTTACCAACGTGCAATCAATGTTTTTATTTGATCTGATCTCTTTCCACCTAATGCTAAGTACATAGTTAAAGAATGTGGAGTTTTGACAGAAGAACCGACAGTCGTCATCGTTGTGTCTGGAACACCACTAAGCTGACTATTTAAGAGAAGAGTAAATAGGCATCTAGAAAGTAAGCGCGATCCATCGTCGGCCTCATCTTCATTTACCATCAGGTAAGATAGAGGCCAAGTGCGTGCCTGTAAAACAAAAAAAAACGTTCGACATTAAAATACTTTCCATTAGAACAAGCATAATTATTTCGTATTTCTGTAATTTTCATCCCCACACGTAATGTGGCAGCAGCTTTAAATTTAACAAAACTGTAGAAAGAACTTTAGTTTTTTTTTTTATAAAATGGGATAAATTTTCTAGTAATTTAGCGAAGGATGAACTAAATACTCGTTCGCTTTTAAAATAAACTATTCTTTATAGTATGAGGTTAGAATAAAGTTTGTATAATATTTGCTACTTATGTAAATTAAATGCAGCATTGTACTCATCTGCACTCCCTATGATTATGCTCATATGCATTGCGTTGGCAGCACTGAGAGTGGCGACGCTGCACGCTACAGAACAATAATAATTTTGAAAACTGTTATCTTTAGATCCAATTACAGTTATACTGACAACTTCAACTGAAGCTAAATACACGCTTAAGCTAAAGAGGTTTTTAAGCGCAGCTGCCTGAATATCTTCCTGGTAAAAATGTTCTCGGAGGTAGGACAAGATAATTTTGTCCGACCAAATCACAACTTACTTAAGCCCTATCGCCAAGTATTAAAAAGCTATCAGTAACACTCACAAAATTAATATACTCAGGGTTGTTGGGTTCTGCGATCAAGTGTTGTATATCTAGTAAACAATCGAGATGTTATGGATCTGTCGGGACTAGGTCGCGATCATCATGCACTCGGAGATAATCCCATCATAATGACTCTTCTTTAATTTGTGTCGTTTTGGGATCAGCAACTATATAGCCAGTGGCTAAGAGGTTCGCCAGCCGAGCATGACAGTAGCGATCGGCGACGAATTACCGATCTTCTAATCGTTGTCGTTGTTCTTGGATTTTGCTGTGACTACTATTAGATGCAGTGCCAGGGCAAGAGCTTATTACATAATAACTAGAAAATGCCTAAATCACTTTGCTGGGGTTTGATCACGACGTTTTAGTTTACAGAACACTTAGAGGCATTGTCGATACGAATTATATCATCAGATGTGATATCTCGAGTGTTCCATTTCTCAATCATTACTATGTCAAATGCTATTAAATGACATTTCCCAGTTTTTTTTTAAATTTGTTATCCTAACGTGTGTACTTTGTAAGTTTTGATATAACCAGTCAGTTTAACTCTACAGGATACATTGTTACGATACGTAATTATATATATGGGGATGACGTACAATATATTATGTGGCACATTACTCTATTCACACAACTGAAGTTTTGTTCACAATAGCCGAAGTTCATGTCGGTTAGTAACTGAGCAAGGTTAGTGCAGTACATTGCTCCTTGTGCTAACATGGATGAAGTGTTAATGCACTCGCGGCGAGTATTACTGTTGGATCTAATTAATTTTATCATTAGTTGCACAAGAATGTAATGCGGTTTCATAATAATTTATTATGAAAGATCTTGAATTGTGTGTTCGTTAGATATGAGTTAGCAAAGTAACACTTAGTAACTTGTTTCATTAACATGTATAAGGAGTTTATCTGTATAATGAACGTTATGCAATCGATGATTCTGGGCTATGTTCTAATCGTAGCAGATTAGAATCCTGTCCACTGTGATAATAGAGTACAAAAAACATTGTAGTGTCAACAGTGGAATTTGGAAACGGCAAACACATTCTACATTTACGATGGAGAACATGGCAATTCTGTCTGATTGAATCGCGGTCATCATATGTACTACCCATCGTAGTGTTTTTTTTTAAATGTTTTATAGGTAAACGTTTTGACCACAATCTCATCTGATAATAAATGAGGATGTGGTCTAAGATGGTAAGTCACGCTTAACCTAGAGGGTGCTTAGTAGTAGAGAGGTAGTAGAGGTTGGTAGGCTTAGTGGTGTTGCATTTTGAGATCAGCGTTGTATATCTAGTAATCAAGTGGAGTGTTAGGATACCTGTACCCGGCGGCTGGATCATTAGAATATTGCGATAAATGTATCATAGTGACTCTCTTCTAACTAAACGCGTTTTACTATCGGCCGGTACATATCCAGCTGCGACGCCGCTTGCCAGCAAACCTGATAGTGATGATTGCTAATGCATTATTGCATATCTTTAGGAGGTAAGCAACAATAAAAAAGTAACACAAACAGAACCGTAGTTAAAAAGTAGTATGTGAAAAGTAATACCCAATTATTTTTAAAAGAGCTCTTTCGATTGAAACGACTTTTTTATAGAAGGAAAATTTCTTTGATGTCAAATTTTTATGGTATCTCTTTATTATAGACAAGCCGTATTGTACTCGCTGAAATTGATAATAACTTGTTTCAAATGGCCGATCGTTTAGTGTAACAGAAAATTTCATCGTAACACCAACATATTTTAAATATATACTAAAATTGCTGTGTCATACCGTTGACTTAGTTGCGGTATTAAAAAAAAATGTGCGTAAATATTTTTGCTCCGTAAAATATTTATACCGTAGTTAAGATTTGAGGCTATCTATTCAGATGTTAAAGCTAAAGCAATTATGTCAATATTACGCTAAGAAAGACTACCAATAACGCAATTTATAAATTAGCTGTAATAATCTGCTATAATAGAACAAGTTGTAATGTTTTAATTAGGTATGTCAAAAGAGAAAAGACACAGAAGAAATGGCTAACTAAATATTCCTAAAATGGCAAATTCAGATTATACTTATAGTAACACTAGTTTAAATGAAAATGACCACTCTTGTCTATGCAGAAGAAATATTGCCGTTTCTTTACTAAGACGCTGTAATCTTAATTTGCCATTTTCAAGCGAAACTTTTTCCATTTCTGCAATATTTTTCTCTTGAGGAATTTGTAATCGGGAGGCCGTTTATAAACAATCGTATATTTTTTGTAAGAAGCAGAAAAATTAACAAATCTATATTTATAATATTATTTTATTGCTTTAGAGATTTTTATGGGCTTCATATAATTTATATTCTAGTGTGTTTAAACGTACAAATAATCATAATTATTTTCTAGCGCTTACCCTAAGCAGGGTTGACACAATGTCTTTTCCTCTTCCATTCTCTTTCATCAGCTATCATCTTAATGATCCCCTCTTCGATCTTCCTCCGCTCGTATTCCGTTCATCTTCATACTATTCTAATTATACGAGTTTCATATCTACTGATGTCAAGTCCATACCACTTAGTCGCAAACATATTACATTTTATATTCACCTATAATTTGCTTATCAAAATAATATATATGACACTAAATAAAATCAATATAAGGAACCGGCATCATGCATCTACTTAAAAATTATAAGACTGATGTAAGTCTACATAAAAGTACTTACTCCATGTTATGTGCAATATTTTGTGTACCCACCCGTGAATTCGTTTCGCAAAACAACAATAGATAAATGGATAGTGAAACCTGGCATTCAATCGAATACATATATTTTATAAGGGAGAGCATAACAAAGCAAGTGCTATTAAAACTTAAGATATTCAAAACCCGTCTCGAACGAGCGAACGTTCGAATTCACAATTTTTCCACTAGGATCCGGCATGATATTCTTGTGCAGCAAATTTTACAGCTCGTGTCGTGAATAAAATATGAAGGTATTGTGCAAGGTTAGTTTAGGGTTGCATCGTACGAGGATGATTATGATGCTGCAGTTGAGTGAGCTCATTTGCTTTTCAAATATATATCGCAGTATACATATTTCTTCTACTGTCTTCTTAAATAAAATAATAGAGGTTTGCCATTGTGCGCACATCATTCAGAGGTACTGGATAGATCTCGATCTATTTTTTTTGTTTTACCTCTTAGACACTGGAATCTAAACTAGAAAAATAAAATTTGGTTGTCTGTAAAGTTGGTTTATGGACGATCATTTTACGTGATAACGTCATAAGAAAGTATTGATGAAAAATTGCATACTTTTTGCCGCAATTGTTGTTGTAATAAACAATGGAAACCACTTTAATTTTTTCTCTTCACTTTATAAACAGTTGACAAAATAGTTTTACGTGTAGGTTGTGTACTGTCGCTTTCTCTCTTCTACTCGGACGCATTGGCTGATGGAGTGGAAGAGAGATAGATGCGTCACAAGCCTGACAGCGCCTCTCTATCGCTGGTTCCGCGCTCTCGCTTGCACGCTCGGCTCAGACGGAATGTGACAAAGAATCATGCTTTTTCGTGTGTGCCGCCGGCGTTCATCGATTTATAAGATATATAAATCATAAAATATCACGATAGCTTGTTTTAATATAAAGTTATAGAAGTTTTAAACTACGATTTTTATAAACACTACGCGTATTCATTGATATTTGTTTTCTTGCCGTGAAGAAATGGGGCAAGCGATTTGATGTTTAGATTTTTCCTGTGTGCATAAAATATTTTGTTAATTTAATAAACAATGTAGGTGAAGTGGCTGATACCAGTCAGTATATAATTGGACTATTACTACTATAATACAATTTTATTTGTAATTTCGATTAAACACAGTTATTATTAGGTATACTTTCAAAAATATCACATAATTACTTCTGTACAATATTGACAAAAATCAAATTTATTTCAACGTATGTAACGAAAATAATTATGGACATTAAATCTGGATATACCAGAAATGTCGAATCTAAAGTTTTACTAATTAAAAAAAACTATATACAAATAGTTGTCACCTGGTATTTGGGATCCGCTTCGCTAGTCTTAACTAATTTTTTCACAACAACAAATATATTATTTTAACTGTACAAGTACGTTTATCCCTTAAACTACCTTATTTCTACTATTTGAGAGATAAATCTGTAAACACAAACACCTATTCAAAAACACATTAAATCTATGAATAAATTTTGACTTTATTTTCTCCTACGATGGGCAAATATTCTGACCGATGGCGCCGAAAACATTTAAATATTTTGGCTAACTGAAAACAAAACATCAACATTACTAATAATTGTAAATCATATTATTTTTTTTAGGAACTTTTACTCTGAAATAAAATGTAAATAAAAAATCTTGCTATTTAGAAAAGAAAGACAATTTTCCCATTTATATTACATAAGAATTAAATTCAAATTTTCACGTTGCCATAATATTTTAAAAAGATATTCAAAACACATGGTAGAATGAAGTGGTAACCCTAACCTCACTTGTACAGATCGCGTTCTCAAACAGCATTGTCCGATTTACGAGTGAGTTTGTATCGGAAACGAATAGCTCTTGTTATGAGTGATTGTCGCGGAGGTTTGCACACGGCCGTAACAGACGGTGCCCTTGTTTAACTGATACAATAACAAAGGCAAGCAGTGGAATCACTTACTCTTTGTTCTCGCGACAGTGAGGATGTTTTTCAAACGAGAAAAGAGTAATACGGCTTACGAGTATTTATTTCAGATCTAAACTAAATACAATTTGTTCATAATGACTTCTGAACTCTAATAAAAGATACGTAGTACAGATGGCGTGCAGAAGCCTAGTGGGATTTAGTTTCGAACTTGCACCTCAATTTTTATTAGGTGAATTCTGATTTTTGTATTAAGCTGTGGTGTTTAGACCGAACGAACGAACGAACCGAATGGTGTATCTCTATTACTTAGTGCTAGTAACTTATTTATGGGTTACTAGAATTAGTTTGTGACGTATGCTTAGGACGCCGTCAAAAAACATAAATGAAATAGTCGGCGGCGACTTCGACAGTGATAAATTTATAATGTAAAATTTTATAACAATAATATGCAACATGGCGCTATCTAGAGGCAAATTATAGTAAAAAGAATATCATAAAAATATTCTTCATGGAAAAACAATTAGGTGTACCAACTTTAATGGTGATCGGTCAAATGATACAAACGTTTGCCGGACTGTAAGTTTAAGCGCCATAGCAAGCGGGTTTTGGTGTCAAAAAGCTATTATAGAATGGATCAATATGTGAACGATGGTGATGTCTGGAATTGACTCCTCTCTATGTCTGTCTCTCCACTAAAAAGGATGGTAAGGGTTGTTTTCCGAACAGATGGTAGTTTTGACGTACGGAAACGTCTTCTTAGGGCCTGAATAAAGTATTTTTGATTTTATGTTGCAGTTTATCGAGTTGGAATGAATCGCCGTCCTTTTTTGTATATAAACGATTAAATAAGGAGATCTTTAAAATCTTTAACACATTCGCAATAAGATTAAACCAAACGAAAAGTTAAACTAAGCCAAAAAAGTACCAAAATTGCGATAGAAAAATCTAAAACTCCAGCTTTCAATAAAAGACGTCGAACGAGACAAGTGCCGCCGTTCTTCGCACTGCAAGCGATGCACTGCGAGCTCTTATTGCCACCTACATACTGACCGCATTTAGCTAAACTGAACTCTATATTCTAGAATATAAAGTTCAAAATACACTGGAGTGGGTAAAAAAATGTATAATTCTATACTATTCAAAAAGCCGCTATGGTTAGAAGACAATATCTGAAATGCAAGGCGTTTGCTCAATGGACTGACCGTTTAGGACATACGTAACAGCAAAGACATTTTAGTATCCAATAACTTATTATCGAAGAGTAATCTTAGTCCACAAGAAATATTTTCTTCTGAAAGAAAAAGCTTTTTATAAATTATCTCGACTACAGAAAAAAAACACAAATAGTGTTAATTATATATTCCCTGTCCCAGCATGGCTATAAAATTTTTTTTTTTCGGACTGACTACACTGTTGACCCGGCAAGGCCTTTACAGTTTCACCGGACTATAAATTTTGCTAAGGTACTATTGAAGCGTACACATTATTTGATAAACTTTACCGAATCTATCATAGACATTTTTTAATTTAATTGCAAAAGTTTTTACTTTATAAGTTCTTTATATATTTACTCATTAACGATAGGCCAAAACAAGACAATATGAATATAGAGACGTCCTTTATTTTATTCTAAAATGTATTTTTTTGAATTGTGAGAAACATAGTACTTGAATGTTTAAATAGCATAAACTTTTTCAGAAATAACCCACTAATAATAACTGTATAGCAGTTTAACACAGTAAATAAGATCAAACGATATTAAATCGTTATTAGCACCATAATTCGATGGATAATTAAATGTTTCTTACCATTACTGTAATAACGTAAACCCGCTTTTCAGCCCTGCGTGATAGAGCTAGAAGTACGATAATTCGAATAAAAATGAAAGTGCTGGATATCGGTTAGCGTTTAATTCAACACAACGCACCCTTAATAAAGTAAAGGCACGTATCGAATTTTTAGGTATTTTCGTTTTTGCAACAGAAGGGCTAATTTGAAATAGTTCTACGAAGTGTATCTAACAGAAAGAATAAATTTTCATGGCAATGACGTTATAAATCAGGAAGTTAGGGCTAGTTTTATAAAAAAAATTGTGATCGTCGATTTGTTTTTTGCTGTTTACCAAAAAAACTACATTTCTAAATTGAGCCTTTACTTTATTACTAAGGGTACTTCATGACGTTAAACAAATCCCTTGGCCAAAATTAGTTACAACAAACAGGTATAGTAGATTCCTGGCCTGAATCTGGGAAGACAGATAGCGATAATGATCGAGGACATCGCAAGTCTTTTTTTGAAAAACCAGCATGAGGCTGGTTGTAGCCATCATCAGAATGTAAGTGACCCACTGCACAGTTATAGACCTCTTTTCGAAGGAAGATGTGGGCATAATCTCCACGCCAGCCCACGATATATGGGCGATTTCAAACTCAGAGAAATCCACAGTTTTATATTTAATCCTTCATAGAGTCGTATTACAAAAACAGGTACAGGTTTCCTCACTGTTTTGCTTCACCGTCAGCCGATAGTGTTACTAATTTGATTTAGTGAAAGTACACGAATTCCGAAAAACTCTTGGGTACATGCCGGGGTTCAAACGGAGTTCTGTGGACATCGGAATGCTATTCCACTGATCGTACCACTTGACACCTATGATTTCCTTTAGTAAAAAAACAAGATTGGTAAAAAGCTGAAAAGGAAAACGTGAAATGGAAGAGGTCGATGATGAGGGATACAAAACACTAACCCACTTTATATTGGCGGTAATAGTTTTCAAAAAGGAGGTGTTGTTGCCAAAGTAGGAAAAGAAGAAGTACTTCCAGCGTCAGTTTTTTTTTCTTTCGAACTGACTACACTGTTGGCTTGTTAAGGCTAAGTTTCACCGGATTACAATCCAGCTTCAGGTCAATCTAATGTTAATACTTTAACATTATAAAAATATCATTTTAATTAAAACTAACTTGCGAGCAACCCTACAACTCTATGTATGTAAATAAATTACATAGAAATCAGCTACAGGGAGCAGTTTGTCTATTTACAAAGTTAACAGCGCCAGTAAGCCAGCTATTGTCATTAAAATGAACCTATTTGCGTTATTCATACACAAACAGGAGATAACATTGTGCGCGTGTTTGTTTGTCTGTGCGCTTGAACGACAGTGTATTGTTGGCGAGCACTCGCGTAGCCCCCGAGGCAATTTACAAACTAAGCGATTTGTCGGACGATGACTGAGTCGTCGACAGATTAATGTTAGTCGACGTAGTTATTATATAAAAGCACACCATAATGAATATTAGAAGCTTGAATGTTACTGTAGTAGTTCAATAAGTGTACCTTACTATTAAATTAAATGATATAAAATAAAAACAAAACAAATATGAATTTGTGTTCTCATTATTTCGTTTTTTTTTGACGTGATAACGTCTTATACATTGATGTAAGCCGGTTGCACGCACGAAAAAGCATGACTCATTATCACGTTCCGCCTGGGCCGAGCGTGCAAGCGTTCTAAGCGGCTAAGCGTTCTAAGCAGCCTAAGCGTTCGGCTTGTGACGCATCTATCTCTTGCGGCAAAAAGTAAACAATTTTTCATCAATGTTTTCTTATAACGTTATTGTGTAAAATTATAGTCCGTAAATCGACTCTACAGACAACCAATCTTTTTAAATTTATCTTGGATAATTATAAACGCAGGTAGGTAAGCTGACATAACTTCCTATGTAGCACATCTTTATGAAAGAGCTGCGCGGTAAAGATTTAGTGATGTGAAGCTATGAATGCCCATCAAGTCAACATCTTATAGTTAATAATTCGACAAAAAAAAAAATAGTCTAGTGGTTAACTCGCCCTCGGCCCTTGACACCCACGCCTCGCTACATCCTTTGCTTGCACTCGTACTTCATTCTAACTCGGCGTACTTTCTGATTTACATTTTATAAGTTATTGCTCTTTTGTAAAGATCATGGCATGATATTGCTTAGTTTTAACATTTTTCATAAAACGTTCTATATTAAAAAAAGAAAACCAATTATATACCGATTTGTATATTCAGAGACCAGCGTGTAAAAACAAATAATAAAATATAAGTAATATTTATACGATAATTTTAAAGATGCTTTTTAATTACGATTTACGATATGACATTGAAACTGACAAGTATTATTGGGGTTTAAAAGAAAAACGGCAATTGTAAAAGAATCGCAAACAGCGATAATTATTTAATTTAAGCCGCCTAAATAGCTAACCTATTTAGTATATAGTTAGTTTGTCGCTGGCACCGCACTGCGCCGGTACACTGTTACTGAGTTTACACACAATTTACGTTGAAACTAGTTTTGTTAACGCGTCACTTTAGCGTTTAGCGTGTTAACGCCACTAAATAGGAATTTGCTCTGTAATTTCGTAGTAAAACTTTGTTATCTCGCTTCGATCATCAAGGAACAAAGCCGAGGCTATTAAATTGATTGCAAACGATTTCGGAAATGTTCTCGTTTATTACGATTTGTTATTGTATATTGTTTTGTTACGCTATAATTATATATTACTTTTAATGCTTTTGTTTACACAATAATTGTATAAACATTTTGGAGAGAAATTATAAGATAATGATTTTTTTGTTCAGGGTACAGACCGACTTCATATAAGAAACTAATTAAAAAATTTGAAAACTGTTATAAGTGTATTATTATTTTTCAGATATTTACGATAATTTTGACCATAATTACAGGACACAGTGCACAACTGAGACGTTACGTCTTATACTTGCTTTACCACATGTACAACGAAGAGTGTTCTTAAGAACTTTTTGATGTAGTGCTCTCATTGCGGCCGTTTCTAACTCGCTCTACCCGCCGCTGGCTGGTTCCTTAACTATATACCCTAAGCCCAGCAAAAGAACGAAAACCGTAAGGTTATCTAGATGCTTCATTATACACACGCTAGCGTTGTTGAATCTGTTACCTGGTATGGTGTTCCCCCAATATCATGAATTGGGGCTCTTCAAAAAGGAATTGAAACACACTCTTCACGGTTGAAAACACAACAGTGATGCCCCTGGTTCTGCAGTTGTCTATAGAAAACGGTAACCGCTTAACATCAGATGGGCCGTCTGCCTGTTTGTTGCTATTTGACATAAAAAAGGAATAATATTTTTAAGCACTCATATAATCTACACATTTAAAAGCAGTATCCAGACTAACTCTTTATCACCAGTCCGGGGTATAAAGGACAGAAATCAGAAATTTGGTAGGGTGTCCACTTACTTTATACTTCGAGTTTATAAGAAGAGATTTTTTTGAAATTCAACCCCAAAGACGGTGAACGGAGGCTGGGCAGAGTTTGTCTCTAAAATAAATAAAAACATGTCAGATTTATTTCAAACTTTTTATTTATACTTCTTGAAACTATTAATGAGGCATGTATCTCAGCGATGTTCAGTATTAAATACTTGAGGATACAAAAAATAGTTTATATAGGATCTACGAAAGGATGACCTTTGCCTATACTAAATAAGAAAATCATCTACAGTATATTCTTTATTGTTATGGCGTGAATGATGGTGTGAAAGAGATGACGTTATGATCGAGCCATAACAGTGAGTGTAAGATATGATCAGAAGGATGTTATGGAACCGGAAGAATGATGATGGATGAAGGACGTTTTTTGAGAGTTTTGGACGACGAGAGGAATTGTAAAAAAACGTGCTCGGTAATAAAATAAAATTCTGTATCCCATATTTATGTAAAAAATTATATTTCTACAGGTCAGAATCATTTTACAGGGCTTATTCTAGAGCTAAAGCCGGCTTGAGCCTGATAACTTCAGTACTAGACAATACAATCACAAAGTATGCTTTATTTATTTCTTTTAATGGTATCTATTTTCAAATAAATCCTGGTACAAATAGGACAACGCCATATAAATTCTATTAAAGTCGAAAATTTGTACAAACTTTTTATTTCACGGAGGCGAATTAAACATTGTATTGTATTATGTGAAAAGTTTCTTCTAAGAAACAAAATATAACAAAAGTCAGATTTTCGTAATTCAGAAAAAGGTGTCCATATCTTGATTACTTTTGCTGGATTACATGTAATTTTTTTCATATATATACCTATTATTAAATGTGATATTGTATATTTAACTGAGATATTATCAATGCTACTGTAATTTACTTTTCTGCCTGACACTCTGTTACTTTTTTATGTTTATATTCTTTAATATAGTAAAGTATAGTGATAGATTTCTAAATATATTTTAATGTTTAACTACGATTTATGTGATTTTAATGGTGATTCATAGATTCTCTGACCAGACTTTACTATATCGTTTCTTGCGTTAGATAACATAAGAAATAACTTAGAACGATATTAGCAAACGGTTTCACCCAAAAAAAACTACCGTCCGCGTCAGTGTCACGATACGGCATAATACATATAAAATGATAGAGGTTGGTCGTTGTGCGCGCATCACGACAAGACTGCTGGATAGATTTCGATTCTTTTTGTTTTGCTTCTGATACACTAAGGTCCTATCACGATAGTTTTATTTAATATAAAGTTTTAAGGGATTACGTTTTTTATGAGCACCCCGCTTTCAGTCGTGTGTGAAGTTGTGCAAGCGATATAATGCGCATGCGCAGGAGTGGAGAAGTGAACATGTACGGTTTTTTCATATTTTGGTGTATAAAATATACTGTTAAGAAAACAAACAACGCAGAGAAAGTCGCGGATCTCAGCTAGTAGTAAATATTTACATACGATAATAATGTAAAAAAATAATGAGTATTACTATAAATCTAACTTATACAATTGAGTAACAATAGATGTCGAAATTGTTTTAAAAAGTGTAAAATATTTAGATTCAGTTTATTTGGATTTATGACGTAGAAATCAGTAACTTTGCCTTCTTAATTGCTTATTCTAAAACAACGTTCCTTTGCTTCTACTTTTACTTCCTTTGCTGCTACTAATATGTATTTTTATGCATAATAAATTGCGTATTACCGAAATAAATTACACTGTGGTGGCATTTTTATTTTATTTATTAATTTGTTATGTATGTTCGTTCATGTAGGTAGATTTACTATTGGCTCGTGTTTGACAATAATTTTATATGAAACACGCTGTGTCCCAAGGTTTTACTAGCAACTTTTTTTTAACATTGAACATTACTATGAACGCATTTAAGTAAACTTAAAAGGATGCTGTTGAAAAAGTACGACATGAGCATGCACAGTTTGGTTCTGTTCGGTAATGCTCAGTCGATTCGCTCTCGGCTCCCGACACTCCATGTCGCGCCACACGGCCCGCTCGCACCATAACTTCATTCTTACAGTTTCTGTAGTTTTTACTTCCTTCCTAAACGTTCTAATTTAGTGTAACATAATATATTATATTGTTAAATAAATATATTTTGGAATACAAAAACAATAGTTCCAAAGTTAAATTCAAAATTTAGTTTTATAATTAGAGGTTAACGAGACGAGAGATAACGTATGGATGACTACTAAAACGTGCCTTAATCTATATCTCAGCTGCATACTTCTACGCAATAACAGAGCTCAACACCGCGGATCTATCACGGCTATAGAATCGAAAACTGCGCGAAACTCTATCAACTCCCCCGCAGTAGATGTCAAATCGCATTTTAATAATAGATTCATGCCCGGTTTCTGAAGCCGTCAGTTAAACTATCAATAGCTATTGATTCAATAAAGTTATCCATAACACAAGCGGCGTTTAACTGTCAATGCGTTTCTGAATACACAACAAGACGTCAAATAACTGTCAATCTAAAAACTAATTATTTGATGTTCACTAGATGGCCCTTTTTACAAAGTGGTGTATAAAATTGATTTTATCATTTCAAATCGTCATTAATTGTTGTTCCATTGTAACAGTGTTTTTGCCAATTTAGATACGTGGTTTTATTTTTAATTATAGTTATAAAATTTGTATGATTCAGCTATTTCTCAAAGACTGAAAATTTACCTGTCACTCCCAAAATGTCAACATTATAAAAACTTTTATTTTGTTATTGCTTGAATCGTATTATTGTCATTCATAGTAGTATTATTTTTGTTGATTCGTTTGATTTTATATTCAGCAATCCTGTCAAAATCATTAATTGTATGTATTTTATAAATAGATAAAAAAATATATGTAGGATAATGAAGCACGGAAACGGTATAAAAATATTATATAGTTGCTAAAGAATTTGTGTCGACAAAAAATAAACATAAAATGATTTTGAAGTACAGAGATTAGAAATTATCTACAGTATTTTTATACTGAATTACGATGAATTTTCGGATCCTGATTCATATTATGGAACATAATAAACAATAATTTAAATAACATTTGTCCTAAAATTAGTATACCGACACAAAGAAAAAAGGGTTTCAGGTCAATTTCGGCAGATGAAAAGTCAAATAAAACTTATCGAATAGATAAACGCCCAAATTTGGCTAGTTAAGTTGAACCGCGGTTAACTGACATTTCTCGTATAATTGTGTGTTCAGAAACCCAATTTGACAAGTTATCGAACCGATAGCGCTATTGAACAGATAAACTACAGTTAAAAATGCTTCAGAAACCGGGCATCAATCATGCAAATTTCACTCAACGTTCTTCGAGTGAATTTTAACAATTCTATGAGACATTTACGCTTTATTTTATATCTTTTCTTCTGATATCATCAGAACAATTACCATAAAATATTCTTATTTGCCTAACCTGTTCTAACGTATTCCAGAGAATATTATTTATTTTTATCTTATTATCATATACCTACTTAGGGTTCTTTTTTAAATAATTCATTATATAAAGTGTTTGTGACTACTATGCTACAATATTATCTGTATTTTATATAATGTTTTTATCAATTCATTTTTTATATCTGTCCCGACGGAATTTCGCAAAGTTTACTTATCATGAAACTTAGGTATATATAGTATACGCAGTCTTAGAAAATTGTCTAGACTAAAATAGTGCATTATAACTACAGGGTCATGAATTTATGCTATTTTAATTATGTATGATGGGGTGTTAAGAATTGTTTATGAATCTATTGTTGTTATACTTATAGATAATTGAAAACGATGACAATGACTTTAGCCTCATGAGTTTCCACGTTAGTTAACCCTTTGTCCGTGTTATAAGAGACGCTATTAACAGTTTAAAAGCCCGCGGTGTGGCGCGGTACGAATTATTGTTTGTTACATGAGTGATGTCTGGCATACGCGTATAAACAATGATTTTGCACATTATATATATATTCATTATATACAGTTTTTTAATCTATGCTAATTTTAATGTAATATTTTGAACGTAGTTATATTAAGTATAGTTATGATTAAGTTGAAGTATTTTTATAATACTAATATAAATGCCAATGTAGCATCATAAGTATTTAAACGATTTATAACCATTATTCTTAGGTGTTGGAATTTTGACAATTAAATATTTAAAATCTCAATAAATCCCTAAACCAAATTTTGAAGTTTAGAATTTTTCTGTATTTTACAAAGTATACTTTTGTAAGTACAATCATTTGAACCATTTGAATAAGTTTCTTCATGATTAAATTCAGTTTTCTTTGGAGTTATACTTGATACAGACGAAATAAATAGTTGGCCATGACATAACACATCTTTTATTATTTTGTTCATTTATATTATAGGGGACTTACGAACAGGTGGGTCACCTGATGGTAAATGATCACCGCCTTCCATAGACATTAGCAAAACTAGGGGAGTCGAAAGTGCGTTGCCGGCCTTTTAAAGAAGTGTACGCTTATTTATTAAAGGTTTGTAACTCGTAATGGTTTGAAAACATCGCCGCTGGGTGTCAGTTCCACAAAGTCGAAGTTTAAGGAAGAAATGATCTTGAAAACTTCACCGTTGAAGACCTCCACTCGTCCGGGTGGTGTGAATGAAATTTCAGTTTCAGGCGGGTCGTAATATAGTTGAATGCAACGACGAGTATCAGTGCAAACAACTCTTCGGAACACTCACCGTGGTAGATGCGACACACACATTCACATAAAAGATTTCAGTTTTTAGCTTTTTTTTCTTTAGAGCACAATCCCAATATAATCAACATGGTCTTTTAAAATCACAGTTAAAAGTATGTTTCGTACTTCTAAATGAAACCTATTACTTTTCTTTGTCTCATATCTACACCATTACACTTTATAAAATGTCGCAGAAAATATTCAACGTTTCAATAAAAGTATAATTAAGTTTAGTCTTCGCCTGAGTTACAGTTGATATAAAAGAAACATCTCCTGTGACATCTTACCAATTATACATTCTACCCGATCACCTTTAATTGAATTACTCTATAAGCTTCAGTACAGACTAGACAATACCATTCTCTAGATTGAGATTCTGAATCTGAACATAAAATCGTTTTTTCTTCTCCAGTACATACTTGTACTTTTTTTTATTATTATTTTTTGTTTTCGAACTGACCTACACTGTTGGCTTCGTAAGGCTTCTACAGTTCCACCGGACTAGGTTTTTTTATTAATTTTTTTTTAACTTTATAGATTAGCATTTGGACACAATCACATATGATGTTAAATGATGATGTGTTCTAAGATAGTAATCACGCTAAACCTAGAGGGAGACTGATCTTGGCGACAGATTTGCAACTTGAGGGTGGTAGCTAGCCAGGTGGGCTTAAAGAAAGCCCTACCACCATGGTATGGTTTCATCACGATGTTTTATCTTCTCCGAAAGCTCCAATTCAGTTGCTAGGATTCGAACCTACGTCCTTCGACACTGTGTCCGAATACACTACCAACTGAGCCATAATCGCTTCAAGCCAGCCAGCTTTTGGATTTTTATATTTTTTTATCTTTTTAATATATCTGTAAAGAGATACTTGACACAGGTCGACTTACTTTACCAATAGAACAGTTATTTCCTAACATTTTAGCCGCACCCAATTTATACATCTCCTGGCTATGTGTTACCCGTTAAGAATTGATTGACCCGTTGGTAATTGCTCATTGTAAAAGAGAACAAATCAATTGATATCGCAATAACCATTATCCATAAAATTCAGGGGTGAGTTGTAACATGTTATAAAAAGCCCCGAGTTTATGGTATAAGTAACCGCTTTTCAATATTGTTGGCGTTTCACATCACCCGGCCAAAAGGCCCAAAAGGAAGCGCGCGCACGTATACGTATCTTCTCAGCGGGTCATTTGGCGGGATACTGACAAGGCGTGATATAAAAATAAAATTAAATAAAAAAACATGCTAAGAAAGTTTAAATTATTGGTGAAAAAACCCCGTTACAACAATCCACTCGGTCCCCTACATTATTCTAATATAGATCATAAGGTTTATCCAGCGTTACCCAATGTAAGTGCACGAAAATTTCCGCTTCTCCCTAAATTTTATAGCCCAGATAAATTTAGTGCAGCCCACCCTTAGAGTGGGCGCTATGTTTATGCAAGTGATTCAATTAAGTTATTTGTTCATTTGAAGGTATCGTTTAGACGATTTTATAAAGTCTCTGCGAAAGTGTGATTAAATTATAATGTATAGACCCCAAAATTGTACAATGTTACTGGACAAATATTTAATTATAGTGGACAAATCTGTACCATCTCAATACCATTTTTATCTCAACAAACTAGCAAATTATAAATTAAAAGTTCATAAAATAGTGTGTATGAAAGATTTAAATAAGAAATATCGAAAATTATAAAAAAAGTTTATCCTAATTTAACAATATACATGCCGGTTATTCAGTCGAGCCCGAGCACTCTGCCATTTCGTGTTTTATTATGCTAAATATATATGTGTATATATATATATATATACATACGCTAAGCTACAACTGCTCTTAGAATATTGCGTATAAAACATGTTTCGGTACCTACTCGAAAATATGAGTTTCCAGACTATGGCACAAATAAGACACTCCAGCTTCTTCACTCACCGTGTAGAAGACGCTTAATATAACAAAATATATAATTCCGTCCTTGTTTTGATGTAAAATATCTGATAGATAATAAGAAAACCATAGTTAGCTAGCCAGAGCTTAATTTTCCTTCAGTTTCAATTCACTCAATTTGGTAACGAACGAACTTAATCACGATGAAAAGCAAGGTGACACTTTCTACTTAAGTATGAACATTAAAATACAGATCAGGTTACAGAATTGGTAAAGAACAAGGGAAGAATAGTCGGAGAAGTGTTGAAGATATTTTGCCACCGACTTACCTTCACTACGCTTATTTCTTTCGTCATAATTATTGAAGTGATAACTTCTTGTGGGAGGGTAAGTCGCTTCGTTACGTAACTCGTTACGGCGCCAGTCTGTCTGACTTCCCTTTATCTCACGCATACAGCAGCGGTAGGTCTGCATATTCAAGAATTGTAACTAAGAATAAAATATATTTTATAATCAATAAAAGATGTTATTAATAAATAACCTTTCCTTACGTTAACATATGAATATACCTAAAATTTAAGTAATAACGTAAGCTTTTCCTAATCATAAACAATTTCAATATTTATTAGTTCAACTTAGATTAGTTTAAGTTATCACTTCTGTGGGGCGTCCCGAGACGCACAGCATTTCTTTTCATTCTACCCTATATTACATAGACGCTACCTATTACTATTAATCTACGTCTACTGACTTATGGTATTGACCTTTAAGCCTGAAAGCTGATTTATTGCAATTATAAATTTTGATTAACTGATATCCAATCGCATTTGAATATGCAAAGTGACGACAAGGAATCACGTACAAGGAAATCAATTGTAAAATTTACTCTTACTTTAATTGAACCAGCTGTTCCTGTAATTTATACGTCGAGCTAAAGTAAACACGATAATTTACTTAGATAATAAACGTAACATAAACTTCACGTGTCGTTTTACTGTTACTGTACGAGTATATAAAATTATCTTGTGAATGTTTGTACACCTTTTCCTATTTTCTCTTACTAATAACAACCTTTATTGTTTATTTTAACGAGTGTATCATCAGTACCTAATTGAGAGAACCTGAGCTTTACGTGAAGAAACCGTATTATTTAAAACTGCATACCATTTGGAATCATAATGGGGGTGACACGGGATTACGTCAGCAAGCACATCTATGCTCGGGTTGTAGGTTTATCGAAACAGTAAGTTACACTAACGAAGACGGTCCAGTACGAGCCGGGGCCAATGTACGTGCGGTCCCCAAGATCCACTACCTCGTTTTAGTCCAGTAGAGAAAATCGATGAGTAATACCTGCTCCAATCATTCGTTCGCCTTTATTGTTTAATGAGGTTATTTTGCATTTTAATTTCTTTCAAACTCTTAAGGGAGTAATTTACATCCATAACTCGTTTTTTTTAAGGGCTTATTCTTTACAATTTGAGTGAGACTTATTATTGGGCTCGACGGAAGGAAAGAAGAAATAGGTTCTCCCCGCGGGCTCGCTATGCAGTAAACAAAGGTGTACAAGAAGTGTGACTGTGTGTACTGAGTGGCTGGTGTTGCCAATCGTCACCATGGAAAAATCACAGAACCATATACCACCAATGACAATCTAATGTATGCCAAATAAATGTCTTAAAAAAACACCGATAAAAGAAAGTCTGCATGATTCCACGTAAAATATTTTTTCATAATAAAAAAGTGCGGTGAATTATTAGAACGTGACCGATTTACAAAAATGAATATATTCTAAAATTTTTGAAAGTCTGATTAATAATTGAATGTATATTATTTATATATTATGATTTGAATATTCGATGGCTTGTACGTATTATTATACAACGAAACAATTACGTACGTGTTAGTTCATTCTAAACAGCTTCTAATTTGCCTTTTCTGATTTAATATAGTTTGTGGAAAGTCACTTCTATTTCCCGCACAATTTGAATACTAGAGATAACATTAAATTAACTTTCCTATCGTATATGATATAGTAAGACAAAAGTTTTTAGGTAATAATAGTGTCAGGTTCTACGACAAGATTACAAAGTACTCTATTCAACAAATAATATTTATATGAAAGTTTTGCTATGATTTTATTTGGCAACGCATCTGTGATGTGTCTATCTTGTCGCAGGTGTCCATGGGCGGAGGTGATTACTTACCATCAGGTAACCCGTCTGTTCGTTTGCCTCCTATCGCGTAAAAAACAAAAAGAGATTCTATGATACTTCCTGACGATAGTTCTTGTTGACCTCGTCTTCGTGAACTTCAACGAGGTTCAAATATTCACTGTTCGGAGTTATTTCCCTATATTTATGTCAGGGATTATAAATGTGGGCAAGATAATCCGCGAAACATCTCGCAACACACGCCATGGACGCTATAAACCAATCAGCGAGCTATAATAACGGTAATAAATATCGACTATGAGTTTTTCTTAAGCCCAAATGATGGACGACCCGACGTCATCAGCCTTAAATCATTTTTTTTCATTGGTACGTCTAATTTCCGTTGCTACAATAAATTCCTATCTGTATTCTTGTTGTTTTTTACGCCATGTATTTGTTTATATAGTTTCTTCGCGTGTATTATATTAACTTTTTTAATGTTAAAGAAAACGATATATTACTACTAATCATAACAATAATTCAATTTTATACATAAAGAACGAGAATAATTAATTTTTAATGCATGTAGATAAGTTTTATAATCGTTTTTATTACGGACATTTCGCACGGAAACAATGTTCTAATGTAACGATATTTATGCGTTTGTCTGCAAATGAACACGCGTTTACCATGAGTTTTAAACAAACGATTTCTAAAATTATAAAACACACGTTTAAAATATTTTATTACAAAAGCGTGTCTAAGCGGTATCTAGTTAAACATCTGGTTTTAGTTTTTTATGCAAGCCACTCTGAATAGTATTCATTCAATTCAATCCCATCAATCAAAAACATTCCATTACATACCGATATGTTGTGCAAATAATTTGAATTTATCAATAATAATATCTATTTGTTCAGGAATCTTCATTAAGAAAATTTATTTATTTTAAGTCAAATTGGATATTATTATTGTGATATTTTGGTTAAAAGAAATCGATGTAACTGTAAAATTAAGCAATATATAAGTTTAATACGTTACTTCAAAGTGCGTAAAGTGAAACGACTCTATAATATGACACTTAAACACTGTTATCAAATGTCAATATGTCATATGATAGTAGTTGTGATTTACTTGTGAATTTCCAAAATAGTTTAATAAATCTACACCTTCTAAAATTAATAGAAATCTATAATTTACTACAAAACGTCTCTGGCCCGTAAATAGAAATACAATAAATCGCAACAATAATATAAGAACTGTCAACTTAGACAAGTGTTACACAATGTTTAAATTGAAACAGTGTCTGCCTCTAAACAAGTGTAAGACACTATTTTGTGATCAAAATTTCTTAAACAAGTGTTCGATGCGTATTTAACTTTTTTGTAACAACACGGATATCCTCCTCAACCAATCCTTTTGGCCGCTCTGAATATTAGTAGTAAGTACAGGCTGACGCATAATATAGTTAAGACTATAATACAAAACAAAGTTAAAATATTATTATAGGTATGTAAAATAAGCATTTATTTATCCTTCAGATTTCTCGATGTTATACATATAACACGCTACCTAATTCTTTTGAGATATAACAAAACAATGCATAGTGAGATGTTTCCCCTTTATAGATCTACAAAAAAGTCTGAGATATCATATACCTATCTTTTAAGGATAGCTTACCACACCCTTCTATCTCTTAAAAACATGGTCACATACAATGAGGTAATTGGAAGGCTATTTAGACGGATACAGTATTAATCCTTATCAAATTGAATACATTAGTTAGCTTAAATATTTCATGCATATAAGTATGTATGTACATTTTTTTTATTATCAGGTCAGGATAACGTTCGCCGGACCTGCTAGTATGTTATAATTGACAAAGATATTCTTTAAATTGCCAAAAATCTATCGAAAAATATCAAGTAAGTTCGAAAAAATCTGCCATTTTGTAGCTCACCTTTGTGTGCGTTGCATAAACCGTTAGAGATCCACGACTATAATAATTATAGGGATACAATGCAGATGAAGTCACAGGCAACCGATTGTAATTGAATAATCCACATTCTTTCCGTATAGGCAGAAATCACAATCCAGTTGTTACTAAATACTGAACGATCCAGCAACGGTCGTGACAATCGACAGAGAAGGATTACGCCTACATACGTCGATTTGATAAAAAAATATTGATGGATATTTTAAAGCTAAATTTAGGAATCCATAAAACATTGTTGTTACACCCGAGTGAAATCTTGTCAAACAGACAGCCTAGCAACAGTTTTAATGGAAGCCGTAAATCAATATCGAAGCGTAAACAAATACCAGATTACATCTGTCTGTCGACATCCAAATCTATACGTTTCTACCAGTTATAACACATAAGTATTCTAGTGTATTAGTACTAGTGTAGCGCGTATTCCACACGCGTTTATTATTGTTTATGATAACCTACTATCTATTGTAATAAATTGGTCCAATAAAATTATAACAAAATAAATATTCCACAAATATTTGAACGTTACTTTGGCGAAATCTATCATAAATACATGATCGTATGTTACTTCGTACTTCCGGCTGGAATTGATTGTCTGCTGTCACGTTTAAGGGTTCAATTCAATCTTTAATTCTTTCAGTTACTATATTTTGTGTTTTACCGATCCTTCTATGACTAGTTTTTCAGATTCAGGTACACGTCGAGCAACTAAACTCAAACGCCATTCATTGCAATGGGATGTTACAGCAGTCAACCAATTCGAGGCTGAAGTGCAAAGTAACATACCATTAAGTAAAAATTAAAAATACTTTATTCAATTTAGGCCGTAAAAAAGCGTTTATGAGCGTCTAAACGACCACCGATTCGGACAAACAATGCATTCATCGAGAAGAACCAGCAAGAAACTCGATCAGGTTTATTTTTTTAACGTATATTTTGTATAATGCATTATAGTTATAATCGATTTTAGTGGATGGACAGAGAGAGGTGTCAATTCCAGGCATCATCATTGTTTACACCAAAACCAGCTTGAGATGGTGCTTAAACTTACAAATCTTATTGTGCAAATATTCTATGTGTTTATATATATAATAATTTTTCGGAGTAATAGATTGAACGATATAGTAGTAGTTGATACATTGTATCCCATCTGGTTACGAGTTATTATAAAATGGATAACATAAAAACCTTCCCAGTTAATAACATTTGGGAAAGGCTGGCGATAATCGATCAAACGATATTGAAATGTATCAATGAAATTGTGTGTACCGACATGCATTTATATACATAAAACTACATCGAGTAAGTGATATATCATCGCCCCTGACGTGAAAATATTTACACGGTATTCAAAGACAATATTTTTAGTTTGGACTTTACGTAAACGTTATTTTACGAGTAGCTATGGACTGCTGGTCTCTCTATGGTGGCTCTGTTTTTGGTTTTGAGGACAGTTTTGTAACAATGCCACGGTGCTAGAGAAACAAAAAGTCGTTGATACACGTAATTGCAACTGATTAAGTTGTTTTAATGCCTTTCTCGTGTAAGTTCTGTAAAGCCTTCGTCTAGACGCGGTACATCACGAGCCGTGTGGAGGCTCTTACGCTTTGAGAGTAATCTTTAATATATGACGTCTCGATATAACGAGCTTTTTCTTCTGCGCGTCGAATTAAATCAACTAGTGTTTTCTATTATTAAATTTTCTTTATATCTGACTTGATTTGTCCGCGGCATTGTATGCATTTGTTAGTATATGTCACTAATATTAATAGTAGTAATAAATACTTATAGCGAATTAGTTTGTAAATATTATCTGTGTCTAAATATCTATCCGTGCCAATTTTATGACAAACGATAGAGGAGTTGATATTCTACAGCGTAAGCTAGTGCATATAAAAAAAAAAATTGGTTGTCTGTAAAGTCGGTTTACGGACGATAATTTTACGTGATAACGTAGTAAGAAAACATTAAATTGCATATTTTTATCTATTGAAATGAATTAATATCACTGAATTAGCGATGGAGTGGAAGAGTGATAGTTACTTCACAAGCCGAACGCGCCTCTCTATCACTTGCTCCGCGCTCTCGCTTGCACGCTCGGCTAAGGCGGAACGTTACAAAGAGTCATGCTTTTTCGTGTTTGCAGCCGTCATTCATTGATTTATAAGATGTTAAAAATTATCTCCATAATATTAAGTATTAGTGGGTTCTCTTTCATAGATATCATGTTGGCGGTGATTTTAACAACATCAACTTTATATAAATATATAAAATATTTGATTTGTATATTTTGGGAAAAAAGATTTGGGTCGGATTTAAAAGGTTTAACTAAAGCGAGCTATAGGTGCGTGTGTCTGATGTCTTTTATAATGAAGTATGTATTTGCTGACCACATTACAACACATGACAACATGCTTAGTAAGCATGTTGGCTTAGTAAAATATGTAGAGATCACCGTATTGCCCCCGAATGCGTGCGTTTTTTTTTTTTTTGCGGTAATTAATTTCGACAAGGTATTTTATTTTCATTCTCATATTTATTTCTTTTATCCTATCAACGAAACCTTTGGGACTACTGACTATGAAATAAATAAATAAATGATATGAAATATTGGATAAAAATTTTATTTAATAATACCGTGCCCAGTAACTTAGGTTCAAGTTTTGCATTGAGCCTAGGCTTTCAATAAGAGAAAGTTTCCTAATGAACCTGCATAGCGAAGCGGTATTGCATTTTCTAGTGGTCGCCTAGTTAGTTACCATCCTTAAGTAGGACATTTGTCATCAAGACCCAAAAGGGTGGTTCCGGGTGAATGTATTTGACAGCTAGCTACATATTTCTGGGTATTTGGAGTGTAAAATAATAAAAAGGGTGTACTTGTCTCTGTATCTTCATTTTTATAAGACCAGTAAAATAATATAACCATGCTTACTCGCCTACAATTTTCACTTTTCTTGTAGTGTTTTTGTGACTATTAACCTCTTAACTTTAAAATTCTCTCGATATTGTATTTGATCTTACTGTGCATACATCATTCTGTCCACTAAAGCGTTGATTAAATTGATTTCACTATGTTCTTTACTTAACGAAAGAAACCAACTATCGAAGTATTATATTTATAGTTATCATAGTTTGTATTTTACGTTGATCTCTTGACAGTTTTCATTTGTTATTTTATAACTCAATATATTATAGAGATGTTACTAGAATTCATAATTTGTCTAATTACGTTTTCTGTCAACAAGGTTAATGTTTCTAGTATTACTTTGTATTTTACAATTAAAGCTATTACCAAAAATTTTAACTGGAGTATCCATTGAGTAAGACTAAATCCTTCATGTCCAACCGATGTATGAACACGCATTATTCATTAAGTGTGTATCCCCACAGAACCTCATCAATCAATCAGGTCTGATGGCAACCTTCATTTGTTACAGATACACGCGACTGGAACGGCGTAAACGGCGGGCTTTAAGAAAATAAATGTTTACTAAAAAAAAATGTGAGTACATTTTATTATGTATTTGCTATGGTATTTTATCTTATATCTTATGGTATCTTAAAAACCAGTTTCTCCTAGTTACATCTCTGTTTTATTCATGGTGAGCTAGATTACTTTTTAGGGTAATTACTTCTCATTTAGTTAAAAAAGATCTGATTATTTTTTTGCTTCTCTAAGATAGGATCAAATTTTCACCGTTTCCGTTTCAACTGATTCACAAGTGCTTTTAAACATCTTGTTGATGGAAAATAAATTTTCTGCTGTTTTGTAGGTTAACGTATAACACTAGTCTCACTGTACTGAGGTGGTGGATCTAAAATAGATATTATTTTCACAACATTATCAAGTTTTCTATTATAGAGAGATAATTAGAATATACTTCAGCACCTATGGCTGTGTCAATATGTTTTACTTCACCAAGAGGTCGTTACTTTTTTGGTCTTGTATCTATTTCATACGATACGGCGTCATAGCTTCGTACTTCAGGGACTAGTTACTCAGTATGTAAATGCAAATCTGTGGAATGGCCAATAAATTCTTAAGTAATAATTTCATATCATTTACAATAAGGTATATTAAATTAATCTTCAAACGATGATAGGTCATAATGGAACGATCACGCGGGAAGGTCAAGTGGCCGTTAGTCCACAGCTCACGTTCTATTCCCGTTTCAAACACAAAACAGTCTGAAGGTTACTTTGTCCAATCTCTCCTGTAATCTATCATTCCGATCTCAATTCACGTAACTTGCCTATGGATTAAAAATATATTTGCGGCTAGCCAATATATTTATAGCATTTAATAGATAGTTATCTCCGTCAGCGGTTAATGCGGATTCATGATGAAAATCTATTCTAACTTTCTCTCGTTTCATTACAACTTCCATTACTGGAAATGTTCACTATTCATCTTGTGGATGAAGGAAACGTGCAAACTCATCAGCGAGGTCCAAGCGATTCATCCATTTTCATTGAACGCTCAGCTGCAGTCGTTGTATTGTTCATTATACAAGCAACGGATGAGTTGCATTCATATTTCTCATTGATATTAATTTTATGGTTATATAAATAAGTAAACCTGGTAACTCGAACTTCAGGGTAGATGCCTATTCATAATCTGTAAGCCAATAAAGTTATCAATGCGTGGATTATGCAGTAATATGGGCAATGGTAATAACACAAATACTCGGTGTAAATTAATTGAAACATTCTTACAAAAATGAATTGGCAAGCTACCAATACGTCTGGTATTCAAATAATGAGTTTAGCTAAGCGCCAACATGTTCGGTGTAAGTGATCTATGATAGGAGATAACCGCTGTAGTACTGTAATCGTTACACTATATTACATGCCCAGAAAACCAGACGCCGATTATTATAATATCAATTACCTGTGTATCAAAACAAACTTATCAGTCTATCTGAATATTGCCCAACATTATATTTGCATTTAATTTTAATATTAATTTTTTTATTGAGATTTACAACTGAGAACTTGAGATACCATACATTTTGGTAACCTATCTAGATTTTCACGTACATTTCTATTACCTACTAGCTGACCCCGGCGAACTTCGTATCGCCTTACAGTCGATTCTTAAAATTATTTTTTTAATACGTTCTTCTGGTATTCTGGACCATCGTATAAATATTGACGTTCATATTTATACGATACTAACGTCACTCAATTGTTTTGCCTTCCCGAAACCTCTCCACTAACACTTAAACTTTATGCTATAGTATTAAAGTTCAAATTGAGTTTTAAGCATTATTACGAATCGTTTGTATGGGAGTATAGAAAAGTGTTGTTTTTAGACTTTTTCAGGCATTTTTTTAAATTTTTCTCTCCGTAAGATCCATCTTCGTACTTAAAGGAATATTCTAAAAAAAGAATTATCGAAATCGGTTTAGCAGTTCTCGAGATGTGCGCTTAGCAACACATTTAGCGATTCATTTTTATATTATAGATATGGAATACAATCACCTTGAATTAAAAAAAAAAAAAACATAAAAAATGACGAAAATATGTGGCTTATTTGAGATACTTAGGAGGCATTTTTATTTGTTTACACATTGCAACTTGATATATGGAGTATACACTTATTGCTGGACATGAAGAGTAATTATATCCACACGTTTCAGGCTCAGTAAGATTAGTAACAGTTTTTGGGTAATAGTGCTAGGTTCTATAATAAGTTCCCAAAACATATTACCGGTTTGCCGGATAATAAGTTGATGAACCATGTCAGGCGGGTTTTGATGTGAAAAGGCTATTACAGGGTGGGTCTCATAATCATGAAGATTCCTAAAGTCTGGAAATAACTCCTGTCTCTATGCATCTGCTAAAAACGATTCAAATGAGATATCATGTGTAAAAAGATAATAGTTTCTTGCCAGTTCCTCTCGATGGCTGGGTTGTTTTTGGGTGGTACCTTTTGTTGTTCCCAGTACATAAGTTGATTAAAGCATATTTGATTTGACGACAACTTACTTAGATTTACTTGCTATAAATAACACTTTACAAATAATATATTTACTAAAGAATAAGTATAAAGCATTGTTACTATGCAATGAATATTCATGTGACTAACTAGACCTTAAGAAATAATTATGTAAAGATACCTACGTACGTACGTCTAAACTATTTAAAATTTGAAATAACTGTTTAAAGATTTTCCAAATATGAGCAATTGCAGTTTTAGTCGGCAATCTTTCTTCGGAGACTAAAAGATGTATCCTTTTTATTAAGTATGAAATAGCTTAAAAATGTATCTTATTAGATGTTTTATTTACGTCGAAAATTTCTAAGCATGTGTACCTTTAATTCCTTTCTCTTCTTGACCAAAATGGCGCTTATATAATTTTCTATTTGTCATCAGGTAAATACTGTTTCTGAAGCATCCTTTGTATTCCTGAAATCACAATGGAACTAGAAGACGTTGAAATGTACGGACATGGGAACTACAGCTATGATGAAAACGGCACATACAATGGAACATTAGAGAACTGCCCCAACATCAATCTACCCATCGTGTACGTCGTCACTCAAGTGTTATACGCATTGGTCTGCGTCGTCGGCCTCCTCGGGAACACCCTCGTTATTTACGTTGTTCTGCGCTACTCCAAAATGCAAACCGTTACTAACATGTATATCGTAAACTTGGCAATCGCTGATGAGTGCTTTTTAATCGGAATACCTTTCTTGATAGTAACAATGTCACTCCGCGCTTGGCCTTTTGGACGCTTCATGTGCAAGGCTTACATGATATCGACAGGAATAAACCAATTCACCAGCAGCATATTCCTCTGCATTATGAGTGCTGATAGATACATAGCGGTTTGCCATCCTATAGCCGCTCCGCGGTTGCGAACACCGTTTGTATCTAGAATTGTATCAGCCGCCGCGTGGACAGCATCAGCCTTAGTCATGACACCAATATTCATGTATACAACGCTTATACCTACAGAAAATGGTTTATCCTGCAATTTAGTTTGGCCCAAGCGAGATTTCAATAAAGGACAAACGTCGTTCACTCTATACTCCTTCGCCTTGGGATTTGCAGCCCCACTGACTCTCATTTTCGTATTTTATTTTTTAGTTATTCGCAAGTTGAAAACAGTTGGACCTAAGAATAAATCCAAGGAAAAGAAGCGATCACACAGAAAGGTTACCAAACTAGTTTTGACCGTGATCGCCGTCTATGTACTTTGTTGGTTACCATACTGGGCTTTTCAAGTGGCATTAATATATTCGCCGCCAAATGAGTGTGCCAGTCGCATAACTATAACCGTTTTCTTGGTCGCCGCTTGCTTTAGTTACAGCAATTCAGCTATGAATCCGATCCTCTACGCTTTCCTCTCCGATAACTTCAAGAAAAGCTTTTTGAAAGCTTGCACATGTGCCGCTGGGAAAGATGTTAATGCTACATTGCACGTGGAGAACAGTGTTATACCGAGAAAACGGGGCGGAGGAGCGGCCCGTGCACAAGCAAGGGCTATGGAAGCAAAAGCAGGAATGTCAGTTGCCGTTGGAGGATCTAGGTCTGACGCTTCTACTGCGTTGACATCACGATCGGTGGCGGTCAGCGAGTTCTTGCCATTGGAAGCACGACCCCCAACGCTTACACCTCTAATAACGCCCAACGGCCTATCTCACACGCGACTCTGAGTGAGGGCCTCGCGGCGTCGCGGCGAACCATCCCACGTGCTGCTCGAGGAAGACACCCTAATAGTCTCCATAGATTAAACTAAAACTGAACAGTTCATGACACCGACAGCTGGGAAAGATGCGAGCCCTATCTTTCAGCTGTCGCTTGCCGGGTCCACTTTTATACTGTGAATTTAGTATTTAGAGGTTAGGAGTGGACCAATACGTTCCCGAGTCTAGACTAGTACGTAAGGAACTTTACAAATGAATGCAAACGCTCGGCCTCGAGTTGTAACAATGAATTTATTAAGTGTTAAATATTTTTATCGCATAGCGAACGTAATGCACGCCGTATTATGTATACTAATACTAATATTATTATGTAGGTTTGTATAAATGTACATATCGTGTATATATTCGTAGCATTGTCAATATGTCAATATCTCAAAGTTGTAATAAAATTACTTTAGACCCTATTGGCGTTCTTTTATTTATCCACCAACATTAATCAGACCATTCATAGCACTACTCATAACACATCCTTTGATGATATTTTAATATACGTAATACAATAGAGCAACCTAAACTCTGTATATTTCGGCTAAACAGAATAAAATAAACTTAGCTACTTTTTCGGTAAGACAAAATAACTGAATAAAATTCTGTTACCATGGGTGAAATTAATTTCATAGTTTTTTTTTTTGTTATTATAAATATTCATAACTGTTTATTATAATATTAATTACCACATATGAGAAATCAATCTATTTGAACATATTAAAACCCATGACGCATCTAGTAGTTACAAAGTTAATTCATTAGCGGACACAAATATCACGTAATAGTTTAGTTGAATTCGTGTTTGCTGCTTATCGCACGCTCCCGTATATTGGTATGTAGCATTATTATTTTTTAATTATCTAACTATTATTGTAAAAAGGTTTTCATCGAATTAGAAACGCATTTTTTATACTATATAGGTTAGCGTTTAACCACAATCTCATCTGATGTTAAGTGATGACGTGGTCTAAGATGGTAGTCACGCTAAGGAAGCCTGGCTCTCAAGCGCAGCTGCGGGAACACACCAACAGGTGCTTGGCCATAGATTTTCAACTTGAGAGTGGTAACTAGCCAGGTGGACTTAGAAAAAGCCCAACCACAATGCAAAGCAATCTAATATAGATAAATCTGTACGTTTGAATATTATTGAATTATTTGCTGTTTCTCTAGGTCATCGGCTTAACTGATTACGTCGACGCTTTTACTGGTATACATGGTATACATAACTTACTAATACTTTAATTCGTTAAAAGAATTGTAGGAGGGGTTAAGCAATAATGACAAAATTACAATCAATCCAAAATCCACACGCAGGTCCCATAAAATAGCAAAACAATTTCGCAAATTCGCCCATAACCTCTAAGTGCTTTTTATTCAACAATTTTACTTGTAAAAGCAAACTCGATTCTGTTGTCAGTTGGCTTAAAATTAAAGGAACTAAAGGAGGTAAAGTAAAATCAAAACCGATTTTCGATCATCAACTTTGAACGTTAATTTCTTTTCATCTCAGTAAAGACTTTTGGAATGTCATAGTAACTCACTAATTGGAAACACATATAAAAACAAATCTATTATATTTTAATTTCTCCGACACATACGTGTAAAATACATCTGCTTATTTTTTTTCTGGTAATAATAGGTTTAGGTAAATTGTTTTCATATGAATATCAGGAAACAATAAATAAGATCTATATACCATAATTTTAACCAAAGCTTATAACATTTTGTAACGAACCCACTACATATAGTAGTACAGTATTTTAGTGTAATTACTTTTGCTAACAATATACAATAAATAATGTTATTTTTAAATCTGTCATCAACCTTGACTTCTAAGTTATTCATAGTTTTTCTAAATCGTACCATTATAATTTACTAAACTAATATTGGTTTCTAGGTATCACGAAAACGGGAGATCCCCTTTCATCGCATTTTCTCTAGAAAATGGAAGACGTTGAAAAATACTATGGTAACAATGACACTATTGATTACAACCAGACCTATAATGGTCACGCTGAAGGAGTTTCCACATACACTATTGTATTTGATGTGCTGTATGCATTGATCTGTACAATTGGTCTCATTGGTAACGCGCTTGTCATTTACGTCGTATTACGGTTCCGAGCGATGCGAACTGTTACGAACACATACATTCTGAACTTGGCTATTGCGGATAGTTTTTTCCTGATCGGAATCCCACTCATGCTCGCATCAATTACGATGCAGACTTGGCCATTTGGATACTTTATGTGTAAAACTTATATAGTGACGACAGGAATTAACCAATTCACCAGTAGTATATTCGTATGTATCATGAGTGCTGACCGATACTTAGCTATCTGTCACCCAAATACAGCGCATCGCCTTAGAACTACACTAGTGGCCTGGATTGTCTCCTCGTTGGCATGGACTACATCAATCCTTATGATGTTACCTACAATAATGTATACAACATTGATACCTACAGGCTATGATGTTAATGACGTTTCGTGTAATATTGTGTGGCCGGATAAAAATGGTCTCGGGAGTCGCACATTCATTCTTTATATCTTCGCAGCAAGTTTTGCAGTACCACTTGCACTCACAGTTGCATTCTACTATCTAATTATAATCAAGTTGAAAAATAACAGATTAAAATTACCGTCCTTGGACGAAGCGAGTTCAAGGGAAAAAGTGACGAGGATGATTTTAACTTTGATATCTGTTTACGTATTATGTTGGTTGCCGTATTGGTTAATGCAATTAACTTTGGTTTACACTTCTTTCGACTGGGAATCTCAGCAGAAGGCAACTATATTATTCATCACAGCCAGTTGCCTAGCTTACAGTAATTCTGCCATAAATCCAATCCTTTACGCTTTCCTATCGTATAATTTTAGAAAGAGCTTCATGAAATCGTGTTCCTGCTTTATAAGGAATACGACTATAGGGAACGCAAACACCATGAGTACTGTAAATAACAATGAAACAAGAATAACTGAAACTACAAAATTGAACACAACAACAGAGGAGATTAAGGGTTCAGCGGGTTTGTAACACTTTTAGGGCTAATTATGTTAGATATACATATTTCTTGGTTCAAATTCATACCATTATTCTGAAGATTACATTCAGCATATGCGTATTAAGCAGAAGCAAAAGCAGTATATTTTTTAAGATATAGTCTAGAAATATTACAGTGAAACCGAGTGTGACGTGCAGTCAAGTAAGTGTGCACCATTGTCTACCACTCGTTATACTTATAAAAATAGAATTCTATACTCGATCGTATTTAGCACTAAGTAACACTAGATAATCTGAGCCAGAAACCTTCGCTGTATAGTTTCAAATAATCAGTTTAAAATTAGTTATATCACTTTATTATTTAAGTTTTAATAATAATTCAGTAATTGCAAATAAATAAACGTAGAA
The DNA here is from genome assembly GCA_035772565.1 of Antheraea assamensis. Lineage (NCBI taxonomy): Eukaryota > Metazoa > Arthropoda > Insecta > Lepidoptera > Saturniidae > Antheraea > Antheraea assamensis. The sequence goes on from JAQQSE010000293.1 coordinate 124,592, forward strand.
TTATTGATCCTTCATTTCAATTATTATTCGAATTAAAGCATTAACACTTGGTTGTTTGTTTATATTGATTTCACAGAGGCGCTGCCACTATCAAACATAAGTATGACATGAATATACAGAGCTCTAGTAGTGAACAGGAAATTACCTTATTATTTAAATGTACAAAATAATTTCCTTATAAATTTTTGACGTATCACACGTTGTTTATTAAGTTCGTTTGTACTATCTGATATTAAAATTAATGTAATTGTTTTATTTATATTATGAAATAACTATTCAGTGGTGCCGAATTAATTGCAGTCTAATCTTTTAATACAGTGTTGAGAAGCATACAAATTATGTCTTTTATTTATATATACAAAGACTTACCTTATCTATTGACGTATTGTTTATCACTACATAGTATAAAACAAAGTCGCTTTCTCTGTCCCTATATCCCTATGTATGTTTAAATCTTTAAAACTACGCAACGGATTTTGATGCGGTTTTTTTTAATAGATAGAGTGAACAAACAGGAACGTTTATATGTATAATAACATAAAAGAGTGAACAAACAGGAACGTTTATATGTATAATAACATAAATTAAATAGTGGAGCATTACTGTTATTTTTGAGGTTACTCCAAATTTAACGCGTGCGGGCCACGGGCAGTAATGAATAAATCAAAACTACTCGATCGATATTAATCATTTTTTCAGTGAATGACATAGGCTATATATTTTATACACGTGCGAAGCCGGAGCGGGGCGCTTAATATATTTATAATCAATTCTACCGATTATTTTATTGTTAGATTTAGAAGATTACGTTCTAAGCGAGCCATATCTCCTCGTTTAATATTACTGCTTTTGGTGTATACATAAAATATTCTCCCCTTACTTTCTTGCTTATTATTGCTACTATTGCTTAAATATAAATTAGAATTTGATGAAAATAAACATATACCTATTAAACTAAGTTCTGTTACTACTGCCTATTATCAGCAATCGTAAAAATGTGTGTTATGAAATAAATCAAAATCTTTGAATGAAAAATTTTTGCTATATATTTTTCATTGGTATGCCCACATACAGTTTAAGAGAGTCGACTGCCATATGACATATTATTTATAATTTAAATGTACTGAAACGATTTACGAATCAGAATGAAGGTGACGTATATCTTATGAGACAATGTCACTGTATGTTTACACTGAATGAACGAAAGAAAACATCGGCATAAAAATTTACCCACTGTTTTTGTTCCATCACTGAATTTAATTATAATGGTCCTAGTTTCTGAAAAATAGTAACTTTTCCCAATTTCTAAGAGCAGTGATGATACTTCGTATAATTATAACGTAGAATCTATGAGGCAGTTAGATAACTTTTTATGTTATGAAATAGCAAACAAGCATCCAATTTACCCGATGTTAAATAGTGACTACAATATATGTCTACGTACAACTTGCCCTAAAGGACCTGCAGTCCTGAAATGAGTTCTAATAGGTTGTTGTTACCCTTAAAGTATAAGTTAATATGCATTTTACACAATATTATAAACGAAATTATCTTTCACGCATACACTACTGAAGAAAATATATCTTATATAAATATATATAGCGTATGTTAAACACAAAGATATATCATTGCTTCCATATCGATCAAATACTGTTTTTGTATATAAATCAGATAGAGTAAGTGTTCCCACGCGCTACCGGCATATAGCGCAGCGCGGCACACAACTTGTGGTTTATTTGACAACATTAATCAGACGTGTAACAAGTTCTTTTGAAAGTATGGATATTTTAAAAATCAATCGTCTCCACGTTAATCGAAGTCGTACTAAAATACCGTTTTCAATAATCAAATAGTTTTGCTGGAAAAAAAAACACACTTCTCTTGGTTGTACCTCATAGGCGAAGAAACATCTAGAATTATATAATTAAAAAGCATTTTTTTAATATATCACTTTTACAAGTAACTAACTAAAATACAAGTTCTTAAGACTAGGGAATTAAAATTTACAAACTCGCCAGACATATAATATTAGTTTAAAATAAGGTTTGAGTATAGATATCCACTTCGAGGACAAGAGTCTTCCCGAAAGTCTTTCAAATGAAGAGATTTACATAATTAATATTTTTTTTTCTTTTACATGTATTAATACGAAAAATGGGCTTCGTAAGGAAACTCAAAGATATTTGAAGGGCAGTAAATTTTTCATCACAATAGCTCAGCGTGATCAGAATAAAAAATGTGGAGATGCATAAAAGAACTAAAGTAATCCACATAGCCCTTAGAATTGTGAAACTTAAGTAACAGTAGACGGGATATGTTGGTTGTAGCCGGAAGTGGATGTTTTAGCCTAAGAGTTGACGACTGGCGACCACAAATCAAAAAACCTAGTATAAACCATTCCATTCCAAGATGGTGACTTGGTGAAGGATTGCGGGAATCCGCCAGATACAAGCTGCGCAAAACCGGTAGATGTGTTTTACCCACAATGAACATCTTCTGATTTTTGTACTTGGACAGTCTTAGTCAAAGCTTAATGCATCTAATTAAAATTAAATTAGTAAAAGTGTATGATACATACATGCCAATAAACGAAACAATGGATCTCGAAACTTCATTGCCTTTACTCCTGATAATTATTAAAGAACTCGATAGAGCTAACTCACTAAATTACATTTTTTTAAATAAATAAAGGCATTAATAATTAACAAGCATTAATATACCAGTTCTTATACAATGAATTTCTTCAAACCGACATTTTTAGACAATTTTTGTTGCCCATTGCATAATCTATGAAATATTTATTTTATGTAAATTAATTACTATAAGCCAATAATGTAGATAAAATAAAATCATAAGTTTCCTGTTATTTCAAACGATACGAGAAACTTTTAGAAGTTCTTTATTTATACTTAAAGTTGTTCGTAAATCGGTTTGCTGATATGGATAGGTTAAACTTTACAACCACCCCTGCGGCTCTGAAGGAAGATAAAGTGACGCTACTTTTTGAAAAGTTTTCCACATTTAGTGTAAGCAAATAAGGCCGATAAAAACTATATCATAATAATTCTTAAATTTTTATTCATCTAGAAAAAATGCTTCTGGAATGACAAATGCTCCCAAGCCATAACGACAAATATTCAACTTGATAGTTGTTGCCAAATCTAGTGTCAGAAATCTCCTGAGGCCAAACTAATTGGATTGTTCACAATTACCAGACTACTAAAGAAAGTTGAACTGAAGATTAGTACAATAAAAACTAAACATTTGTCCTCTGACTTGGGTGGTCGTCAGACGTAAGTTCGCATTCGGCAATGTGCCAGAGCCTTCGATAAAGAAAAATATCGTGATGAAACCATAGCGTGATAGTAGGTAATTTCTAAAGTCCGCCTTAGAAACTAGCACCCTTAAGTTGAATATTTGTCACCAAGCATCTATAGGTGCATCAGATGATTCCAGAGAGATGGTTAAAAAATTACTGTAAAGCCTAAATTATTTATATTGGCACTAGAATTATCAGTGAAGTTAGGATTAACCCCGTTTGTACTTACAAAATATAGTAAGGTTTGCGAATAATATATGACAGAATTTAAAAAAAAAACGAAGTTTACTACACTTCAGGAAAAACGTGGCGATAACACTAAAAAACTGGTAAATTGCGAGTGGTTTTCATTCCACAACACGACATGTGTGTTGGTACTATAGTATCACTAAAATTTGAATTTAATGATTTAGGTAACAAACTGGCATACGTAAACGTGTTTGTATTATAAAATAAAATAAAAGGCTCAAAGTACCATTATTTATAAATACACCATTTCCCAGCTATTTTTAAGAAACAGTGGCATTCATTTAATTAGTATCTATGTATACATTATGTAAATTAATTGGAAATCATCCTTTTTATGTTGGAAAGTAAGTTTTTTAACATACAAAACTTAAAACAAAATGCAACACACATAAACTATGATACATGTTAATCGAGGCGCTGAAGGGTGGCCGCGATACCAGGAAAGCTGGAAACTGCGTTAAACAAACCGAAGTTTCGACTGCTATTAATCATCGCATTGAAGGCCATGATCTCCTGTATCTCATGTACAAGGAGAAGCTGGGTGAGCCAGTCGATGCCGGCGAGAGAGAAGGAGAAGCCTGTGCGGGCTTAACATGGTAGGCGCCCTGGACGGGGAAAGCTGCCTGGATTGTTAGGGGCGCTTTGTGTGCGGTGCTCGATGACAGCTGCAATAATTTGTGGGGTGACTCGATCCGCCGCATAACACGCAGCTAAGGGGCTCGGGAGGGGCCAGGGTGCGAGAACATTCCTTTGTGGAATTTTCTCCAAAGCATTTAACGTACCTGGGATGTAGTTGGCAATTACGTGCCGAGTGGCCGTATACCTGACAGTTGTGGCATTGTTAAGGTACGAATGTTATAATTATAACATAAGGTTTTTGGTTTCTAGTAAATAATATACATGCAATTGTAATATTACATACACATACATAATATATTGTAATAGAACATACGGAATTAAAAAGTTTGTAAAAGACAGTAAAGAAAGTATTTGTTCGTTTTTGTAAACACGTACAAGTAGTTGTATTTGCGATTGTAAGAATAAATGAAGGGTTATTGTTTCGTTTAATTGAATAAAAGTAGTGACATATTTATACTGAATTATTTATTATAATCAGTATTGAGGTTCTAACACACGGAAAAAAAGCACATTTGTTGTGACAATGCTCACTTTAATAGCCATTGCTTTGTTAAACACTCCATATTATAAAACAAAGTCATCCACCGCGTTTGTCTGTCTGTTGGTCTGGATGTTCGCAACAAACTCGAAAACTACTGAACGGATTGTAATGCGGTCTTCACCAATAGATAGAGTAATATATGAGGAAGGTTTAGATATATAATTTGCCAAGGTTTTGTGTAAACTGGTTGAAATATAACGATAATTGTTGGAAGTGTATTGGAAAAAGTCAAGCCGCTTGGGACCTCTCATCGAAAACGCTGCCTAATCTTTTGAGATATAACAAAATAATGCATAGTGAGATATTCCTCTTTTATAGATCTACAAAAAAGTTTACGATGGCATATACCTACCTTTTAAGGATAGCTTACTATACCCATCTATCTTCTAAAAACAAGGTCACATACAATGAGGTAATTGGAAGGCTATTTAGACGGACACAGTATTAATCCTTATCAAATTGAATACATTAGTTAGTTACCTTAAGCATTTTATGCACATAAGTATATACTTTTTATAACCAGGGTAGGACAACGTCCGCCGGGCCTGCTAGTTATATTATATGTATAACATCAATAAGTCTTAAGGATAAATAAACGCTGATTTTACATACCTATAATAATATTTTAAGCTTGTTTTGTTCCGGCGGGCCTGCTTGTGAAGGAATAAATAATTTAATAAAAGATGATCGCGTTAAAAACTTTGTAGGCAAACCGAAGTTACTAAGTCGATATAAATCGATTTATCATTTGCCATACTCTTAGTCTTAAACTATTCAAGCTTTTCTAGGTATAGTCATGATCCTGTTTTGTGAATGTACACATTACATTGCTTGGTGTTTTATTGTAATCGGTATAACGGCTTTTGACAGGAACAGAATATGTGTTTGTAGATTACTTTTAGAAAGGAGATCAACACTGTTATTAACTCGAGCAAGTGGCAGAAATATGTGGGTGTTTGTATTTGTGAATTTATTTACAATTTTGAACTTTAGTTCAGTGAAAATAAGTTGTATTTCGTCTTTCAAGAATTTAATTTCACATTCCTTATCTCTTGTTCATCATCAATATTGATTTTTGCAAGAGATCAAGTATAGTTTCTAAATAGTAAAAAAGACACTGTTGCAATTTAGAAAGTGTTTTAATATAAGTTTGAAGTAAATAAAAAAATATCGAGGTAAAACATAAAAGCCATAGCGATAAACGTTCGTCGAACTCTTCTTTCCGGAGTCAGTGTATCGGAAATATGGAATGACGGAAACATATACAGGATGTTTCGATATATACCATAATATCATAATATTTAACTACCATACATACCTTTTAGTACACGTGGTGTTGAGATAAAAAGTTTGTAATAAAATAGTAGTTACATAGAAACTGCTATATTTTTAAAATTCCTTTTTATTGTAGCATTGAAACTAACTATTTTGCACTTTATTTCCAAATTGTCTGGTACCCGCGACTTTTTCAGCGTAGCTTATTATCATAACGATATGTTTTATGTACAGAGGAAAAAACATAAGTGCCACACCGCTTGCCCCACTTCTCCACGGTAAGAAAACAAACATCGCTCAATGCGTAGTGCTTATAAAAATCGTAGTCTCTTAAAACTTTAATAACCTTATATGAAATGAAAATTCCACGATAATTTTTGTATCAGATACGAATCAAGTGTCTATGAAGTAAAGCAATAATTTGATCGCAATCTATCCAGTATTTTTTGCGTGAAGTGGGCACAAAGGCAGACCACTATGATTTCAGCTATATTTATGCTAAGTAAACCTAAAATAATAGTCAGGATTAAGAATCTGTACCAAATGGACCACCTTCAATGCTTATTGGTAAAGTTGCTTCATTAATTCACAGTACGGCAATTTCTATTTTCGCCTTGACATGTTTTTTTTTTTGCCAAAGGTCAGCAAACAGGCAGACGGCCTATCTGATGTTAAATGGATACCGTCGCCTATGGACAACTGCAGCATCAGGAGCATCACTGTTGTGAAGAACGTGTTTTAATCCTTTTTTGAAGAAGTCCATGTCATAACTCTGGGCAAACACCGTGCTTGGTAACCCATTCCACAACGTTAGCGTGCGCATAATGAAGCTTCTAGAGAAGCTTACGGTTGTCGCCATGTTACTAGGCTTTACGGTGTTTGGATGAGCAAGTTGTGGGTGGTGCGAGTTTGAAACAGTGATGAGGGCACCATATCAAAAAGTTCTTCAGAGCACTCTCCGTTATACATTCGGTAAAGCACACGTAAGGACCCAATGTCTCTGCGATATTCTAATGACTCTAGATCGTATGTCAATTCGGGATCGTCAACATAATAATAGCTCACCTTTACTTATAGAATCCAATGAGTTCAATAGAATATAGAAGAAATCGCAATGAAAATCAAAGAATATTCTATCAGCTCCGGTTGTACTGAACCATGACATAATAGCAGAAACTTGTATTTTACCAAATTGTACAAAACCTTGATTATAAAGATGCGATAAGGATATTACCCATAAAGAGAAACGACATTGTATTCATCATGGCTCATAACCGACCTACATCATTTCTATAGAACGCTGTTCTCCAACAAACTACCACGATTAATCAACATCACAAAATTAATGCGTAATCGAATAACGGCCTGTATATACTAGATGTCGGTTACTACAGTCTCGTGTCTAAAGGTTAGACATAAAAACAGATCATCAATCAGTCGTGGCGGGTGACAAGTCTGCGATATGTCGCCGCCGCGCCACGCTGGGGGGCGATGGCTGTGCGCGAATAAATGTAGCAGACAAACTGTCGAGAGCGCGACACTGAACAGAAGGGCTCGATTGGTATACGATGTGATTGTGTTAAAATATTCGCTTGTGCTGTCTTAACAGAATTTAACATACGAAAAATATCGTATAAAAACATGGAAATAAATGTGCTAGAATAGTAAATCAGAAGAAATTGTTTATTTTTACTCTTTCGTGTGTCGTTTTAGTCTTTCATATATTAGTTTCAACAATTTATTACTCGTTGGTTGTTCATTGTTGTCAGCATTCGACAACAATCTCATCTGATGTTAAATGACTATGTGATCCAAGACGGTAAATACGCTATACCCGGAGGGGCTGATCCTCAAGCGGGGCTGCCGGAATACACTTATAGATGCTTAGCGACGGATTTTCAACTTGAAACGGTGGACTTAGAAAAAACCTATATGATTTCATCACAATGTTTTCCTTCACCGAGAACTTCAGAGCTCGCAAGGATTCGAACTTACGTCGATCGACGCGGTGTCATAGCTTAGTCATCATCGCTTTAAAACTGAGTTTAACGTTTCTTTAAAGTTACGTAATCAAATAGCTTTAATTACACTTGCAATAACAAAGACTCGGATCATGTCTGAGGATCAAGGGAAAACATAAAAAAAAACTTTTTTTTTTATATATATATTATAGGGTCAAACGAACAGGTGGGTCACCTGATGGTAAGTGATCACCACCGTCCATTGACACTAGCAACACCAGGGGAGTCGCAAGTGCGCTGCCGGCCTTTTAAATATGTGGGCCTCCGCGGCTTTAATTGAAATTAATTTATATTAAGTGTTGAAGCGAAATAGCACGCGATTGGATGTTCCAATACTAGTGTTGGTTCTTAAGGATGTTAATTTTAGCAAAACATTATCATGTTTTATTTTATCGAACCTCCACAAAGTGTCTGTACTGTACAATCCAAAAATGATGGCGACCGTCGAAAGATTAAGAGTTCATCGGTAGTGCTTGACATGCTGACCTACCAAAACTTCTTGGCAGTTAGACATAAACCAGTTAGTCCCGGAATGCGACATGTCTAAAGGAACCACTAGACTGAGTGCTACACCTATGTCCCGTTTATCAAACGTTTCAAATCTATTAGTTCACAACTTACATATTACATGAACTTTTATATAACTTCTTGTAAGTTGTAAATTAAGTTTATCAAAACTATAAGTCTACAAACTCACAACTTATAAGATACAAAAATATTCTATAAAGCTAATATGAACTTGTATGATTGATTTGCAGGATTTAATTTTAGGTAAATTGCAAATTGATTTTTCTACCATATTATATGTTACGGTACAATACTAGTAAAGTTAATGTTAAAAGTTAAACTATTTTCAAATAATTTGATGTAATGTGTAATAATCGATTTTAGAGTCAACGGAAGCTCTCAAACTTTTTGGTGACAAGTTACAAGTTAGAAGCTGCAAATAATAAATAAAATTACAAATACAGGTAGGAAAAATCATTTGTATTAGCAATGATTTCACTTGCAGCTTGTACACATGTAGTTTTGGTAAACGAATTTCTATAAAAATGCACTAATTTATAAGAGAAAACGCTTGTAATACAAGGCTTATAAAGTTTGATAAACAAAGTACTGGTGTAAAGTAGTCGCGATCTAGATAGACACAGCTGTTGTCTCGTGCCGCCATTTAAAACATATTTTGTATCAACCTCCTGGTTAACATTACTTTTAATTTTTTTCCGGATATTATACTTCACACTGCTAGCAGCCGCTCCCGGCTTCGTCTGTGTTAGCATCATGATTTATGCAGCGGGCATCGTGATAGCTCTGAGATGGCATAATTATATTTTACATTACTATCAGCCACCAGAGATTTCGTCTGTGTTTGCATCTTGATTTATACAACGCACGCAGAGATAGCTCGCATTATTTTTTCTAGCTAAAATAAAGTAAAAAAGTAATATAAAAATCAGTGCAAGTTGTGATTTTTGTTTTTTCTTTCTGTGCAGACATGTACTGAGTTGCTTGTTGTAAATTGAAACTACTTAATTGACAACTAAATTTGAACGTATGAACCTGATAAAACTGATACTCGCTAAAACTGTAATTCCAGTTTTAAGAGTTAAGTTAAATTTTTAAGTTTTTAGGTATTATTGTTACATTTTAGGTCAGATTCGAATTACTGGACAATAAGTTCAGTGGCATGTTAAGCAAGTTTTCTTGTAGAAAATTTTACGGTCATATTGAGAAATCATTATAGCGATGAGTGCTTATCATGTTAACAAAAAATTAGGAATCAACACATAGATCACGGGTACAACATTAAATAGGTGAACCTCGGTGGCATTTCCGGGCTTTTTATAATAGCTCGGCAAAATCACTGTAGAGTACCTGATAAATTGTAAAGTACAGAGTCCAGAAATAATAGCGACTGTCTGTGATAAATTATATCAGCAGTGGTCGCTGGCCGAAAGAAGATTCCACACTTTACAGCACGGCAAACATAAAAATTGCGAACTATTTTGTTTACACCGAAAAGCTACCTGCCGTATATCTGTCACATCATGTATTCATTCGTGCGAGTCTTTTGTAGAAAGCAGAAGATGGGATGAGATTAAATAACTCTATGGAGCACTGGCCATGATGTAGTCCGATGAAGCTGTAATTGCCTGTCAGGCCAACAGTGGATAGTCATGTCGAAAAAAAAATTGGTCATGATACAGACGATAAGACACGGTCACCCTGCTTGCAGTGGAGAAATACTGCGATTGATAACGTCAGGAGATTCGGACACGGACGAGGATTTATTATTTCTACTTGTTTTGACAAATAAGCACGAGTACGAAATGGGTCGTGCGTCCGTGATATCAGTAAAAAATACTAAAATTTGGAGAATATCATCGCTTGTGCAGAGAACTGAAAACACATGGACCGTTCTGAATTAAAAGACAAATTTTGTAGTTTAGAATGTGAATGACTAGTGATAACTGGCAAAGATTCCCTCTGTACATTGTCTGATAAACAAATGTAATGAATATTAGAAAAAAAGTATATATTAATATACTTAATATAATTATTAAATTATAATCGATTTTCTTGCCGGTATTTCTTGACGAATGCGATGTTTTCCAAACTAATATTCTAGTGTTCTGACAATCATTAGCGTCTTCCAAAGACCTAATTTGAATATAAATACTTTTTGAGGACATATCATTGTGGAAATATCAATTTTCTGTTCTTTTAGAAGTGATAACTTCTTATAAATCTATGAACACCGGGCGCACGCAAACATAACTAATAACATAACAAAAAACATAACTAATTGTCACGTTCCCCCTGAGCCCAGGCGTGCAAGCTAGAGAACAGAACAAGCGTTAAAGAAGCGCGATCTGCCTAAGCATTCGGCCGGTCACACCTATCTCTCTTCCACTCCATCGGCCGATGCGTCCGAGTAGAACAGAGACAGCGGCAGCACAGAACCTACACGTCAACTGTTTTTTCAACTGTTTATAAAGTAAAGTGAAAAGTTAATGTCGTTTCCATTGTTTATTACAACAACAGTTGCGGCAAATGTATGCAATTTTTTTTCATTAATGTTTTCTTATGACGATAATTAATATTAACGTCCGTTTTTTTTTTTTTTTTTTTTTTTTTTTTATATTATAGGGGGCAAACGAACAGGTGGGTCACCTGATGGTAAGTGATCACCACCGTCCATAGACACTAGCAACACCAGGGGAGTCGCAAGTGCGTTGCCGGCCTTTTAATATATGTGGGCCTCCGGCGCTCTCACTGACCGAACGAAACGCAACAGTGCAAGCACTGTTACTTCACGTCGGTTTTCTGTGAGAGGGTGGTACTACCCCGGGCGAGCCGACCCATTCATGCTGAAACCAGTGATAGCTTCAGCGTAGCTCTACCACCTACAACTAGTAACACCAGGGGAATCGCAAGTGCGTTGCCGGCCTTATAATTATGAGGGCCTCCGCGGCTTTAATTGAAATTAATTTATATTAAGTGTTGAAGCGAAATAGCACGCTATTGGATGTTCCAATACTAGTGTTGGTTCTTAAGGATGTTAATTTTAGCAAAACATTATAATGTTTTATTTTATCGAACCTCCACAAAGTGTCTGTCCTCCACAAACCAACTTTACAGACAACCAATTTTTTGTGGTGATATGAACGTATTGGTGTATGAAAAGTGGTTATTTATGTAAAAATAGCGATATTTAAGGCTCAAATATGTTTTAGATTTCGATAACAAAAACAAATATTGTTAATCCATATTCACACGTAATTATGAGTGGTGAATTCCACGACTGTCGGTGTTTTCAAAGTTGGACTTTCAATGGGAAGTTTTTTTTACATATACTTTGTAAGTTTGGTGCTTGACCACAATCTCACATTACTTATGACGATATGACATAAACAATATTATAAGTACAATATCATACCTCTAAAAGGGAAAGCCTCTAAGCCTAGACGGAAACTGACTCTTCGGCGCAACCGTAGATAAAAAGCCTATTGTATCCTCGCGACAGAGTTATATAATTTCATAATACTATTTTCTTCGAACACATTAAACCTAACATTTAGCCGTTAATATTTATTTCGGCCAGTATATATAAAATTAGAATAATACACAAAATAAGTCCATTTTATAAGCCGAGTCACAAGCCAAACTTAGTCTCTGTATATTATTTATATGCAAATATGTCTCACTCATTCTTATGCAAAGGCTCGAGCTGTGTAGGCGGAGGCTCCATATCACTGAGCTGTGTTGTTGATTTCTGGTCGCAAATTTGTATTCAGTACCAATGAAGTTTCACAATGATGAGAGGCCTAAGCCAAATTATAAGGTATAGGTATAGGTATTGTCCTAAGTAATAATAGACTCTACGTAAATTATAGAAAATATTATGATTAACGGAAGTAGCGTCTCCCGAATACTTAGTTAAGTTTGATCGAAAATCAATAGAAATCCGCAGTATCGAGCCTTCTTGACATGCACCAATGATTTTTTGAAAATGTATACAATACTAACCGTCCCGTGGCTCAGATTGTGTGAAGTATACAATTATCGTTAATTTGTTTTTCACTAACGCTTTTTAATCATTATGATGATGACATATTTCACGTTTAAATATTTATCACATGATTTTTGTACACAGTATTTATTATTTAAACAGTGACAACGCATTAGAATGCTTAGAGGACTAATAGCTTAATGGTTTAATCGTATAAAGTTGTTACGTTTAACATTTTTAGTTAATTTCGTTATAATAATAATGTTTCATTTTTTTATGTAATTTCGATTATAAATAATCGTTACCTGCGTTATATTGGTAATGTTAATTATTTCATTAAAATATTGCAACAGACTGTATTGTTAGTAATTTGATGGTCAACTTAATTTACTTTTAACTTCATAACTAGTTCTATAGATTTTTAAACGCAAACAAAGATATACTAAAAACCCTCTGGTCGCATAATAATATAAAGAGGGAGAAGGAATCGTGGAGATCTGTTCAGTTGTTTTCAATTTATATGAAAATATATTAAAATGGTACTCTTATTTATGTAGGCACCTGCCACTAACAAACAGCTGTATCAGAAATCACTGCTAATATTTATTTAGACATGTACCTGATTACCTAGTTATATATATTAGTTTTTATCAAAAGCTTTTATCAACAAAATTTTATATAATTAATCAAAGATGATTACTTGACTTTGAACGGCTTATTTCATATTATGTTAACAATATATATATATACTATATGTTAATTATGTATGTCAGTAAATAACAGTTTATAGTTCACTAAGCGTATAAATCTGCCGTAGCTTAATGAAATAATATGTTATACCGAGGAAATCTATTTGTGTCGATGCGAACGGTACTGATGTCGGAACGAGGTCGGGGGGTTGAAGGGAAACAGCTACAATGTGTTTTAATTAGTAAGAAGCTGTGTTCGACGGGTTGCTTCTTCGATATGAGACACACATAAAGAATGGACAATATTTAAAAGAAAAAACTTATTTCCAATTTATATCTACCTGCGTAGAAATATTCCCTTGTTCGTTTATTTATGTCAAGAAAGTTTATTTATGTAAACGTAGCCGTCTCGATTACACTAATCTTTGACTGAAAAGATTTTGCAAATTAGATTATAGGATCTCCTTATGTTTAACAAAACCTTGTTAAAGATATTTTCATTTCATAACGTACTGTGAATTTTAAAGTAATTATCAAGCAAGTGTCCTTAATTTAATACACTTTAATGTCGTTTCTTTTTATTACAGAGAAATTTAGTATTGTTTATTTTAGTAGTACCATACCCCTGAACGAGATTTAGTAATCCTAGATATAAATAAGTAAATAATGCCACTTTTGCACTAGCAATTAATTTTTAAAACTTGAAACTAATTCTAAAGCAGTTAGGTTAGTTACCTGAAACAAGTTCCATATAACGTACGACCTATTGTGTAGAGATTGAATCATGCGTCTCATCCGTGTAACTGGTCTTGCACAAAGCTATACGAGTATACAGATCGGTTGTTCTCGGTATTACACGGTTTCCGTCGGGCGGCCCGTCCGCAATTTTATATCATTCACATTTAGCATGCTTTCTCACCTAAATTTTGTATCGTAATTGCTCCAGCCCCTAATGATCATAATGTGGTATTAGAAAGCTCATAATATTACTCAATAAATGTGGTATAAACTTTCAAAAAGAATTTTCCAAAGTATGGTATGCACCAGGTTGTTAAAGCTAACAAACAATATGATGAGTTTTGTAATATAGTAATACATTTTGATTCTACATGCTATATCCAAGAAAATATAAATTGTAATATTCATTGTCCTTTTTTAATAATTAAAAACCGACTGATTGGACTTCGCACACAGCCATGTGTATTGTAATAAAGAAGGTTGCGTGCCACAGATATCTATCTATTGATAGCGAAATAATCAAAGTCAGAGCATTCACACACTGAATTGTATGGATGTATATATAATACAAATAGGAACAAAACATTTAAGTACATTTTTCTCCTCTGTTTCTCAACAGTTTTCTTTTTTTTTTTTTTAGATATTGACGAGCTTTAGAGAATATATATTTTTTAAAGTTCGTTTATTTCCTTCATATTCAACTTATAAAAAATTATTCATTATGATCACTATCTTTATTTATTTCTGTTCAAGTTTCGTAATTAAGAATCTATATATTTTTTACGACGAATGATTACTAACGACGTATGCATCACATGTAACGTTCTTGAATTAAAACCTCTTTCATTCTCCAGTCAAGATACGAGAAATGTGATAATTTCTCTTAAGAAATCTATTCGTACACACAAAATGAAAGGAGGAACAAGCTCAATGTTACTGATAAAGCATTCTGTATACTTTCTCTGCGTAAGTACTTATTCCTTAAGTTACTCTGTAGTTGTAGTCTTCCTTTAGTTGGTCCTTGTATACACTTCGATATCCAGAATAGGACCTGTCCATCGGTCTTATTGTGACTGTGTATACAAAAACGAGGGATGGGAATCTCCAGAAAGCGACAAAAAATTTATTTATGACACCAATAACGATTACAGGAAGGGCGAAATTTAGTGTCATGATATTTGCAGAACTTGTTTGTTTACAATACTCGGAACGACAAGGTTTCACTGAATGCCTGTTTCTGCACATCGATGAGTTATCACATTGACTTATCTGTTACTATGGCTTATTCGAGGTATTTGTAAAGAGCTTGTGTAAAGAGATTGTTGCGGACATAACGTATACGTAACGATGTACAAATCATATTATGACTTGCTGAAATAAATAAAGAGGAGTAAAAGGATCGATACTAGAACTTTATCTTGTACTTTTCGAACTAAAAGTTTATCTTAGAGCTTGTCAATACAAAATTTGAATGTATATTTTGTAATATTGGTGGTATCTTAAGTAATATAGCTTGATTGTTATACACAAGTGTAGCATATTGGAAATATTAACTTGGATCATGATATCCAAGATATTACGAAATATCTCTAGAAAGTTCTATACAAGGAAGCCACGGTTTTGTTGAAATACAGAAGTCATTACAAGACAACAATTTGTAACACATAATAACTACCCACTTGATAATTGTCAGTCATATTTTTGTTATGTTCAATCATCATTCGTGAAACATACACATGGTTACACATGTATTTTTCACAAATTCATATATGCACCGTGTGCCCTTCCGCTGATCACCTAAACAAATCGAGTGTGTGCCTTAAGCGCTCCCCTTAGTTGTCCGATGAATCTGTAGAGGCTCCACGGTTAACAGAGTATGTCAGTTCGAAACAATTGCAATCACGAGAGTTCATGAAGTAGGAAGAAAAAGCCATAAGATTACTTTTAAATACACCAATAACAAATTTCTACGGTTATAGGAGCGGGTTGTGTGTAGTGAACACAATTAGTCGGACATACTCGATTGAAATATTGTTGACTGTGAAGGAATCGTTTTCGATGAGTTTCGTAACAACAACCGATTCCAATAAAGCTTATTTCATTGACAAGTTTTTATTTATTGCCATGTTTTCTTCATTTAACTTTCTTTGATTAATTTCCTCTTAGTTGGTTAAACTATACGGACTGGACCGGCTCGGGAACGTTGATGTACGAACTTTATAGAATAAATTTATAGATTGTCTATTTACTAATCTAGATAAAGAGAATTCGTATTTCTTATATTTCTATATTATTTACGAACCTACTTCTACATGCCCATTATAATAATGTTAGTTTGTATTTATTTTAGCATAATTTTTATTTTATAACTACATACATCATGTATTCATACCTTTCTTCGGGAAGAGGTCTATGGACTTTTGTAGTCCGGTGAAACTGTAGAGGTCCTGCTAGGTCAACATTGTTCGAAAAAAAAAATGAAGTCTACGGCCAAGCAGGCGTATGATGATGATGAAACTTCATGTACTGAAACCAGCAATTGACAATTAAAATACGAGGTATAAGTTGATATTAATCCACAAGTACATATAAATAGACGAAGAATTTACAGTTCAATGCCATAATTTTCTCCTCGTTTATTAACCGATTTTCTTATTTCTTTTGTTTATCTATTTACTACATAGTTAAGGGTCGTGGGAACGTCCGAGTGTTTTTAAAAATTAAACACAATGTATTCTCAAGACGATTTACTAAGGAATTGAATTTTAAATGGTACATTGGTCTTATATATATCTTCTGAACCTGTAAACACCAGGTGGCTTAATAGTGAATAATAAAAATAAGACGCATATCCATATAGACTAAGTATAGACTAAATAGAAACTAAATAATAATATTAAATAATTATTATCAATTGGTACTTAAAAACGCAATAAGTAAATAAGCTATGTCAGCGTCTTTATATTAATTAGCACGACGTAATAAGGAAGGGTGTAGACTGCATAATTTGCTATTGTCGAGTCTGTTAGTGTTATTAATAAAAAAAAAACATGGAAATAGTTTTTCCCCCATTAATACCATCGACGAGATTTATAAGTTTTTAATTATCATACTTCACGTTCCGTATTTCTTCAATCTATAATATTTGTTCAACAGTCAGTACAAAATTTAACACAATATCAACAACAATGTCTATATACTTACTCATGAAGGAAAGCCTTTGTAGCCCTTAAACGCTATACAATTACTAGCGAACGTACGTGGCTTCTGTTACATTACAATATAAAGCGTATTACGCTTAACTTAACTTACAATACTTACTTGACAACAAAATATGGCCAGTTATATACTAAGCGAATAAGAAAGGAAACCTTTTGCATGAATAAACACTCGAGTGTGCAAATTTTTCACCATCAAAATAAATAAAAACTACTTTTTTCAATTTAAGCCCTGTGAAGGTGCTAATGGCTGCCAAAACTACCGGCAAGAAACTCGATCTTGTTTTTTATCTTTTCATTGCATTTTTAGATACATAGATAGACACATTCGTTTTTAACAGATGAACTGAGACGGGCGTCATTTCCAGACGTCACCATCGCTCACATATTGATCCGCCCTATATTAGCTTCTAGACTTTAAAGCCCTCTTGGCATGGTGCTTGAACTTATATTCGGCAAATCGGTAATTTGCTTTGGAATTTTGTTATAAAACATAAAACTATTTCGTAAAAAAACGATTACTGGTCTTAGTGAGCTTAAAATATGGGGATGGCCAATTTATCAATGTTACCGGTATTTAAATTATCTTGGTCTTTTACTAAGTCAAACTTATCTATGTTCTTGCGGACACACATTAGATTATCTAAAATGTATTGGGAGAGCAAAGTTAAAATACCTAATTTTTTTATATACTTTATAGGTTAGCGTTTGACCACAATCTCATCTGATGTTAAATGATGATGTGGTCTGAGATGGTATTCACGCTAAACTCAGAGGGAGACTGGCTCTCAAGTGCAGCTGCTGGAACACACCAACAGGTGGTTGGCGACAGATTTTTTACTTGAGGGTTGCTAGCCAGACGGGCTTAGAAAAAGGCCTACCACCATGCTATGGTTTCATCACGATGTTTTCTTTCACCGAAAGCTCCGAATAAGTTACTAGGATTCGAACCTACATACTTCGACGCTATGTCCGAACTCACTATCAACTGAGCCGTCATCGGTTAAGTCCTGAAATAGAGATAATGATCGGTCTGACAGTGTGAGTTTATCAATTTAAAACATACAAACATCTCTGTTTACATATATAGAGAACATAGGAAAAGGTCTAAATATATTCCTGGTTTATGGGTAAAATGTTTCTATGTTACGGTATACATTATTGGATTAATAACTACAACAACAAATTACCGAATTGGCTTTAACATTTCAAATTACAAGCTGATTCGTTTTGGCCTATAGAAAAAGGTCACAATTCTTAGCACTATTAAAGTTAAACAAATGTAATGTGTACTTATGTACATGCGTTAGAAGTTATACTTCTTTGGCGTAACAAGATAATACTACTTTTCAAAATTGTATCTTTCGCCTTATTCTACGTTTGTAGAAAAAACGACACTAAAAATAGAAAAAAGGTATTTAATACATACATACTTTTTTTTGAATAAAATGTTGACTATAGCTAACTTCACGGTGTCGGTTTTTCGTGACGGTGTGCGCGCGCATTCTAAAAATATACTCTCATCATTTTTCCCTAACGCGCCAAAAGAAGTATAAGTTCAAAAAAAAAAAAAAAACGCAGTAAAACAGTAAAATGACAATAAAACTTTAAACATCTTGCAATAATTTCAAGTGCTATAGATAGTTCTGTGAAATTGTATAGCATTGCAATTTGCCACAGAAACAGTTAGTAATTGTCGCCCATCGCTTCATCCCACGTCTCACTAATGTTATGTCTAGACGATCGAGTTGAATCACTTTCAAGTTCTATTAACTTTGTATTGCGGGGCCTAGTTTCTAGGTTACCGTATATCAGCTATACATTCTACACAAATGAGGGTGAAGGGTTGTAAAGGAACGAAAAGTTTTAATTGATTTAATTCCCCATCATTTCGGCTGATGGTTACGATCGCGGCTTAAAATGGGCTATATATTCTCAAAACCATTCGATATAAAGTGAGAGATTTAGTGTACATACAAGATTTGGTTGTATTTATCAATTACATTTATTATTATAATCGAAATAAAATGCACCTTGATGTAAATTAAAAAAAAACGTAGGTATGTAAGAAGTTATACTTCTTTAGCTTCAAAAAACTTTAAATGCAATTGATAAAGGTTAAATTAAAAATATTAATAACATTAAAATCATGTTTTTATATATCTGTTACATAGAATTAAATAAAATACCAAAAAGTAATAGAATAAATTATCTATCAAATAATAATAATTTAAAATGTAAACAAATGAAACGAGTACGTAACGACAGTTAACCTCAAATCTATAAATCTACTTTAAAAAGCTTTCAATATAGAAGAAACCACTTTATATTTATATATAAAAATATATTTTTATCTGCACTGATGTAGATTCATATATATATATTTGAATAACTGCCTTAAATATAGTTCTTCCGTTTCTTTAATTTATGGCGCCGTTTTTGTAATACGAAATTCCGCCAATGTCATATAGAGTGTGCGCTGTCTGTGGTCTGTCAAAACGAAGGAGAGCGATTAAGAAATGTGATTCGAAAATTAATATTATTTTTTTGCGAATTATTTGTTTATTAACAAAGAGTCATGATTATCTCTGTTAGTTCGACAAGATTCTAATAAATGGCGGTATAACCTTAACCACATACCAAGCAATATAATAACGGAACGCAAGAGCAACGCGTGGCCGGGTCTGCTAGTAAACTATAAGGATGTCTGTTATATCTAAAATTGTAATGTCTAGTGGTTTTAAAATAGGGTCCAACGTAGCTTTATGAACCCTCATCACGATCTCAATTTGGAAGGAAGATTAAAACGCTTCCTAAACTTTTTAGCACAATTATCCAACTCAACTACGGATTTACTTTGCAATTTACAACTTTTTTTTCCTTTGTCTTGAGTGTGTTGTTTCGCTTAATAAAGTGTCGAATATTAATAATTAGTTTTACAATTCTTTTTTCAATATATATATATATTATATAAAATATAATATATTTTAGAGATTTCCGAATTTTTTTAAACCTTTTAAACCTTTTTTCCTTACTCCCAGGAATTAGCTGCAATTTATTAGGCTTCTTTAGAAATAGTATACGACCTCCGAGACACGAATTGGAATCATCGGTAATATAACGCTTAGACAAATATATGGTAAATGAGTTAGAAAATGGACCTTGATTAAATGGCCCCAAGGTATAAATAGTAATACGATTATGTGAATCGAAAATGAGTTAGAAACATTCGCGATTGTTAATTGAGGGGACGACGTTTAAGAAGAATCTAGGAGCAGTCGCAATTTTGATAATAGCACCCCCGTAGCGTGATAAACGTTATACGACATTTATTCTTCCCGAAAAAAATAATAAAAAGAAGTACCTATGAAATAATAAAAACAAACATCTTATACACATTAAAGGTATAAATAATATCGATGCGATGAAGCATATTCGTTGGAGTTAATTTATATAAGCAGAATTCATTGGAGTGAAAAGAATTCGGTCATGTGCAGCGACCCTAAAACGATGAACGAGCGCGCGACAAGAAACATTGTTAACGATACAAATCAATTGGAAAACTAGCTGTCTTTTTTATTAACAAGAGTTTCATAAAAGCTGTAATATTTTCATATTTATCAAAGCATTTTTTTTCTGTTTTATAATATATTTACAAAATATCTTATTACCTGTATTCATCTATGTACGGTTATCATATATACTCACTAGCTAGAATACGTACTTAAGTACTTATTAAAGTGTTTTACATTAATATTTACATCATTTAAAAACATAATATATTGACCCTATAAGCTTCTTGTGGGACATTTTCAGTAGAACATTGTTCCAAAAAGCCGATTAAGTTTCCCTTGAACAGTAAATACCTCGTTAAGGGTATTAAAATTTAGATAATTATGTTGTTCAAATTGATGCAATTATTTATAAAGTAATGTAAGTTTAACTGATGATTCAAATTAACGTAAAAATCAAAACGTATAAATTAAAGTGGCCGAAATAATTCGGTTTAAATATTTGAATTAACTGTTCTTATTACATAACAAACAGAAATCTTTATATGTTTAAGACAACCAGCTTAGCATAATAAGGCGGTTAACGGCGGCAACGTTTAGTGAATTTTATAGATATTGTATAAACCAATTTGTACCAAAATGACAAATCCTGATTTTACATGATGCGATTGTAGTCCATGGCAATCTATACCCACACGCAATTGGCCAGAGATATGTTATTTCTGAGGAAAACGTAAGACGATTTTGTTGGCAACATATGTGTTGACAATCATATCTTTGATATTGGTAGAAACTTCTTATCTGGCATTCTTATGTTATGTTGGCAATACGTGTTATACATTTTTTTTTTTTTTTATGTTATAGGGGGCAACCGAACAGGTGGGTCACCTGATCTTAAGTGATCACCACCGTCCATAGACACAAGCAACACCAGGGGAGTCGCAAGCGCGTTGCCGGCCTTTTAAATAAGTGGGCCTCCGGCGCTCTTACTGACCGAACGAAACGCAACAGTGCAACCACTGTTACTTCACGTCGGTTTTCTGTGAGAGGGTGGTACTACCCCGAGTGAGCCGACCCATTCATGCTGAAACCACTAATAGCTTCAGCGTAGCTCTACCACCTATTACCGAAATACATTCGACTTTATCTGAGTCTGACCGCCATACATCAGATGTAACCCGCAACCCGCAGTAGTAGCATGATTAAGAGTGTCATATTAGTGGTAGAGTGTCTGTATTTGACTGGAATGTTACAACCATTTCGAATTGTATTTTGTTTCCTATCAGACACATTACAGCTAGTCTATCGTCTCTGATAAAACACAATTCCTTTGCTGACAAATGTCACACCAGGTTAGACCGTAATCAAAATATCCTCTACATTGCTCTGTCACAGTCATTAGTCTCGTGTGTAATTACCCTTAACTCCTCATGGTATTATAAATCTACACGTCTAGACATGAGTTAACTAGCTAATTTATTAAGTCTTATAAATAATAAATTGGACTTTGTGTACAGTCGCGCTGTGTCCTGTACAAATTAACACTTGCATGTCCGCTGTATGAGAGATAAATTAAACAAGGTAAGTTGATCTAAGCAAGGTGCGATTATTAGTATAGTAAATATTTAGTTATGTCCACTTAAATTTGCGTTCCGGAGCGTCGACCTGAACCTGACATAACTCATAAATATAGAAGGGAAAGATTGATGTCTTTCTCTAAAATACAGTTCTTTTAATGCTACTTAGATATATCAGCGGTCACTATTGGATCCTACAATGGACTTCAATTTAGTACTTGCTATTTATTGAGTTACTCTTTATTTTAATGTATCGGGAAAATTACTGTACAATGTAAGGTACCGTTTAAACCAATAAATATGCCCGAACCGCATATGAAGATTCTACAAACATCACGAGAATAATCCTACAAAATTAAATACCAAGTAAAAGAATGACAATTCTATTGGAAAGATGATAACGATACGACAATAAAGTGAATGGATATAAACGTATATCGCCGTCTCACTTATCGATTACTAAAATTGTTTTAATACGAATAATAATTATTATTTCCAATATAACGTTCTCGCTTTTTATATTTAAAAATTCTCTATATTTGTAAATAACAATGTCATTGAAAAGTATCACGAACAAATTGAAAACCCTTTTTCAGAATATATTGCATTCATTACAAATTATAAAGAAAACATTATAAAGAAATTCATAATAATTTTTTTCATTTTCTTAACATGAATTATTTAGGAAGTGTGAAACGGTACACCAAAGCAGGTGTAACAATGTTCAGGGGTCGTTTGTAAGGTTTATCGCTCGGGCGAAGTTCCCTCGTTGGGAACTCGTAACTCACAGCTAATTCTGGCAATGGTTTCGCTTTCACCGAATCAAGAATTTTACTGAGAGCTTATTCTGGAGTTACCACGTGTCTATTACTTCTCAGATAAGTAAATACGTGACTTTTCAAATTACGAAATTATGTCTTATATATTTTTATATACACTGACTTTTAAGCGGATATTTATTCTGTTATTGGAAATCGAAAGGTGAAAAACTTTAAAGCTAGCAATTCACCTGGTTTTTATGTTCTTTTACTATGAAAAATCAAGAATATAATTACAAAGAGTCTATAGGCGAAAAATATCCTCCTCCTCTATATAATTTATGAGTATCTTATATTGGCGTTTAAATTATGAATAATATACAATGAGTTTTTTCTCTTTCGCGATACAAATAAAGATTGTATTTGCATAGCTTGGAACAACATTTTTGATAGCGCACAGCGTAATCTGTATGCATGAGATATTTTCGGCTCCCTCTCACAGTGAACATATTGGTAATTTACGCTGAAGGGGATTTAGAGTGTTATTTCTTAATGCTATGAAGTGTCTTGTGATTTATATTGATGATAAATAGTCGCATGGAGCCAGCAACTGTTTACAATCAAGCTTCGAAAGGGACCTCAATTCCAATAGTAACAATTTACTGATACTATTAGTGTTTGTCAAATTTATACAGTGTTGTATTAATTATAATCAATCGAAATGTATGTATGTGTTATTTATTCACAGTTAAATAATTCTGGCTAGTACAGTACAATATAGACGAGAAGATAGATTAAACTCCAGACAGTATAGATTAAAATACGGAAACCGTTTGCGTCGGCTATGAGGTTTTAAAGTTCATGAAAGGGGAGACAGTTCCAGACAAACTTGCTTTCGATGCCATTAATAATGGAACTATCGATATATTAAGCGACTGGAATATTCGTATCCCTGACAACTCTTATTTGTAAAATTCTGTAGCAGTTATTTTTGTTTTTGTTGAACGCATGTAAAATCGAATTTACGTATTTTAAAACTTAGTAAATTCTCTAAAGTATCATTGGGTTATCATTGAAATATATTTGATGCATATTCTACGGCGTTTGATTGTGTTATTTAGCACGGCTTTCATTCAGGCTTACGCCATGGGGTTCTTCGAAAAAAGACTTTCGTTCCGTTACGAAGCGGCAACAGTAACAATTTTTATATTGTATTTGTCAATAGGTGACGGTTATCATTTAGCATAAGTTGGGCCCAGTTTGCTACCCTTTAATATAAATATATTGGCCTATCATTTTTATACCTATTGTTATTTCAGATCATTCATATATACCCATATCAATTTCAAATTCTTATTAAAACTAACGTGAAATATTTAATAATTTCTATAAAAGTTTCCAAGTCCAAACAGTTAACTACACGAACTAATAGTAGCGGAGGGCGGACCTCAGAACCTTTAGACAGGGTAGACGGGTAGACACCTGAGTAAGGTCTCAGCATCCAGACGACATAATAATAAGGATACATTTTGAACTCGGGTTATAAGTTTTTTAACCTCGTTCTTTTTCAAGAAAACTTGCATTTGAAAAATGATTTTGATGCGTCTCGTAAATCATTTCAACTCTACTGCATAAATGAATCTATATCTCTGCGTTTTTGCTAATACTGAAATATAAAAAAAAACGTGTGTAGTACACGCGGTAGAAGGGACACTTTAAAAAAATTACAAAATATTCATATAAACTATAACCTATTTAATCTCATTCTCTCGTACATTAAATCCTAAAGATGAATGTTTTTCTCTTTGTAATAACGCTTTTCGTTTCATCGAGTTTCAAATCACAGGGTGCTTAAAGAAGAAGAAGAAGGCCAAAAAAGATGTGGATGGACTGTGTGAAAAATGATATGTGTATAAAGGATGTAAATATTGATATGGCATCTGACAGGGGAGAGCAGAAAAGGAAAACATGTTGTGCCGACCCTACTTAGGTGGGATAAGGGTAAGATGATGATGACTGTCGTACTCCCTTAACCTCAGGGAATTAAGTACTACTAATAAATACATCTTTGAGTGCGTAATGAGAAATATTTGATAGTGAAACTTTAGTTTGAATCGGGAGTTCCGCATGTCGATGTACCACTCCATGAAGTAAATTGAAACTAAAGTATATTTTACTAGCAGACCCGGCGGACATTGTCCTGTGCTGACAATAAAAAATATATACTTATGTGCATGAAATGCTTAAGGTAGCTAATGTATTCAATTTGATAAGAATTAATACTGTATCCGTCTAAATAGCCTTCCAATTACCTCATTGTATGTGACCATGTTTTTAGAAGATAGATGAGTATAGTAAGCTATCCTTAAAAGATAGGTGTATGATATCTCAGACTTTTTTGTACATCTATAAAAGAAAAATATCGCAATATGTATTGTTTTGTTATACCTCAAAAGAATTAGGCAGCGTTTTCGATGAAAGCTCCCAAGCGGATTGACTTTTTCTAATATTTCCAACAATTATCGTTTTACATCAACCAATTTTAACAAAACCTTGACATATTATTTACATAAACCTTCCTCGTGTATTACTGTATCTATTGGTGAAGACCGCATGACAATCCATTCAGTAGTATTCGAGTGTATCGCGAACATACAAACAGACAGACAGATAAACAGACGTGGCGGACGTCTTTGTTTTATAATATGTAGTGATTATGATTATTATCACATAATTTATATATGGTACTTACTCATAGTATTTATTGTCGACGCTCGAATTTGTCACTCGGTTCAAATCGGTTAAAATGTGTAAAAATATTCTCATTTATATTCACGCTAAAAACAGAACATAACAAAGATTTTAGAAGCTATACTTTTTTGAGCGCGTTAGGGGAAAATGATGAGAGTAAATTTTTACGATGCGCGCACACACCGTCACGAAGAACCGACACTCTGAAGTTAGCTATAGTCAACATTTTATTTAAAAAAAGTATGTATGTATTAAATACCTTTTTTCTATTGTTAGTGTCGTTTTTTCTAGAAACGTACAATAAGGCGAAAGATAACATTTTTGAAAACATTTTTTATCTTGTTACGCCAAAGAAGTATAACTTCTAACGCGTGTACATAAGTACACACTACTTTTTTTATTACAAAATCGAAAATAATATTCATTATTGACACATCGACGTCTTGTTAAGCTTCTAAACATATTAGTAACACAAGACGATTTATTAAGAGAAATGCTGAGCTTTAGGTAACAAAACAAAATATCCTTGACAAGGATATTTAAATATTTCACGTCTGTTTCAATGAAATTAGATACTGAAATATATTATTTCTCAAAAATACACTGAATTCACAAACGTAATGTGTTAGCATAAACATTCTGAATTTACCCATAAGTTTGTCTACCCACGCCTCACCGTGCTCAAGTTAAATATGCAATTGAGGAAATATTATGGGGGGTTCAAGCCACTCAGCTAATTTACCTTCACTAAACTTAGTGAGTCTGTACGAGACTCGATTGCGACCACTATGTTGTGTAGTGCTGTCACTTAGTTGTGCAAAAATAAACTTTTTACGAACATATAAATTGTAAGTTCAAAGTCCAAACATTGGTTGGTTTGAGTGTCACTGAAAGTAAAACCGGATAATGATGATTCATTTTGACGTTAAAAACTCAGTGGGTCTATTTTAAAAATTATAGGGGGCAAACGAACAGGTGGGTCACCTGATGGTAAGTTATCCCCGCCGTCCATAGACACTAGCAACACCAGGGGAGTCGCAAGTGCGTTGCAGGCCTTTTAAATATGTGGGCCTCCGGCACTCTCACTGACCGAACGAAACGCAACAGTTCAACCACTGTTACTTCACGTCGGTTTTCTGTGAGAGGGTGATACTACCCCGGGCGAGCCGACCCATTCATGCTGAAACCAGTAATAGCTTCAGCGTAGCTCTACCACCTACATGTGAGAGGGCGATTTTTCGGCGACACTCAAACCGGGTAGTGATGATTCACCATTCATGATCACTAGGTTTATCCGTAGGTACTGCATCCCAATGTGATGGATTTGTTTGATCTTAAGAGTATGAAGTTGGAAGAGCAACATAGGTATATGTGACTAAGCTTGGAAAAGTTTGCATTTTTCTTTAAGTTATTTAGTTCTATATGAAATAATAGAATGTAATAAATCCACTTTACTCCATGAAAAACGAATTCAAATAGTCAGTGTAATATAATTTTGGCGCATTTTTAGCAATACTGAATGTGTACCAGTTAAAAGCCCACCTTTTTATTTATCGCGCGTCGCAATGTCAGGGCAACACGTATGTCACGAAAAATAATCGTCGCTCGGTCGCCGAACGGTATTATATACGGGACCGTTCGGCGAGATTTTGTAGATTTGTGCTTTTACCGAAATTTCATTTTTCTTTGTCAGACCGGTCAATACAGTTTGCATAAAAATTCACGTGAACCGTTGCGATTGGATCATTTTGTGTTTATACGTTTTTCACTGAATCTATTCAAAAAACGATGACTGTTTTGTTTGTCAAGGCGTACTCTGCAAGTGATTTCAATTTTTTATAAGAATTGAATAAGCAAAAAATTATAGTTAACTGTGCCTCAACACACCACGTCGATGAGACTTAATGATAACATTGTGTGAGAAATAAAATAGCCTCGTATCCAGCTTCAATCTTCGTCCAGAGTAAATAACAATAATAATACTTGAACATTGCGCTACATTTTCGATATATATTAATAAATCTGTAGTTATGCCACTTTTTTTGAGAGAGATATCCATTATTGAGGACACTTGCTGATTAGTAATATGTTTTAACTTAAACACGTTTTAAGTGATTTTGATGAGCTTTTGTAAACGGGAAAAATATTGTATTCCCAAATGTACATGCTAAAAATTAATCAATAATAGATTTAGATATAATAAAACATGACGTAAATTAAAGAAACTGAAATAATGAGTGCGGAGCCGCGGGCACAGCGAGTATACTCGTAAATCGTGAATTTTGTTAATATATATTTTTACTAGCACCTCAAAACCACGAATGTTTTAAAGCAATTTCGCACGTAGATACAGAAGCAATTGTGCTAAATTAGACAATTTCATGATTTGGCCAAATTACTGTAGATTATTCCATTTTGGTTTTATTTTATTTTAGAATAACCCCAGTGATCTTACAGGTAACAAAATAACAAATAAAGAAGTAAATAGCACAAATAAGGCCATGTAAAAATTCTCACACAAAAAAAATTGTATAACATGAAACGAGTTGGTAGAAAAATGATTTACAAAATTACAAAAAAAAAGTACTGGTCATAACTTTCCTAAGTTTGAGATACACTGTGTGAAAGAGGTCTATATCAAAGATTGTCGAGACGCTGTTAATTTGGTTACTGGCTCTAATTAAGAATGTTTTTTTTTCGATACGATGATTTCACTAATGGTACCATTAGATTAGATTATTTAGAAGAAATTTATTTCTAGTAGAACTAGTAAGCACTCGTAGATTAATGTTACTTAGTAATTCTGCGCACTCTACTGTACCGTTAGTGATATTTAAGAGATATGATATTTCAGCGATTCGTGGAGAGAAAGAATATGATGATGTTTTGGTAGTTCATGAAATAGTTAGCATAATTTTGTTTGTTTGATTTTACAAATGAGTTCACCAAAATGGCCGTATTTCACAATAGGACTACGCATTGTATAAAAGCAACAACGCGAAGCCACCAACAATGTTTGACTGATTACGATGAACATTATCACTCATAAAGGTTTTTACACTAACCGTAATACTATATCTACCACTAGCTGGCACAGCAATATATCAAGTTATGTGCCATTCACCTGATCGTCATGAAAATATCTACAATACAATATTTACACCGCAAATTTTGGTATAACTAAAATACTTACTATAATTTATAATAACAAATGGAAGCGGAGCCGTGGGCATAAGATATACTATATTATAATTAGGATTATTTTCGTTAATTATTCCTACATTAGCTATATAATAGTTTTTAAATTATTTACGATTCTTAAGGTACATATGATAGCAAATACAATGTCGACTTACCTATATGCCAACCTTCAGGCACTTTTTCTTTTTTACATGAGTTTTTTCAACACTTATTAATATAACTTAAAATGAGATATTCGAAATACATAATTCACTACAGATAAGATAAACACGACTTCAGTCTTTCTGTTCTGGTATCCGAAGGGAAATTCACAACTAGATCAAATTTAATACTGAATCTCTAAAGAGACTCACACTATTGAAAGTATTGACCTCAAATGAAATTTTCATTAATAAGTCAATCATCGTTTTTTTTTTTTTTTTACCAAAAGTAGTAAGTAATAATATAGATGACTTAGCCCTTAATAACCTAGAGTTTCAATTTTGATACCAATCTTTTAAACCGAATGTTCACATTACTATTAGTTTTTTTTATAGGTTGGCTGTACGTATTTTACTGTTGTATAATATTCTTTCCAAGGAAATTAATTTTTTTTTCTAAATAAATATGTAAAATAAATATTATGACTTTTTTAGCTACTTTTCCCTTCATCTAGACCCTCAAGCAAACACAGTAATATTAAAAATAAATCACTTTCGTAAATCAGGCTACTAAGGGTTAGTTCGTCAATGAAACAATTAATTAATACCGATTACAGTCTTAAACTATGAAATTATTCTGCCCTCTCAACAACAAATTAAACAAAGTTGAATAGTAACTTCTGATAGAACAATAGTATGCCAAGTTACCAACGCAAACGTAAAATTATTCAGTTTGAATGGGAAGTTACTTTAAAGGATAGGGGATCCCTTCTCAAACCTTGATTATATTAGTAATTTGCATTAATATTATAGTAGGTGTAACTTACCGTGCTGATAGTTGTTCCTCCTTTAAGTTTGTGAAGTTGTTTCTCAAGAAACTTTCGAACTGGTCTTTTGCGTCTTTCGTCTGGATTCGAATTATAAATCAAGGGAGACGTGATTGAAGTTTTGCTAACGACGTGCAAAGCCTTTGTAAGGTACTTTAATCTATAGGATATCAAGAAGTATCGTCGCCGAGTTACCATAGCCCCTATAAAGCAGTTCCGTCAAAAATAAATCAAAAATATTAAAATTCAACTTAAACGGAGTAAGAAATTTATGTAACGCAGACAATTTGCGAGGTAGGGGCGCGCAAAAATGTGGTCCTTTTAAAATTCTGCCTGTAAATATTTGAAAGGGGTGATCGTGAGAGGATATTGTGAATATTTAAAGTATGAAGTTAGAAATATAAGTTTGAAACCTAAATTTTAGCTTAGATTCTCTATTGTAAATAAATTACAATGTGATTGTTTATCGAAATTGAATATAAAGGAGGTCATTTTTTTTATGCGAATCACGATTTTTAACAACCCTAAGAGAATGACATTTTTGTAGAAACCACGTCCATTTGGAGCGTAAAAGAATAAGATATGCTTTGCCTTTCTTTCTGATATTAACGGATAAGGAAAATTATGTCCGACTGCATCCTGACCACCATTCACAAGGCTTATAACCAACCGCCGAGAGGCATGCAAGCCGGCATTATGCAGACTACTGATGACAGATTGCCTATCATTCGGTTGTAGCCGCTCTTTTTGGCTTACGCTGTGATTACCATCAGGTTTAATATCGTAATTCAACGGTGCTGGTACAAACAAAATGAATATGCATTATTTTTATATAGATACAGAATAAATTCGTTTTTATGTTGATAGGTGGTGAGACTTTTTCTAAGCCCGCCTGGCTAGCTACCTCTCTCATGTTGAAAATCCATAACCAAGCACCTTTAGGTACAATAGCTTCATGAAAATGAATGTGATGAAGTGTTCTTACTATGAGTGATAAAACCTAAATTTAGCCAAAAATATGTCTCTATACAATATAGACAATCGAGCATTTACGTAAGAAATAACATTCCAACATTATAATCCGATAACTTCTACCGCGTTAGCTTATTCATACAATTTCGCGGCAACGTTTGCGTTTGGTTGTCAACAAACGCCAGTTCAATGTTGAGCTTCCTTAATTTAACGGCATGGATACGATCTTCTGTTCAATATTGATATTTTCTATAAATTTTCTTATTTCACATTTGCGATGTTCAGTATTAAATAGCCTACTGTAAATATTCCGCTACTAGGTAAAAACCATGAAAAAAGTAGTACACATAATTACCAAGTTAGAAAATGACGCATTATTCATTTCAAGCACCGATTTTTTTTAAATACTTTATCAATGCAAAAGCTACGAACGAGAACATTCTCCGAAGCACTTTTATGAAGATATTTCCTTTTAGAATAAAACAATCCACATTTATTCAAAACTCGCAAAAATATATTGTATCTAACAATTTCCTATAGAATGCATACTCGTTAAATCCGAATAAAAGCCTGCCTGCTCATAAAATTTTATAACTGCGGCAAGCCAGAAGTTTGCATAACCGAACGAACTCTATATACCCCAACTATTGCAATATTAACAACAATTCCATAGTATTATTTTACCTGAGTCGAATCCCGCTCCATTGCCCGGGATATAACCGAATAATACCGCTCGCGGCTAGTTCCACCCCGCTGAAACCAGTTCGAAACCGTTATATAGAATAAATCTGTTAGCAGACTGGACATTTAGGATTCAGCAGTTGAATGAGTCTGGTCTTAAAATCGGACGTTTATTAGTTAACAATAAATATTTGAAAGTGGTCAAATAGTATTTCGAAACAGTACTATAATTCTAAAATTGGTGTTAATTAATGATTTTTGTACAATTCTTTATAATAAGTATGAATATAATTAAGTAACGACAATGGAAATGACTAAGAACAATTTGAGCAATGTTCTTTTACTAGACGTATTCTTTCAGTGGCGTTTAATCACGCTGGATAAACATTAAGTTTTTTTTTGCTATATCATAAATTGTTTTTTTGTTACATAAGTCTATTTGTTTTGGCTGTGTCCTATTCAAACGAAGTTAAGACTTCGTGAGGCATAGCCGTACTTCTCTTTAATTGATGCTAGAATGCATGGTAGAGTAGAAATGAAGAATTGAAGCGATGATGGCTCAGTTGGTACTGTGTTGGGACACGGCACCGAAGGACGTAGTTTCGAATCCTAACAACTGTGTCGGAGTTTTCGGTGAAGGAAAACATCTTGATAAAAGCATAGCATGGTGGTAGGGCTTTTTCTAAGTCCGCCTGGCTAACTACCACCCTCAAGTTGAAAATCTGTCGCCAACAACCTGTTGGTGTGTACCCGGCAGCTGCACTTGAGAGCCAGTCTCCCTCTAGGTTTAGCGTGACTACCGTCTTAAACCACATTATCATTTAACATCAGATGAGATTGTGGTCAAACACTCAACTAAAAAGTATAAAATATATATT
The DNA here is from genome assembly GCA_035772565.1 of Antheraea assamensis. NCBI lineage: Eukaryota > Metazoa > Arthropoda > Insecta > Lepidoptera > Saturniidae > Antheraea > Antheraea assamensis. The sequence continues at coordinate 157,091 of JAQQSE010000293.1, forward strand.
TATTCTTTGTAATAAAAACCGCAATACAACATGCCTGTATCTCCTTTAATCTTTGGGAGTCTGGCCGAGACAACTGAGAGCTTAAAATGAAATTGCAAATTGTTTATTTCAATGGCAGTTGATTCCGGCGTGCCTATTATTTATTATCATTCGATTTTCAAGGAAAAATATACATTATCTATTTTTTTAACAAACTATAAGCCTCAGATTAAAGACCGTTCGCCAAGTACCACATTTCTTTGTGTACCAGTAGCAGAACTTACAAACCAGAAGCCTTTATAATCTTGGTGTATTATCTATGAACATATCATGATTTGTCATCACATGTAATCATGATTAAAATTGCTATTAAGCGTAAAAGTGATATTTTTAAAATCTCTTTCCTAGATGAGATGCAATGAAAAATATTAAAGTATATAAATTTATATGTCGCAAGAAGAAAGTTCGTCTGGAACAGTGAAATGAAAAAACGTACCAATATAATAAGGGAAATTCTATGAACTGATTAGTCCCTTGAAGATAAAGTAATAAAATAACTGTATAGCTTCTATAAAAGGAATATATTTTTGTTGCGTCTGCAATATTTATTATGTAAATCTTTCTTAGGAAGATAGCTACTGTTTCCATTTATTAGATCTCTTACTAGCAATATTTTATCGAATTGAATTTTACTGTCAGTTAAAAATAGAAGTCGTAATTACTTTAAAAACAAAATTTTTATATACACTGGATGCTCGGCTATCAGACCGAACAGACACGTTTCGGATCTAGAAAACGGAGCCAACAACCGAGAAATTCTCTTTCATTCGCTCCACGAAATTTCCGCAGTGTTAATATGCTTTGGGAAATAAAAAGTAACTCGAAACCGAACGTGTTTTTTTACAGTTAATATAGTTCCTGTGCCACGGAATCGAAATACGTAGATTTTTCTCTCCAACACACTTATGTTATTGTGAATTCCTAAGTAACTGATTTAATTTCGTAAATTTTTACGTTTATATTTGCTTCGTATGCGAACAGTTTAGAATCAGTTGCTAACTTTTTTAGTAGCAGTAAATTAGCAACGATTGTTGAAGGCAATTTAGAAATACCATCAACTGATAGATAGTTGTATACGCCATCAATCGCTTCAATGTTTCCACGAGTTTCACATAGTCTTTATAGTGTTTGTCTTCAATTTAGGAACATGTGTGATCTACAAACAACATCTAGGGGCGTATGGAGTCTCGAAAAACATGAGCACATTTCCGATCTTGTTTTCCTGAATCTTGAAAATATTGAAGTTAATGTTTTATTTGGAATATGTTTTTATACATTGATTGTATAAAATAATAAATTATATATTGCCGAACAATGAATTCCCACAGATCATCACCAGACTTACAAGTATTATCGTGTAATCCATTACCAGAGTAAATTTAATATTGTCCTATAGAAATTGATTTAAGGAACTAAAATGATTATAATTTTTTTAACAGGTAAGGACTCATGTCTTTTCTATTTAATAGGTCATGTCGCACAGCAGGGTGTCTAGCATTAGTTTTATTTAGACTTGTACAGAAAAATGACCACTGTTCTCTATAGACTTACTAGTAGATAGAATTTAGTCTTATGTACACAGAGGCAGCACTATCGTTGCTTTAATAAGGTTAGAATATGGTTGGTGCATGATTCAAATCTGTCAAATCAAAGCTGATATCAAGCTAATTTTGCCATAAGTTTGCTCCTGCAAAAAGGGTAAACTCTAAAGAAATCGAGCTTCTTACTGACTCTCCAGCTATTAGATAAGTGGCATGTTGTCCGAAACAGTAGTGAGATTCCATAAACGTCTCCTTAGTGAGTAAGTGTTTCTATGTTTAGACATTGTAATTTGATATTTAATGCCATATATTAATACCGTCTAAAGTTAATTGCAAAAAGTATTACCAAACCGCAAATATAATGACAATGGGTTACGTTCTTCTTCTTTATTTTTTTTGGCTCCCTCACGGTTTGTGCACTAGCCAGCGTCAAGTAACAAGATTTTGCCAAGTGTTTTGCGATAATTATAATGTTCTAACAAGATGTTGGTTTCCTTGTTAGAACTTTCCATTGAGTTTTGGTGGCATCTCAGAATGCACGCTCCGTGGTATTATGTCCCATCCACTTCACTTGTGCATAATAACCGAACTATATTACGTAAAACACCACCAATATTACAAAATATAGAGTCTAATAACACAAGATTATGAATAAAATATAAAAACCACTACATGACAGACTAAGATCCCGCCAAAAACTCCATGGGTTACGTTAAAGATTCCCATAATGCTTCAACTGCCAAACGACTACAGTCATCGTCAAATGAATAGAATGAAGGTTTGTACAAAATTGACGTTAATCTAATAAATTAACTAATAGCTAAACTATTGAACGCTATTAAACAATTATTATGGCACATAAATATAGATAATCGGCAATAAAACTGCAACGAGTGTTTTTAATCGCACATTAGCATGCGAATAACATATTCGTATTAATTTAATGGACTGCGTTACGTGTAACACGCACTATAATAAATCATACTTAAAAGTAATAAAGAAAATTATGTGGGAAGATTAGCTTCTGTACATTGTATGTATGTAAAAAATTGCACCATACACATATAATATTAATGTTACTTGGTAACTACAAGATTGAGCGACCAATTTGATTTCTCTATTCCATTCCGGTGTGGTTGACTGACGGAATGTAGCCAACATTACCAAGTAAGTTGCCGTATATTAAAATCTTACAGTGAGCTTGTACTCTCCGGTAAAGGAAACCATCGCATGATTGGTGGACATTTTTAATCACCACCTGGGTAGCTACAATAGAAGTTAAAAATCTGCCATCAAACATCTTTAGGTAGGTTCCGTCAGATAGACTTGAAAATTAGTCCTGTCTCCCCGTTTAGGTTTAGCTCATTTGCCATCTTAGACCATACAATAATTTAACAACAGTGGTCAAAAGCTAATATATATATTTAAAAACAATGAACTTGATACAGTTAACTTTTTAACATTAACATTATATACACGGTATTAACTAAGGGACGCCAAATATCCTTATAATTAGACCATGATTTATCTACTGACAAGGTTATTTCTTTTTGTATTTCACGGTGCAATTTACAACCTACCAACAGTATGCCAGCTGTTTAATTTAGCCATACACTATGACGCTGACTCTCGGGTTGACGTAGTTTGGTGAAATTGTAAAGGGCTTGTCAGGTCAACAGTGTAGTCAGTTCGAAAAAAAACTCGGGTTGACCATATCAATATTTTTCTCACAAGCTTAATAATGTACTTCATACACAAATATAGCATAGCCTCTATATACTTGCACAGCTATGATAAATCTAAGGACATCTCGCATGCTGAAATCTATGAAGTCGTTTTGACTATACAACGTTTGAAAAACGACAAAGAGAAGTTCACTCATACACTTCAAAAACATAACCGTACCGAGGAGTCGCGTAAAATTATTAACATTATTCAATGCAATTTGAATAACATAATAATGGTAACTAATGGTAGATATAAATTATTCATATGACTGAATATAGGAAGATAGTGGCATAAGATAGGTGTCATCATCTGGAACACTTTGAACACACTACTTGCGAGATACAATAACACCGCATTCATGCAATAGGTTCTTTGTTTTCATTGTTAGATGATTATATATACATGTATGTATGTATGTATATAGTTTTCATGGATATACGTATGGTTAATTAGCTCGCTTGCACGGATAGATTCGAATTTGTGCAATTTGCATACAAGGTCTAAGCAGAGGTTAGGCCACTTTGGCACCCTTGAGCTAGCTGCCATTTCCACTGAGCGCCTTCCACGCTCGCCACGAAACCAAATGAAACTATGAAGGCCCTCCAGGCGAACAGCATGTAGTCAGTTCGAAAAAAGTATCATAAGATTGTTATGAGGAACTGTGTAGAAAAGACTAATGTTTCTTTGACTAACTGTATATATGATTAAATATCACGTCTATAGAAAAACACTATAACATATGCTTGCCTATGACGCATTATTGAAATCTGCAAATAAATATGAAGGTCTGGTAGCTCGACGGGCAACGAATTTTTAATTTTATAGAGAGTGGGTAGTTCGAGACTCGTACTCTCTAAAACCCCACGGTGTACATCCGTTGCTTTTGTTCGAGCGACACGAGATCTGTAGAGCATTCATCGAGCCGTTCCAGCGATTGGCCCGACATCAAACAGCGCTGCCGGGCCCCGTCCTTGTCAGGAGGCGACCGTGTACACATCGATCATCTCCTCATTCTCCCAGTCCTCCTTTGGCGGAATGGGCCGCTCAGAGCAACGGCTTCACTCGCTTGAATCCTGGCAACTGTAACCGATTCGTCTACATAAAAATATTAACTCCTACGTTGATTTAATATTCATCATATAATATGCTCGAAATTTCCAGAACGCTTACGGAACGTTGAATAAATAAAGGATTTCTTAATTAAGACAAGAGTTATTTAAAATAAAATAAACGTTAGGATTTAAATATAATATAATATATTCAATTTGTTGAAAGTTGTTTTTTGGTTTCCTCCGCACCAAAGAAAGTTTTATTAAAGTGATCGTTCTTCTTATGTACGATATTCTTGAAGTTCTTTATAAGTATATTATATATACATCATAAAAACAAATCTGTAGATCTGTCTGTACATTTCTTTTAAATGAAATTAGTCTTTCAATTATCTCATTGTACGTGACAATTTTTTTTTAAGTTAGATGGCTATAAAAGCTATAGCTTATATTATATAAATAGCTTAAAAGATAGGTATATGCTACATCGCAAACTTTTTGGAGATCTATAAAAAAGAAATATCTTACTATGTATTGATTTGTTATATCTCAAAAGAATTAGGCAGCGTTTTTGATGAAAATTTCCTAAGCGGTTTGACTTTTTCCGACACTTCCAACATTTATCGTTATATTTCAAACAATTTACACAAAACCTTGACAAATTATATACGTAAACCTTCTTCATGTATTACTCTATGTACTGGTGAAGACCGCATTACAATCCGTTTTGTAGATTTTGAGTTTATCGCAAACAGACAGACAGACAGACGACTTTCTTTTAAAATATGTAGTGATAGTGAAATGTGCCGTTCTCGGCACGAGTACGATACCTCAATAAAGTGAGGTGACAGACCTTTTTTACTACAAACACACACGCTTAATACTGTCACCCGGTCTATTGTGACCCTTATTTATTGCTTACAAAGGTCATTAAGAAGGTTTTATCGTATTTTTATGGTGTCCATGACATTGATATGGGATACACAAAATCAATCTAAAATCTAACCTTAAGTACATTGTATTTCTAAGTATTTCGCTGCTAGCACCTATTTATATAGTTTTTACTTCGATCGTGTAGAAATGAAAATAATTTCTATCTATATTGGACTAAAAAGTGACTATTCATGAGTAGTCTAAACTAGGACTCTGGTCTATCCGATTTTAGCTATAAGTATATACTTGATCACCATGTTAGAGTGTAACAATTCGTATTTAAAACGAATAGCAAATAATGGTCACTGCTGCTTACAAAAGAAAAAATCCAGTACACCGAATGTTCAAAAACTGTCATTATCAAACTGGTTTATTTTTATTCGTTTTGACTATATTATGAAGATTCTCGAATTGAGTGCAGTGGAGAAGTTAACAAGGGGTGTTATCAAAGTTATCAACAGTAATTGATGAATGAACACAATCAAGTGATTAGTTTAAATAAAAAACAGAGAATCTCATCACACTTGAGATAAAATTTTATGTCCAAGTATAACATGTCACCAGCGTCTCCTTAACCGCTCCTTGAATATTCCAAGACATTGTTTTCAAATATTAGAACATAAAATTGCTGTAGAATCTTTCACATTCACAAATAAATTCGGTATTTGATTTCTATTTGGGAATATATACACGCGTTTGACTGACAGCAATCACGATTTTCATTACCGCAAGAAGCCCAATATTAAATCGTGAAAGAAGCCAATATCCATCATTCTTCTTGGTACGAGAATTAATATTGGAAATACAACAAAAAAAAAAATGTCTGAGGATATAAAATATATAATAAAAGTAACAGAAAATAGAAATCATTATTTTTTAATAGGTAAACGAAAAGTTTTGCGGCGGAACGCGTCTAAAATTAACGGTGAGCTTTCATCCAAGCCGTGGCGGTGACTGTCAGATAAATGTTCACGTATTAATATCGGCTTCGGGCGTAAATAAACATTCATTTTGCAATTTATCGATGTACAATCGCGCGGCCTCTGCGTATAAACAAACATGGCCAATCATATACTTAGCCGAGACGAACAACACCCACTTGAATTTTATTTATACGTATAAATTTTCTACAATTAAATTAATTACAGTATAAACATGTGCAATAATTATCGTAAAATGCGAGCAAATATTTTTAATAAATTTATACGCAAAAATGGCTATCACACACGAAATAACGAGACGACGAATGATGCAATTCAAGTCGGACCGCACTTTAGCATGTCTAAAGGAACATTATACTAAGTACATACGTCTTTTGCCAGACACAGTGACTGTAATCTTTGTAATCTATTACGCATTTACATTGTTCGCTGTGGTTAGTGTAATCCGGCGCGTAGTAATATTAACGAGAAATAATAAATTACTCATACTACAAATTCATGAAATCAGAAATTGAAAACCTTTTCTATTTGTCCATATATAAATAATCGGATATTGATATATATAAGCGAAGAGAAGCGTTATCCTCACGGTCACTCATTGTGAACATCAGGAGGGATCCGGGTGATAAAATGAACACTCTGTAGGTTAGAATAAACTATTATCGTGAATCACAATAGGTAGGTACTATTTACCTAGTAGGTATCTCAAATACACAGTACAGTTCCTAGGCAAGTATCACTTAGAGTGTTCAGAACGATACGGGGATCCGACTTTTTTTCTGACGGACCTACAATGGTGACACTGTAGTCACCAACTCATACGTGTATTTCGAAGCTGACAATTGGTTAGTTACGTGAATAAAAAAAATATATCAACCCTCCAACTGTGTGTGTGTGTGTGCGTGTGGGTGTGAACGTCTCAAAAGTGTCGTGTCAAATGTAAGAGTGAGTTATTGTATCGCGTAAGCATTAGCTCGAGGACTCCACTACGGGGGAACGAATCTAGACTCGAGATCCTGCTCCGGGGCCCGCGACCTGTGTGCTTGGAGCAGGATATCCTTTCAGCCGCTACAGAGCGAACGGTGGATATGCGAGCGTGGACGCAAAACACGCGTTTTCAGAGGGATCAAGTGTATATTATATAAGAGTTTTAGAGAGGAACAGACGTAAACACGCAGGTTCATACTGTTCGTGATTATCGCGAATTTATTTATGCGCAGCGTGGGGTAGTGATTATAACGTACTCGTAACGGCCGGGGAAGCTGAAATCGCTTTTAAGAGCCCGAGCTCAGAGGTACTATTAACGAGCACGTTGAACACGAGTATTTCTTGAACATCATGAAGGAGAAGGAGTTGAGCTATCCAATCTATACCGGCAGGCGATATGGAAGACGCGGTAGGTGGCGCGAGAGTGGACTGAGCTTTCTGAGGCTGGGACTTGGCTTTAGGAGCCGAGGGAACAAGCGGGGTCCTTGTGCGCCAGGAGAACGCGCTCAGCGTGGGTAGGCAGACGCTGCCGGTGCTCTGAGGGTGCTCGGCAGGCTTGGGAACGCTTTTTGGCTTAGTAGGGGGGGAGGAAGTTGTGTCCGGGAGGTTGAGACATACACCCTGGACGAGATCACACGTCTGGCATGACGGGGACGGGTCGCGCGGGGCGCGCGGAGGCACCCACGATAGTTCGTGGGATGACCTGTTTACCCGCAGAGCACACAACTAGGAGGTTCGGAGGACTCTGAAATGTGGGGGCACTTTGTACTGGAGTGATCCCCGAGGCACTTGACGCACCTGAGACGCAGGTGGCAGTGCCGGGCAAAATGACCGTACACCTGGCAGTGGTGACACTGCGAGGGTACATAGAACTTGCGAGAGAACTCCACAGAGATACAGGAGAGACCTCACACAGAGGTGACATTGAAAATGGCCTTACCTTCCTTGTTACGATCCAGTGTGACCAGCACCAAGTAGAATGGGGCCTTCGTCTGAGGGGCTACATACGGTGTACGTCCCGGACTGGAAGTTCCTGGGATTCCAGGCACTTACAGATATCGGCAGTGAGGAGTTCTTAAGGAACGCCGCGTAACGGTTTGAAATTCGTCATTTTCATCGTGAGCAGAAGCGGGCGTGAGAACGGAGTCGAGTTCCATATCGGAACCGTCCTCGGAGTCGTCACCATCGTCGGAGTCGCGGTCCGAAAGTAGCGCGAAAGGATTTTTGGAAAAGTGCTTAGGCGGAGACAGACTGCCGGGAGTCACGCGTGCGAAAGTACGTTTGAGCCTATGAAATTTGTAAATAAGAAAAGGGTTCGTATCGCGGACGAACTCGTGAAATCTGGCCAGATTCTGCAGCTGTGATAAAACCTCGGGGCTTGAAGAGGGCTTGGCGGGGATGGACATGACTAATCTCCCTGCGTGGGGGGCAGGGGGTGCGCCTGCTTAAAATCTAACGGTCAATCCGTGTCCGGGCCAAAAAAAGCTGTAGGTGAAATGCAAAGCCGCACAGATAACCTACGTAGCCTAGGGGAAGATCTCTAGCACTTCGGTTTCTTCTTTTTTTTTTCTTCTCTTCGATGCGACGCTCCGCATACGGCGCAACACGAAAAAACGACACACGATGCACAGCACGACGACCCGACGCACCGCACCCGAAATAGTTTCGAAAAGTGTGGTTTATTTAGTGCCCTAACTGAGGTGCACTATCGCTCTGAATAGAACGTAACAATTGACATTCAAACCACACGCGGCAGACGAAGCGAACCTGTAACAATATTATTAAAACACCGATCACACACACGCAATATTCAAAAAACTCACCCGAGCTTAACGTACGATGAAACCGAAACATCTCGGGATGCGCCTAAGAAAACACTCCTTTTTATAAACGTCATCTCTCCCAATCTAGCCTCTGTACATTTCACTGTGACGTTTGTGTATTGTTGACGTTCCATACTAATGACCCGGATGCGACATATATATATCTAATATCAATAAACTATAATACCGTGTACCTGATCACCACGAAAATTGGCACACATAAATGTTGCTCACGGAGGTTATACGATTCAATTCGATTCAACCGGTCACAATGAAAATTGATTTGCGTGGATAGAATACAGATAATAATCGCTTATATCTCGTTTCCTATTACCGAACAATTAATTACAAGTACTAAGTATAATATATTAACAACGAACCCCAGCAGAACGAGCCTTAGATACAGCTTGAGCCTTAGATACAGCTTGTTTAAATATAAAATCGTAGTAGATTAGTTCAAGCAAAAGGAATTATATTGTTAAGCCGTGAAATCCAGCCATCTCGAATCCATCCGTTAGTACTGAATGGGAATAAATTATTTCGAATAAATTACATTATTTGGCATTAAACATTTCTTCATAATTTAACTCGAAGCCTATTACTAAATCGCTATATCGCACAATGGGCAAATTAATTTTCTACAAAGTTTACTCGTATCGTAATATAATTAAGCTGTCTTCACCTTTTAACCAATTTATTTATTAATTAAAAAACATTATTACGTACTATCCAACAAACCATCATATCTACAAGGAAACTCACTTTTAACATCGCGACTTTGTCTATGTCTTTTTCTGTTTATTTTGGATGAAAAGTATCCTATACCCATCTCCAGTCCCTCTATATCAATGAGAAATTTGATGGCTATCGTCTTACTGGTTTGTCATAAAAGCTAACGAATGTATAGACAGACGAGTCAACTTACTCATTTGTAATATAATTTGTGACCGCAAATTAGATGCTGATGTTGATTATCATACAGGTACCATAGAGTGTTTTTTCAAACACATTTATTTTTTATTTTCCACATTTACTTTATAAACCCCTTTTTTTTTAATGTTCCTTCGTGTTTGGATTACTGTTATCCATAAAATGTCGAATTTATTATAGTAGTGGTGGTTCTGTGATCGAATTTCGTTGGTAATTCATATTTTTTAATGTTGAACTTCAGAAAAGAAAGAGTGAAAAAAAATGCGTCATTGTGGATGAATTTTTTATCTATTGAAATATAATTTGTAATATATTGAGCCTTTTTTTATGTTTTTTTATTGATTAGCGTTTGACCAAACCTCATCTGATGTTATTTGATGATGTGGTCTAAGATGAGTCACGCTAAACCTAGAGAGAGACTGGCTTTCAAGTGCATCTGCCGGACAACCAACTACTTTGCCAGGTTTTCAACTTGGGGGATGTACTCACGAACTTGGAAAAATAGTTGCACAAAACGTCCTGCCTTCATGAAGAATCATTGACTAGCTCAGTCAGTACACTAG
>JAQQSE010000294.1:0-207926 GCA_035772565.1 Antheraea assamensis
TTAAAAGGATTACTTATATCCAGCAATTGTAAGCATTGTAAGCCTCCTGAGAAAAGACATGCATAGTATATATAGAGTAATAAAGAAAAGTCGAAAGTATACGATTTCAATATCGATACAGTCCACCGCATTATAAGTATAAGGCCACATATTAAAAAAAGAAGTTAATTTTAATGGACCTGATCATTATTGAAATGTATGTTTTTTTTTGTTAAGAGTTATTGTGAGTTGTGTACAGACGACGGTCAGCGTCTAAAAAATTCAATTTTTACTAAGTGTTAAACAGTTATAAAGTTTGACAACTTTGACTTTTATTGCCTAGTCAAATATATCGACTACAGAATAATTGTAGTATTTAAAAATGGCTCTGTCAAAGTCGTCAATCTGTAGTAAACATCTAGAACATTCAATATTAATTTGTTTAGAGATGAACAATAGCACTGTATATTTATTGTTTTGTTGTATTTTGAATAACTTTGTGATATTTACATTATCTCATAATAAACGAGATGAAATTGAAAATAATCAGTCAAGTAATTAATAATATAGTAATGGTAAAACGTCAAACAAGTACATAGAGTCAATTGACAGCACACAAATTGTAATAAAGTAGCTGTTAATCATAGTTGCATCTCTTTTTTTGTCATGCATTTACTTATACCGTATGATTTTGCATCCCGCTTTCGCGTAATTGCGTTAGTCGACAGAAACACAACAAATCAAGCTATTTTGTGTTTGTTTACGAGTTTGTAGGTTAGGTTATATTACAACTATGGGATATATTGTAAATTGTTTGATTTTTTTTTTGTGCTATTGTTAATCTCGTATCGATAAACAACTGACCTATTGCTTCTTTGTGTGAACATGTCTATGTCGTGGTCCATGTTGTATAGTTATTTGACATCACTTTGTGTTTACGTCTATATGTGTGTACAGTAAAATATGCACACAATCACTGTATTCACTGCTTCACGAAATGTACTGAAACCTTTTGTTCACTGTTCCTTTTGGATATAATCTTTAATTTAATGCCAATTGAACACAATTAATTCTTAGTTTTGTCTACATTAAAAAATATATATTTATTCAACGAAGAAACAGTTCGTTTGAATCACACCACGAAAGTTGGGTACACCTACAAGTATTGTCGCGGATAATTTTTTTATACTATCTATTTCACCTTAACTCGCCACCAGACGGCGTTGGCACAGATAACTATTACGACTGATATGTGGGGATAGTTAACCACGAAGGATATTTATTTTATGAACATTCGACTATTTATTTCAAGCAATAATAACAAATGCGTTCAAAGTCACGGGTACAGCTAGTATTAATATAAAAGAATTACGGACTATTACAGCAACGTTTATATTTATTTCATATAGTCATTTTAAATAATGCCCAGTTCCGGTATCGCCATCACCACGTCTATTTCTGTTGCTTCTATTATAGACCGACTTCATATACAACTGCATTCCGTTTGAAAGTTGATAAATTAAGTTTAATATTTAAAATTATTTATATTAGTAATTGATACCGCAAAATAAAATAAAAATTATACCTATTTATTCTAAAATTAATCGAAATTAAATGTTTCTTATCTATTTTTGTACTCTATATATATATAAAAATGAATTGCTGTTCGTTTGTCTCGCTAAAACTCGAGAATGGCTGGACCGATGTATCTTATTTTAATCTTGAAATATTTGTGGAAGTTCAGGGAAGGTTTAAACAGTGACGAACATAAATAATAAGTAAAGTAAAAAATTCTAAAAACGACAATTTAATTTTCAAATACAAAATGCTCCTTAGCTATGAAACATTTGATGTCTTTTGTCATTTTAGAAATACAATATTGTCATTCGTTTGTCAAATATTTATTGGTACGTTCAGATATTTTAGTCGGTTCATAGTTATAGTATGAGGTCCTTTGGTTTGTTTTGTTGGAATACAAAACAGTTCTGTTTCAGAAATAAAATACGAGTAGTACATGAGAAAGCTTTAAATTGATTAAGTGCGTAACTGAGTTGCATTTCTAATGTAAATAAAACTTTTGTATAAAGTTTTGACCACGTTTTATATAAATATATCTAAATGATAGGAAGTTCGCCGGGTCATCTAGTTATTTGTACATTTGACTAATCAAAAATAACGATTAGGCTCATGTCGGTAAATGTATTAAGCAAAAATAATTATTCTGACGCACGACTTTCGTTTCGTTCAAAGTCACTACCCTGAACACACAATCAATTCAATAAAGTACGTGGTAGAGCTACGCCGAAGCTATTACTGGTTCTAGCATGAATGGGTCGGCTCGCCCGACGCGCGGGGTAGTACCACCCGACACACAGAAAACCGACGTGAAGTAACAGTAGTTGCACTGTTGCGTTTCGTTCGGTCAGTGAGAGCGCCGGAGGCCCACATATATTAAAAAGCCGGCAACGCACTTGCGACTCCCCTGGTGTTGCTAGTGTCTATGGACGGCGGTGTATCACTTACCATCAGGTGACCCACCTGTTCGTTTGCCCCCTATAATATATAAAAAAAAATCTTAATGCCCCTATGGTTAATAAAATTTCTACATTAAAAAAAGACAATTCTAGAACTAAGGTATAAGTCACATGCCAGGAGAGACTACAGGCATCAGGCAACTCTTCCTTCCGTACCATGCCTCACTTATATCTTGCCTAAGAAATGTCTAGTAATATATATGACATATAACATTCCAGTGTATTAAGCATTTATTATTTTAAATGTCGCTACGTTTATAAAAATGACCAGGCGGTCATTTCACAACGGATAATGACGTCAAACATTAAAAATGTTATTAATAAAAACGTGTAACATATGAGAATTTTGAACCTGATTTGATTCAACAGCGGCAAGAGATTAAATACAAGCGATGATGGCTCAGTTGGTAGTGTGTTCGGATACAGTGTGGAAGCATGTCGGTTCGAATCCAAGCAACTGAGTCGGAGCTTTCGGTGAAGGAAAACATCGTGATGAAACCGTAGCGCATGGTGGGTAGGGCTTTTTATATGTCCATCTGGCTAGCTACCAGCCTCAAGTTGAAAATCTGTCGCCAAGCACCTGTTGGTGTGTTCCGGCAGCTGCACTTAAGAGCCAGTCTCCCTCTAGGCTTAGCGTGACTTACCATCTTAGACCACATCATCATTTAATATCATATGGGATTTTGGTCAATAAAAAAAAAACATTACCGTATGTTCTCACTGTTTGTGACTTAAATTACAGTAGGTACTAGGTACTGACATTTGATTTGGCATGTCGGGGAGAAAACCGAGATAGTCGACTATGTTCGTATAACGTTATCTTTTGTCTATCGCAGTCATTGCGCTGTATGATAGAGACAACGCTTTATAAAACTAAAGCAAACAGTTTTCAGAGAGACGTCTCACTCTTCTTCCCGATGTGATAAAACAAATGCCGGGTACTGTATATGTGCAATACCGCATGAGGCGTTATCTTCCCATGAATTAGTAGTATTAGACATTCTTGCGTAATTGTACCATAATAATAATGTATAAATGGGGGTTCGTGCTCCATTTTGATATGACATTAACGTAGGCGTTTATATTGCGCTAACTCATCGTAAAAATACCACACTGACTAAACTAATTGGCAAACATTCTGCAGTTTCGACATTTTTTTTTATATTATAGGGTGCAAACGAACAGGTGGGTTACCTAATGGTAAGTGATCACCATCGTCCATAGACACTAGCAACACCAGGGGAGTCGCAAGTGCGTTGCCGGCCTTTTAATATATGTGGGCCTCCGGCGCTCTCACTGACCGAACGAAACGCAACAGTGCAAACACTGTTACTTCACGTCGGTTTTCTGTGAGAGGGTGGTACTACCCCGGGCGAGCCGACCCATTCATGCTGAAACCAGTGATAGCTTCAGCGTAGCTTTACCACCTACACCTACAAGACATTCGTTACAAAGAAAACGCAACCATTAGACTGGAGTATCCACTAAACACCAAATGGACTGCATACATGTCTGCTATTTACTAAAATAAAAGAAAAAGCACCAGCACTTTTTCGAAACGATTCAAAAGTATGAACGACGAACTTATATACTGAGAATAAATAGTTTGATTTAATAACCTTCTGTTTCAAACCAAAAATTAATTCACAATTATCTCTCATAATGCGCTAAAAGATATTAAGAAAAAAAAATAACAAGGAAAAAATGGAAATAGATTTCGCTTTACCAAATATTACATAGGAGATATGACACAATAAAAAAATATATTTCTATATAGATGTCTAAAAGAATGTAAATAATTAGAAGATAAAACGCAAGAATAAACAAAGATTCTAAACGTCAAAACTGACATAAAATGGAACGTACTCGCTTTTACTAAAGGATGGAAGAATTATCAACAGGATCAACATAAAGACCCGATGCGACATTCATTCGTCTGTTAGTTTAAGCGAAATCCAGGAGTGTGTTCTGAAAAGGCCTCGATTGTTTTTTTTTTTATTAATGCGGCGAAATAGAAGTCAAATGGAAAAATATTGTATTTTCTAATAAATTCCCTAACAGAACATTGTCACCAATTTATTTTAAAAATCGACCAGTACTTCGGAATGTTGATACATCGAGAATATTTGCGAAGAACGTCGGTGAGAATCACGGTTGGTGTAAATTCATAGCTGCCAGTTGCAAACGGTTAACGCCTGCAAGAGTGATGACCGCTCAACGCGGCCGATTTGTGATCCACTGGGGGTGACAACTCACCTGTCAGTTGCTTGCCAATGAAACGATGCCAAATAGCTACAGCTAATACTTGAACTTGCCAACAACAGAGTACATAATGAAATATATGAGAGGAATAATTGGTTTTTTATTGTAAACCTTATTAATTTAACAAGCGATTTGATATTGCTTAAACTTTTATGTAATATCGATTACCATTTTTAGACTGAATCCGTGCAGTTCTGCGAATTAAATCGTATCAGGGATAACATGGAAATAATCTATATAGTAAATGCATAAACTCTATGCTCTATGCCTTTATGTGATGTACCTAAACCATTTCATTTAAATTCTAACAATTTAAGTGTCAATTGTTTTTTGGACTAATCTCTAAAACTTTTGAACCGATTTTGGAAAAAACATTTTTACTAACCAAATAGAGGACATTTTAGAATACTCTAGTAATTTTAGAATATCATTACGATTTTCTATGGAGGTTAAGCAGTGGGTGATGATAAAACATAAACAGAAGAGTACCGAATTAATTCAAATAAAACACGAATATGCTACAGAAACACAAAACTATTTTGACAAGAATGAAGACGGGAGCTTCACAAATATACTTGATAAAACCATAATATTCATTGAAGTAAATAACAATATTTATTTATATACGTTTTCTTGTCTAACACAATGTAATATTTATATTACAGAGTAAGTTAACAAATTAGTTAATCAAATAAATATTATATACTGACAGTACACTATGTAAGAACATTACTTAATGGCGCCTGTGAAAAATCAATTATAAATATTCAACCTAACCGACATAAAAGAAAGCTAGTTAATGAAAACGTGCTAAAATAAATCCAAACACTGAACGAGGTACGAAGAAAGCTTTTAAATAAACAAACCACTGCAAGAAGCCGAACGCATTACCCGAGCCGGATGTCACGGTACAGACGATTCGCGTCAGAGAAATATTCCAGCGTCGGACATTTGCCATAAAATCTTTAGCTGAGGCCATTGAGACCTTGGCGTAATTATAGATTTGATTTGCACATTTGCTAACTCCATCTGGTCTTGCTGTTTGACAAATCTCCGTATGAAAATGGAAACGCCCAAGAGTTTTATGGCTAACGCTCGTATATTGGGAACCCTTTTGAAACTTGGGTTACGACTTTATATTGAAAATAATACCAAGTATTAGAAATTATATGATGACAAAAAACTGCCTTTTTTTACCTTCTTTAATGATTATACCTCAAGCCTAACTAATATTAGAAATGCGAATAGGAGTTTGTCTGTTAAATTTTCACGCTGCGCCGTAACTACTCAATCAATTAAAATGAAATTTTGCATACACGTTTTTGGGAGTACAGTAAATATAGGGATGTCTCCTAGTAGAAAAAGGGTACTGTTAGATCAACTCGTATTATCACACTGGAAAAGATGGCGTATTGAATACTTGCACACGCTGCAAGTTCGTCAGAAATGGTGCACACCCGATCGATCTATAGAGATTGGTACTGTCGTTCTCTTAGGTCAAGATAATGTACCGCCTTTAACCTGGCCAATAGGTATTATAACTGAGGTTTTTCCTGGATCGGATGGCATAGTTCGAGTCGCTTCAGTCAGAACCGCGTCAGGTACATATAAACGTCCTGTCACTAAATTGTATCCTTTACCAACCCAATAGAATAACGTATGATCTATTGAAAAACTAGTTTTTTCTAAACGACTTTTAGTTTAACCTAGACTTATTTGAATTTTTGGATAAAAACGTCATGGTGGAGCATCCGCCTCACCAGGTACTGTTTCCTAGGGATAGATCAAATCGAGCAAAGCCGTGGGTAAAAGTTAGTGTAGATATATAAGAATTAAGTCATTTTGCGCATAGAATAATAATTAGTAAGGTCTATAATGAGTAACGTACGTATAAAATTGTGATACTCCTCTTTCAAACAAAAAGTTTGCTACTAAACATTTTCACCCATAATTTAATATATTCATGAGATTTAGAAAATTATTCTTTGATAAATATACACAACTTTGTATTAATTAGTGTATTTCGGTTTATACTCAAACGTTAGAAAACTTAAAATGGAAACATTATGGCTGTCAACAATAATCTATTTGAGTATGAAAATAAATCTTTCAGTTGAATTATATCGCCCTATGTGTTGCGTGACCTTGAACGTTATTAGGCCCGCCCACGCGATAAAGGCGCGTAAACACTTCATTTTGTTTCAGTGTTCATACAACAATATAATTAATGTTGTATCTAGTTATATATACAGCTATTAATTCACGACATTTAAACCTATCGTATGTTGATATGTTTTCATTTTTGAATAACAAGATGTATATTTCTATGTTCTTAACAGATAGGCATAGTTTCTGAGCACAAACTCGCCTGATGTTAAGTGACGTTGTGGTATAAAATGATAAAAAGCACTGTTTGGCTTCAGATTTTAAACTTGAGGTAGTCAACCTGACAGGCTTAAAAAAACTCTACCATGCTCTAGTTTCATTACAATGTTCTTCATCATCGAAAACTCCGGTTCATTCGCAGAGATTCGATCCCACATCAATCAATGTCCAAACGTACTAAATATCGAGCTATTATCGCTTCCCAATTCTGATAGTCCTGCTTATAATTGAAAAACACTGCCCAGAAACGAACCAAAGAGGTAAAATCGACATATAAAAGAAAGATAGCGTATATCACTACATAGTATAAAACAAAGTCGCTTTCTCTGTCCCTATATCCCTATGTATGCTTAAATCTTTAAAAGTACGAAACGGATTTTGATGCGGTTTTTTTTAATAGATAGAGTGATTGAAGAGGAAGGTTTATTTGTATAATAACATCCATTAAATAGTGAAGAAGTACTGTTATTTTTGAGGTTTCTAATGTGATGTCGTAAATAATTACATTTTTTCCGCTTACATTGCAACAAACGCAGGCTGAACCCTACGAGATTGATCAAATAATGTGTACGGGCCACGGGCAGTATTGAATAATAAATCAAAACTATATATAATATCACAGGCTATATATTTGATACCCGTGCGAAGCCGGAGCGAGCCGCTAGTAAAACATAACAGAAGGACAAAATAGATTTCAGTCAAACAAATTAAGTAATAATAGAAATGTAGATAAGTACCAAATTTATTTCAGTCAATTTCATAAAACTTCACAGAATGTAACAATGTAACGGTAACTCTAAAAATATATATTTGTGCATTTTATTTTCAGAAGCAAACACTCAACTTTCACGGTCCGTTTAAATATAATTTTGACAATTATGTACAGCCAACCGAACAGAATTTCGAATAAATATCTCACATTTTAAGTTTTGATAAATGTTAATTAGAAGTCTCGATAAATTTTAAGATATAAACTAACGGTCAATAAGCTTGTAGGTAGACACGAATTAATAATAAAGTGTAATACAGTGTCACAATAAAGTAAATGGAGATTCTCTGATATTTCTCAAATACCTAATTATTCAATTGTAAGCACAAACCTATATTAAACTGCCAAACTTCAATTTAATTATGTAAATTCCATATTTATAATTAAAAGCTCTCTTTATTTATTATATATTATAACAAATAATCTCCAAACTTAGGGCATCCTAGGTATTCCAAATAAACTATAGAAGAAATGGAGCGGTATTCTAACAATGAAAAAAGATCACTCATCGGGATGCAAAGTCGGAAATGTCGAACGATTTGTTGGGTTTAAATTCAAACAGTGATTCATTGACGCGACTGTGACAAAACTGAAACTATGCAAGACACGTTACATGACGCCAAAACATTTACACGTATAAAATATAACAACAGAAGAATATAAAATTAAAACGACTAAAAGAGGAATCTTAGAAGAATTTATATCTCATCTCAAATTGCGAAATAAATTCACTTATTTCATTTGCCTAACTTTATATATAAATTAGATATTATTAAAGGCATTACTAAAATATTTATAACATGTGTTATTCTGTTTATTTTTAAATGTCCACGTTTCTATGACCAATATCAAAGACATGGAATGTTCTAGTTATCCGTTCTTTACAGAATCTGTTGTCAACATAAATCCTTTATTATATATTGCATTAATAAATTAAGCATTTACAAAACGTTTTCCTTTAAGATTTTAAATGCTTATAGAGATTTGTAGAAAAATAGAAACATCATATGATATTATAACCTAACCTAAACCATTATCACATGGACTCTCTTATAAAATACGATGTCACTGCATTGATTTGCAATGATGTCATCACAATAATAGCTCATACGAAGTTAAGATAGAAAGAAATGTTGCACGGCAAATGTCAACACAAGAAAACACTCGGTCCGCGTTCCTATGTATCTATTGCGAAGCAAACAAATCAAATTCAACTGTAGCACTCATCCCGGCAGTCGTTAAAGTTCAAAATCCTTTAAACGACCGGAAAGAGAAGTTTGCCAATGTAATAATCAGCGAGCTTGAATCTGCAAACGATGTAGACCACATCTCTGGTGAGTAAGGTGCAGAATATACGGGCAGGGTTGAGAAAAAGTTTGTCAGATCTTTCAGGTCCGGTAGGCCGATCTAAATGCGTCCCGTCTTGGCACATCATTGGGGCAAGGACGTCTAGTGCTTGTACGTTCGGCAGATTGATTGATCGATTAATCTAGGGATCTACGAACTTTTATATTTTCAAACACTTTACACATGGTGTTCTATTAAATGATTACGTAAGTGCAGAAGTTTTTCCCAAAATTATTATAAAAATTAAAAAGATTGTAAAAAATAATAATACATAATTACGATTTACATTTTTGGAGCTACGATCATTGAAAACAAAATTTTGGATATTTAGGTTCCTAATAATTAAATAAAATTTGTATTCGAACTTGATGTTGTAAAATCTTTTTATTTTAAATACGAGTATATTTATTAATAATGGTATTGCTCTGTGATTAAATGTAATTATGTCATATCTATAGCATCTAGTTACACTTTTTTATATAGACCATAAACGTTCATGCGTTTTTTTTTTTCGAACTGATTACACTGTTGACCTGGCAACACCTCTACAGTTTCACGGGATCGGATGCATCGATCAAGTTTATAATATTTATCTGAAAATGAATACGTGGTACGGTGTTGGTTTTTAGAAAAAACTATGGAATTTGCATTTTTTCGTTCAATATTTCAATTCAGTAGTAGCTACGCCTATATTTATTGCCAGCATAATTGAAAACTCGTTTCTATTGCTTTAAATTTCGTTAAAAGTTAATTCTTTATTTCTATTGGTTGCTAAAATTTAAATTATCGTAACTTTGCTTTTGTATAATCCAGATAGGTTTTTGCTATATTCCTTATGAAATAGTCTAATTTCGATGTAAATTTCATACTATCATTCTGCTGTGATAAATCATTACATGTCTCTTTAGAGTATGTTACTTTTCTACAACGAATATGCAAAATAACATGTGGTGTTATTTTGGAATAACGCTTTAAATTCTTTTCTTAATCATATTATTCATTTGTTATTTTATTTTTCCATAGTATACTAAATACTTAGGGTCTCAGTTTATCTCGCAATTATGAACAATAAATATTATTATAATTACGACTTCGTAAATATTTCAAAAACACAATTTTTCTTATATAAATTAAACTTCAGACTATAAGTTCTTGGTACGTTAGTATAATTTTGGTCGTTACTTGCACCCTATGTAAGTTTTGGCGCGTACTTTTCCAACCTGAAAGCACATATGACTCGATATTTCTTCCTCCGTACTCACCGTATCGATTCTACCAACTATTATTAAGATGTTTGGTACTCACAATGGAGGCTAACTCGAGAGTTTTTTGAAGTGAAACTTCTTTAGACTCGTTGTGATTTCAAACCGGATGCAACGGAAAAACGACAGAAAAGAGACACAAATACAAAAATGTGTATCCAGAACGAGAGAGCAAATGTCGGTGTGTATGTATATTGCACACTGTTTAATACTTGCTTGTGAAAAGTACGTGTACTACTGTACACTGTATGCGGCTGCGTATTACAGCTTTTTAGTAAGAAGTCAGCGTGGTGTGTTATTATTTAACAGTGTTTGTGAGTATTTTTATATCTTGTTTGTTGAAATTGAAAATATGGAACTTGAGCAATAAATTATGTAACATATGTTAAATAAAATATAAAATATCGTTTAAAATTAAACAAAATACTTTCATTTTTAAACAAACAAACTTTGTAATTATCCTACCCTTGCTATATAAATTCATCTCATCCCTTTATCGATTTACTGAAGTTTCACTTCTATCGTGTGTGAATCGCACACACACCTTTTTTTATCACTAACGCAATCGTACTTTCCAGCCATCGGAATTTCAGTCTTTAGGAGTCTATAACAAATCTAAAAACGAACTGCAGTCTTACGAGACGTCATATAAACATACAAAGATTTTACAAAATGCGTACTAATGAAGACTAGCTTAGAAAGTCTTGTATGCCAATTTATGTTGTTAACACATTACCAAAAAGTATATAAAGTAAGCACGGTTTATTAAATGGAAGGAATAATTGTGGTGTTTGTGCTTTCTTGGTCAAATATATATATATACTCGTATATATATTTTATATGGTTAAACTTGTTGCATGTCATCATATATTTTCCCTTATTTTTACTTACAGGTCGTCTATTATCACATCACTTTTACCTAATAATTTTTATGATATTCCAAGGAATGTGTCGTCGTCACAAACTTATGTTTACCGAAAGAATTTTCAGTGAACGAAAGGGTTTCAGCGTCGCGTGTAGTTACTAAAAAAACTATGTTTCTGTGGAGATGTCTGTCGCGTTGGTTAGGGTGTCTGGTTATTTACACATGAAACCGGGGTCCAATGGGGTCGGTTGCGAAACATTCCTATAATAGTTTATTACGAAACGGATTCGATCGAGGATCGTGATGTATTTATGTCGCGCGCGGGAACCGGCGGCGCGTGCGTCGCTCGCCGCACTTGCACTCTCACTGACGGATTACGTTTATATATTTTGTTCGGCGAAGTCCGAGCTCGGCTCAATCGATGGATTTATTGCTATTTGATAACGTTTATTTTAGTATACTGAAGATTGATATGAGGGCAGAATAAGATGAAGCGGTTTATATTTTGCATTCTTGGACGAAAAGTATCAAATAGTTTCACGGAAACTTTGTGATACCAACGTTGTTTGTCAAAAGACCTCTGATTGGCAATAAAGAAAACAACATTCTGAATTGAGCCACTCTAAAAACATTTTTCATGAGGTTCAAGGTTGGCATCTTTAAGACGGTTTCATTTAAAACTGCATTTGCATCTATAGAACTGCGCAGGTTCATCACATTCTTAAGCTTCATTTGTCATGTTGACTATAACTATGAACGTTCTGAAGTGTATTTCAATTTCAGTCTATCCACACTCTTGAGTAAATTTCACAATTTCCCAGAACTGAAATCCTCCCTAAAGTTGCTTCTCTCTATGGGGCTTCTCTACAGTCTACTATTTTTTTCGATTGCTTTCTTGTTCCTTTAGTCTTGGGACTATATGACATAAATAAAATAAATTTATACATTGATACGAATATAAAATTAATAATCAAACAATAAGCAAACCATTATTATTTATTAAATAAATTGAATACAGTTTTGTTATATTAACCGTTAATTTGTTTGTAGTCCAGACAAGAAGCTGAAGGAGTGTTGAAACACGGGATATTCAAGAAACTAGAAAGAGAAGATGTGTCAAAACCTAGATGGAGACAAATTCAAATCCTGTAATAATCGCTAAAATGATAAATATTGCTGAACCCTAAGCGATACGGCATCAATATATGTGTATTCTATTCTTCATTTGCAACCAATTCTCATACAGAGTTTAACAATATTTATCATTTCAGGGTGCCAAAATGAATCACTCTCGAATATTGTCAAATTTCTCGAATAATTACGTCAACCTTCAAGTCATTTACACTGTCCGTTATGTCAGATATATAAATGCGTCACATGGTGTCATAAGATAATTATGTTCCGGATATCGAAGTGAATACGAAGAGAAACAAAAGGAAGAAATCTAGAAGCGGACAGCGGCCAACAACATTATCTATACATGTAATAAAAATGAAGTGTCTGTATGTAATATCAAAAGAACGACTTTTTACTGATTGGATATGAACGTATACACGATACTGATAACAAAATACAATTTTTTTTATTTTTGTTCCGGGTAATCTCCGAAACGATTGGACCTATTTTCATGGTGCTTTCACTGACAGATAGTTAACATTATAAAAAGTAATGAAAGTTGTTTTATTTTGGACTAGCTTTTACCCATGGCTTAGTTTGCAGTACTATCTCCAAAACGTTTGAACCATTTTTCACGGAATTTTCGCTAAGAGATAGCTGATCTTATAAGAAGTAATTTACAATTCTAAAATAAACGCACGCGGAGCTGCGGGCAGCAGTTAGTATAATATAAGGTGTAAGTGTAACCATTGTTAATTGTTTGATAATTAATCAATATAATACATCAATTTCTTTGGACCGAAACGGCATTTGATTTATATCATATGCTAATATCGTTGTGGCTAAAGGTGATCGAAAAGGCGAGTAAGTGGAATTCAAAATATAAAGGTTTATTAGTTTCATAACTGAACTATCGTCCAAAACATTTATATAACTATGCAGATAAAAACTATAGAAGCTGACGAAGCTGCCTCTACCTGTGGTTGCGTGATAGACACAGCGGTAACGGACATTCGGGATCGAGGAGTCAGTGTAATATTGCAAGGTCTCGATGAGACTGGCTGCGATGGAGACAGCGCCGTACGATCTGTAACCCATCCAGCCTGAG
Organism: Antheraea assamensis; assembly: GCA_035772565.1. NCBI lineage: Eukaryota > Metazoa > Arthropoda > Insecta > Lepidoptera > Saturniidae > Antheraea > Antheraea assamensis. The sequence goes on from JAQQSE010000294.1 coordinate 13,628, forward strand.
CGCGAGCACACCGAGCACAACCCCTCCGCTAACACCCCTGTTCCCCTGCAGGCTCCACACGGGGACCACCTCCATGTAAGAACTACTGTTCGCGCTACACGACAGAATGTCGCCCAGGTAAACGTACGCCTGTCTGTCCGAACACAAAGACGCATGCAATATTACGGTCTCTATAAATAGTGCACTTTACTTTCGACAATTAAAGCAATGTTTAAAACGGCAGTTTTACTTTTAATATTGAAGTAAACAGAAGAAGTGGAAAGGGGGAAAAGACAGTGGCTAAGAGTTTTTATTTCTTTTGTCTCCGTATACAAAAGAATGACCCTGGATATCATATTTTATTACTAGTGAATATAAATCGTGAGCAACTTTTCCGGTTTTAGTCATTTTTTTTAAGGTATCGATACGACCACGCTGTGGACATTGCAAATTATTAATCAGAATATCAGAATTAATAATTATAAATCAGAATTATTCACTATCTCTGTATCGTGATATGTATATATTGCATTAACACAATCAATTAAAATAAGTCGCCCATTATTTTTGAAACTAAAAAAAAAACATATATTGTTATTAAATTACTGAATAGTAGTAATAGTAAGGAGGCGATTGGGAGATCAGGTGTCTGCTGGCTAACCCGATGTCTTCACAGCGTGAGAGTCCGAGCGGATCCTCAGGCGGTTCGCTGACCACAGTGAAGACGATGCAGTCTGCGGGATCGTGGTCCCGAGCCTGCGCCTGTCTGCACCGAGCCATGTGTCCCAATAACGGTAAGTCAGACTCGTGTAACTGGAAGGCTACATTTAAAGTCATTGTAATAAGTGGAATAAGCTTCCTCCATCTGACGCAATTCACTCTTGTTACGTCCTAGCCTAGTTGGTTTTAAGAGGATGGGAACTAGAAGAGACGTTTTTGTGAGACCGAGTCAAAGAGGCACCTCCTCCTATTAGTGCCAAATAAGTAGACTGACTCTTCTTCGCGTATTAAATAGAGTAAAATTTGGATCCACACTCATGGTTGGAAGATAATTTATACAATAATAGTTCAACTATCTATTTTATTGCACTCCAAAAAACATTCCTCGCGAACATACATGCGAAAAAACTAATTGATTAAACATGGAATATAAAAAACATTTTTATACGCAAAAATTTGCCAAGGAATTGTTGAATTCTTTCCTGATCTCTTTAAAATAAGGAGTAACAGATTACTCACTCTTCTTGAAATTAAAGTAGCACTTATCAGCGTAATTTTTCGGTTTCGGCTGGCTGATGGGAGTTTCAAGGTCGGCACCGCTCCTGCCTAGAAAACTGTATGCGACATACAGCCTCTGAATATCAGGATTAGTCATCGCGTTGGACTCGTCGTTCAGAGCGAGCCAAAGAACCGTTATATCCAGGCTCTGTTCTTTCGAGTCGTCGTTTTCATTTGTCATATCCTGTTATAACGTTTATGTACAAACAATTACTTAATGCTCCTTTTTATTGCATAAACTTTTAAATCCAATACTTTAGTCTTACCCTGAAGAGATAAATTTTAACAGACATACTGTGTATAGGTTTACAGATACAAATTTGTAGGTTTGATAAGTAAAGTTTATGACAGTAATGTACTATTCTATAACAGTTAATTAAAGATAACGCAGACATATTAAACTTGGAGATAGTACAGACATTAAGGAAAAGTCGGTAGATTACACCAATGAGATCTCAGTGCAAAACTTCCAACAAATGACCTATAGATAGATAAGCGGGTAGGTTTGTAGGTGGTAGAGCTACGCTGAAGCTACTGGTTTCAGCATGAATGGGTCGGCTCGCCCGACGCGCGGGGTACTACCACCCGACACACAGAAACCCGACGTGAAGTAACAGTGCGCCCGCACTGTTGCGTTTCCTGTAGGTGGTAGAGCTACGCTGAAGCTATTACTGGTTTCAGCATGAATGTGTCGGCTCGCTCGACGCGCGGGGTAGTACCACCCGACACACAGAAACCAGACGTGAAGTAACAGTGCGCCCGCACTGTTGCGTTTCCTGTAGGTGGTAGAGCTACGCTGAAGCTATTACTGGTTTCAGCATGAATGGGTCGGCTCGCCCGACGCGCGGGGTAGTACCACCCGACACACAGACGTGAGTCGACGTGAAGTAACAGTGCGCCCGCACTGTTGCGTTTCCTGTAGGTGGTAGAGCTACGCTGAAGCTATTACTGGTTTCAGCATGAATGTGTCGGCTCGCCCGACGCGCGGGGTAGTACCACCCGACACACAGACGTGAGTCGACGTGAAGTAACAGTGCGCCCGCACTGTTGCGTTTCGTTCGGTCAGCGAGAGCGCCGAAGGCCCACATATATTAAAAAGCCAGCAACGCACTTGCGACTCCCCTGGTGTTGCTAGTGTCTATGGACGGCGGTGATCACTTACCATCAGGTGACCCACCTGTTCGTTTGCCCCCTATAATATTAAAAAAAGCGAGAATTATTAATAAAATTATCAACATATTACGGTATCATCCTTAAAATTTTAAATACTGAAATTAGTAATCTAAGCTTTCAAACGCTTATCGGCAGTTTAGACTTCGGTCTTAAATAAAATGTGATATATCTTCAAAGTCATATATCAGTTGTGTAAATTACAAAATAAAAAAAATATATAATAAACACACAAACTATCGAACATACCTTTTGCGGTTCATCGCGCTCGATGTCCACACCTTGCTGTTGGATAGTGACCGATTTCTTCTCCGCATCAGATTCTTTGGCTAGTATTAAAAACAAAGGAAAAAAAAATCCCAGGCAAAAAAAAGTGTAACGGCAACTTTAGAATTCCCTTTCAGAAAGCTTCACCTTGTCTTTCAGTTAGACTAGAAAAAATACCGTCTCTAAAAGTGGCATAACACGGCGATCGATAGGTACTTGGAGATAATTTTTTAATTTATGGTTTGCAGTCAGTTACTATACCGCAGAAAACAACAATAATTGCAAATAATAAATTTCAGAGAGAGTTCTGGGTAGCTGTGTAATTTGAAATCACTTCCTTTAGCGGTACCAGCGTTAAAGACCGTGCTACCATTACGACCGTTACAAGATTAAGACCATTTCCTTACACTTATTAAGCAGAACTTCAAGTACGTAACCGTACATGAATGTAACGTATTGTCAAATTAATAGCGACACTTGCATTAGAATTCTTACCTAACAGTTAACTTTCTTTGTAAAATTATAAAGTGGTTATGGAATACAGCAATTTCCATTCTCTTTTCTGATATAACTAGCGGCCCGCTCCGGCTTCGCACAGGTATAAAATACTCGTATATAGCCTATGTCATTCACTGAAAAAATGATTAAAATCGATCCAGTAGTTTTGATTTACACATTACTGCCCGTGGCCCGCACGCGTTAAATTTGGAGTAACCTCAAAATTAACAGTATTTCTCCATTATTTAATTTATGTTATTATACATATAAACCTTCCTCTGCCATCACTCTATCTATTTAAAAAAACCGCATCAAAATCCGTTGCGTAGTTTTAAAGATTTAAGCATACATAGGGATATAGGGACAGAGAAAGCGACTTTGTTTTATACTATGAAATGATAAACTATTAATAAAGAAATGGCGCATATAAGTATAAATCCAAATAAAAGCTCAAGACGTGTCGTAATATGTCTGCATAATTCTCTTAACTCGATAACTTACCTTTACACATCAGGTCATATTTATTAGTAATTTCGGAATCAGTGTTATAGTCCATAGTCTTAAAGGCTAGTTCTCCTGGTGACCTCCCTCTTGCTGTGTGGAACAAAAAGACTTTTGTAATAACATCTACATGACATAATGTAATAAAAAGTGGTAAAGAGCATCCCGGTGTCAAAAAAAGAGAGCTTGATTTATATAAATCAGAAGGATTTAATCTTAATTGACATTCAAAAATGATTAATTTTGTCGTCTCTGGGATGAAAAAATATGAAATTTCCATCTTCAATTAAATCAATGTAAATGATTACATTAGAATCAATAAAATTTGATTAATATTAATAGAAAGCCGAGTTTTTTCAGTTGCAATTGTAGTAGGATCACTTTTTCACGTTTGTTCAAACAGATGTTTTTCCTCCTGATAAAAGCGATCCTAAAGCATTTGATTTACAATACATTCTCGTATATACAACTCTTAAGAAGCGCAGTTCTCGATTGATTTATTACAATGGATAAGATAATAATCGTAATTATCTACCTCCAATTAGACTACCAAATGTCCATCGTCTTCCCTTTTTCGGTGTCCCTTGTTCTTTAAACGCCTGATGTTTTCGCAAATGTTTAAGCTTTAAATAAACAATGTGCATTAGGGGCGTCAAAAATTTGTTTTTTCATGATGAGGAAGGAAAATTTTGGTAAAGTTGGAGCTTTTAATATTAACATTAAGAGGTAAGTCTTCGTGATTTATGCTTTCTAATTTAAATAACACGGGACTTTTTTTATTTGAAATTCTATGGCTCTTTAACGAATCATTGTGTTGTATAAATCAATACACATTCTTGTAGGAAATTGAACGATCCCCAAAAAAGCTCTAATATGATGTTTTGCTAAATCGATTTATTTAAAAGTTATTTGACGTAAAAATTAAACTTCTAATGGTATATGATGACTTACACAATATTTTGATATTCTAACCGTAAAAACATGAAATGTCATATTTTTCATGAAGCACATCAAGAAATGTTTGGTAAAAGATAAAAATTTGTACGAAATACTGATAAAAACTCAAGGGGAAGGTGTATAAAACTATAATAAGACCAGCCGTGTTATATGGGTCCGAGTGCTGGGCTACGAAAGAGACGGATGAGAAAAGATTACATGTGGCAGAAATGCGAATGTTAAGATGGATGTGAGGTGTAACAAGAATGGGTAAGATTAAAAATGAGTATATCAGAGGAAGTTTGAAAATAGCACCAGTGACAGAGAAGTTGAGGAGTAATAGGTTAGCATGGTACGGCCATATTATGAGAAGAGATGAAAGTCATGTAACAAGAAAAGTTTTTAGTTTGAAAGTAGACGGATATAGGAGTAGAGGAAGACCGAAAAAGGTGTGGATGGATTGTGTGGAAAATGTAATGTGTATAAAAAGTGTGAATACTGAGATGACATCTGACAGAGGAGAGTGGAAAAGGAAAACATGTTGTGCCGACCCTACTTAGGTGAGATAAGGGTAAGATGATGATGGTGATAACTGATAATCGTAAAGAAAATTGATTTTAATCCCCAACGAAAGTTATTTGGTAACTGGATATTTAATGACTAAACTCAGACATAATGCATCCAAGTAGGTCACTATGATAGATTTTTACCAAATATATGGTGGCCCTGAATAATTTCAACTGTCCTCTTCTTTTGCTTCTAGCGTGTTAAAGGTTTTTTTTCAGCAGGATAGGACACTTGGATGTAAGTTTGATTCGAACGTACATAATAAAATTACCAAAAAGTCAAAAATACCCGTACAGAAAATACGTTTCCTTCAACGCCTTTTTTTGTATTGTCCTAACGAAATCAAGGTAACATAGAACAAAATATAAATTAATCCTGCATAAAAAGACTCTAAAGTCAAATAATAAAAATAATTAAGCTGAAGTATTAATTTGGCTAATGATTGCGAATGAAACGGAAGAAAAATAATTTCCTTCTGTATGCTAATCGGATTAACACTTAATCGATTTTTTTTTGTAACGGATTTTTTATAGCCCTAAAATATTCGATGGTTCGGCACACTTTATCTATATTTCTAAAGTATTAATTTTACCAGATTATTTTGTACAATGATAACTAGGAAGTAAGAATAAAGGGAATGGGTACTGACGGATCGTTCGATGGAATTTGACCGATGCCGTTTTGCTACTTCCGAGTCGAACTCTTGTGAGTGTTGGTACTCGTTTGATGGATCTTCGTCAAGAATCTGTTCCATTATCCTTGTCTCACTTAAAACAGCGTTTAAGCTTTGACCGCTGTATGTATTAGCCGGCTGAGCTGTCGAGGGCTGGTGTATGAAAAAGGAATGTCATTGATTCTTGCATTCGTATAAAATAAAATTGCTCTTAAACTGTGAATACTTTTTAAGTTTGAAGATAAATATAATTGGGATAATAATATGTGGAAACGATTCCTGTCTACGGAGTCAATGCTAATGCAATAAACTACGTGTGTAAAATGCTTTTTACATTTGTATTTGTGATTTTGTTTATCATAACTACCTATATAGCTTGTGACTTCTGACGAAAATGTTTAAGAGCTTCCATGGACTCTAAAATAGGTTATAAACCCAGAAAATCATTTAATTTGAAAAAACTTTTATTGACATGAATATTCTTATGAGAGGGCTTTGATATTCTAATCGGCAACCTATTTTTATGACGAAAAGTGGTGGGGATTAACACCGTATCCGGTAGAGTGTTGAAAACACGGAGTGTTGAAAACACGGGTTCTCATCCGATCACCGGAAGTTAAGCAACATCGGGCGCGGTCAGTAATTGGATGGGTGATCGTCTGGGAAAACCACGTCCACGTGATGTTGGCTTTTTGTTGCATTTTTTAAATTATTATGTTTCTCTGTAATACAAAAAAGTTTCACTTCTATCGTGTGTCTTTACGACACGTCCCGTTTTATTTTTGACATTAACTTGGCTAGTTATTGTACCGTTATTTCTATTTACCGTAGAAAATTCATTTTAGTACTTTTTTACTGATAATACAAATTAGTTTGAGTTATAAGACAGCTGAACTAACCCTGACGATAGCTTTATTGATGGTTGGCAGTAGACGTGACTCTACACGCAACATGTACCATAAGTCCAGCACGCCTACCTCGTCGCCTCCGACCACTGGTTTCGTTCCCTTGGTTTGACGCATCTGTGACCCTGCGTACTAAACACTATACAATTACATCAACTACTCCTTCCGGTGGAATTATAAATCCCATCAAAACATTTCTTGATCACCAGAAAACCTCCATATCATCATCATCTTACCCATATCCCAGCTAAGTAGGGTCGGCACAACATGTTTTTCTTTTCCTCTCTCCCCTGTCAAAAGTCATCTCAGTATTCACACCTTTTATACACATATCATTTTCCACACAAACCATCTACACCTTTTTCGGTCTTCGTCTACCTCTATATCCATCCACTTTCAAACTCAAAACTTTTCTTGTTACATGACTCTCATCTCTTCTCATAATATGCCCGTACCATGCTAACCTATTACTCCTCAACTTCTCTGTCACTGGTGCTATTTTCAAACTTCCTCTGATATACTAATTCTTAATCTTATCCATTCTTGTTACACCACACATCCATCTCAACATTCGCATTTCTGCCACATATAATCTTTACTCATCAGGAAACCTCCATATATGAAACCAAATCGGCTGTATTTGTTTTTAAGTCAGACATCATTCTATAATTGAAGATCGAAGTATTTACAATTTTTTTCTTTATACGCTTGTTCTTTAAGATGAAGACTTATTTCTAGATTAAATAATTGGTAAGTGATGAGACTCACATAGTTGACTGAATCGTAATTATTACATAGATGGTAAAGAGCAAGTAAAAGGGGCGATTAAACGCACTGTATTAACACCATCCACTAGCGTTTACCAAACAGAATAGTTGGACACTATGTAAGGAATAGTAGAAGCTGTGTAACCAGTTTATCTCTTTCTTCCGTTGTGTTGCATTCCGTAGGATGTAGTAGATATTGTAATATAAAAGTCATTTGAACTCACTTCTCAGGGATAGCAAATTGACGTAAAGACTATTGCCTTATAGGGGTTCGTAGAAAATGGACATAAACTGCGGTGATTACTTAAAACTGGGAGAATTGCGTTTCTTATGTAAAAAAGCTTAAATATCTTTCTTATGCAGTTTACTACTCGACCTGAGCTTTACCAGAATCATATGACAAAATAATACAAAAAGCCACATAAAATAATTCTTGTGATGTTGCTTAAAGGTCAGTTATGGTTTGCTCAGACATTATAACTTCAAATATGAGTTTGGACATTATAACTTCAAATATGAGTTTTCAAGAATGGATGTTACTTCGGGAGTGGCACGGATATGTACCTGACTATCTTATGAATACCATGAGTATAGTGTTAAGCTCACAATAATGCCCTTTTTTAGTTTTATCAAGTTTAGGAAGTGGCCAATTTATACCCAGCAGAGCGATGAACTGCTGATCATGTGTCGCCATTATTATAACAACTGTATACGTCATCAAGTACAGTACTACCATTGTGCTGTAGTAATGCAATCATGCATAAAGAAGAGACCACTACCGCGGTTTACCTGTACCCAAATCACTAGCTACTACGGTCATAGTTTCCTCGGTCTTGATTTATGAAGTGGAATAAAGAATAAAAAGACATACCAATGCCAGGGACATATCAGCCCTCCTGTTTGTATGTAGGAGGGCGTCACGGAGTGGAAGTGAACCACTAGCGAACGGCTCCTCATATTTGTCAATCTGACATATCACGATGGGCATTTCCTCCTAATCATACCATTAGTAACTAATTACTGGGTATTATATAACTTGAGGGACAGTTTCCTCAAATATTTTATACAAGCTTTTGGCCCGTAACTTTACTCGCGTTAATGTGGATTTAATTTATCCACACAGGAACACTTGGTACTTTTTCCTGTATGAAATGTAGCAAATTTTCTTTGCTGTACCTTTGACAAAGAGCATGTAAATTTTCATAATGACCTTATGACCAATTAATATGCGAAAGGATAACAGCATACTGACATCACATTCAAATTTGTAATACTAGTTTAAGAATTTTGTAAACTTGTACCCTAAATCCCATCCGTCATAGGGTTGTAAAGTACGAGTGGTAATTTTGGTTCTCCAGGTATACACCGGCGAAATATAAAGCGAGAAAACCTGCCACAAAAAAAATCCTCCTACTACGGTCATTTGCTTATTTTTAGGAAATTATATCCAAACACCAGATTTATATTCAGAAATCAAGCAGTATTAGAAATCTATACCCGACCAGGTTAAGATCACCATACACATGGTAATAAGCCAGTCACAATAACTATCACTTAGCTTATTGCGTTTCGGAGTCTTTTAGTCTATACCATCAGCCGACAGGCTTATAGGGTGGCATCACAGCGACGTCTGTTCTTGTTTGCATACTCGTATTTTTAGCACTATAGCTCTTTAAGGCGTTCTACTATAAAATAATATATACAGAAAACATATTTCTAAGTATTAAAAACTACCAATACATGATGGGTTTTTGCCCAACAGTGGGGCATTTATAAACTAATATTACAGTTAACATACATACACGTTTCATGTAATCGAGAAACTCGTCGGTGACCCTTATATCGTACTCCGTGGAAAAGTCAAAGAGAACGACTCTACCGGAGCGCATGCGCGTCATAGTCAAGCTCTGGTCGTAGAACTTCCAAGTCAACACCAACGACATGTCCATCGAGTTCATAACCGCCTGTTATATCGATATTTTATAAGAGAAATTTCTTTGGACAAGGTAATGAAACTGTAACGGAAACCGTGTAACGGAAGTGAAGACACTATTTCCGTTACGTTACGGACAATGTATTGTTGATTTAAGAATTATACAATAATACTCTAAGATGTATAGTATTAATAACTTATACTTATAAAAATACAATGTAAGGGTCTGTTGTTTTCCGGACTAATAAAGCTAAAACCCGATTTTCATGAGATTTTTACTGGCACATAGAAGATTTTTCATACTATTATCTAGGTAACATATATTTACACTTTTCAATAGGGTTTAAGTAGCCATCATAAAATATAACATAGACATAAAATCGGTAAAAGTTTTACAAAAGTTAGGTAATACAAATAAAAATACAATTGAAAAATAAAAGGCGGTACAATTTAAATCAAAATTAAAAAAGAAGTTACTTTTTTAATTTTACGATTTTATTTACGACCATGACTCATTAATTTATAAAGTTTAAATACCAAGGTATAAAAAGAAAGTGTTCTCCTAAAAATTTCAGGAAACATTAGAGCTCGTCAATAGAAACATGTTCTTAACGCTTTGTGTCAGACTATTTATATGAGATACATATTTTAGTAAAAGCCGAACAGTCCATCTGGTGTTAAATGGTCATTGAATCGGGAGCTTTCTTAGTTTCAAACAGAACTGAGCAGGCATAGGCTTTGGGAATACTTATCGATAAGTTATTTGTTACTCCTGAGAAATTGATTGGAACACTTTATATGCAGGTAAGGGCTGCCAGCCAACCTATAAGTACTATTGCTATACTATACAAACGGACTAATGGTGAAGCTTGCGCACACTTTTCGTCCTACATGGTGAAAAGGGTAGGCCAGAATCCATCACGTGACAATATAATATAGACCGCTAAGGAAGATTTCCTTATGCTATTTCAGGGAATATAAAAAACTCATCGCCGATGCACAGACCTCGTCAGACAAGACAACAGTTCCGATGTGTAACGTGAAAATACACTTCGGAGTGAAGGTTTCACCGATCCTTTGCTTTCCCGGGGCTCGTTTTAAGGCAATCGGTGCTGGACAAGAGTCAGTCATCACTTCAACGTCCATCACATTTTTTGTACCCTGAAAAGGGCACAAATCTTGTATATATTCTATGTACTTTAGCTGAAGACCTATTATATCGAAACTGAACGTTCCTTTTGTTTTGATATTCGAAGTGTTCTAGTTTAATAATGATTTAAAGAACATTTATTTATTTGAACTTTGAAGCGATGATGGCTCAGTTGGTAGTGTGTTCGGACACAGCGTCGAAGGACGTAGGTTCGAATCCAAGCAACCGAGTCGGAGCTATCGGTGAAGGAAAACATCGTGATGAAACCATAGCATGATGCATTTTTCTAAGTCCGTCTGGCTAGCTACCACACTCAAGTTGAAAATTGTTCCGGCAGCTGCACTTGAGAGCCAGTCGGTCCCTAGGCTAAACGTGGCTTACCATTTTAGACCACATCATCATTTAATATCAGATGAGATTGTGGTCAAAACGTTTACCTATAAAATATAAAAGAAAAACTTCTTAAATTACTTGCAATAGTTTGAATTCTTTGAACTGCTCGAATATTCGAATCGGATAGTCGCATCAAATTATTGCCTTCTATTTTTTGAAGAATATTGGATCAATTCGAATATAACTCAAATTCTATGTGAAATCGGAGATGAAAAATTGATGACTCAATTGTAAACTACTCCGTGAAACTACTCATTGTGTTAAAGTTTGTCTGTCTGTTGATTAAATACTATATTAAATATACAATGTATATGTAGTAAAGAACGAATTAAGCATAATGAGATATAGTAAACATTTTTCAGATAAAACGATTGAAAGCCGTTTTAAAATAATAATTTCTAATAAAACAATAAGTGCATAGGAGTGAGTGGAACACTCTAGATTCTACAACATTTTTAACTATTCTGTGGTTTATATAACCGTGGGGACACCCTAGATGATGAGTGATTCTTAGCTTTGAGTTCTGACAAAAGAAAGTTTTAATAAACTACCCGATATATTACTTAATGTTAACTTAATGTTGACTACACTAATTAATATCATATAGATAACAACATCAAACATTCATGAGACAAAACCTGTTGTCGCATGTCAATGCTTTGCCAACGGGTATTATAATAAAACAACCATCAAAAACAATAATATAAGCTATATTTAATTAATTTCCATACATTTAAAAATACATTATATTTTGAAATTCTGATAAAATAGTATTTACATATATATTATCTTCTACAACGATAAATCTTACAAGAACATTGTAAATAAACAATTGTAAATTATTCTATTTCGGACTAAAATGCATGCGCTCTATTAAAATACTTCCTACTGAACGTATAACTTGCATCTATAGAATCTAAAATATATTGGAATAAATTTGGTGTAACCTCAAAAATAAGAGTATTTCTCCACTATTTAATTTATTTTATTATTCATATAAACCTTCCTCTTTAATCACTCGTATCTATTAAAAAAACCGCATCAAAATCCGTTGCGTAGTTTTAAAGATTTAAGCATACATAGGGATATAGCGACAGAGAAAGCGACTTTGTTTTATACTATGTAGTGATGGTGATTAATAACAATTGTATGTAGAATTAATCCTGTGTCCAAAGTCAGGTCCAAAGGGGTCAGGGCACTCTCTCTCTCATCACTCTTTTATATTGAGATACGATACTAAGCGCTTAACTAAGATACAAAGTACTTACGGCGAACATCGTTAGAAAAAACGAATTTTTGGAAATGTTTCCAAACCTTCAAATCTCCCAAGGAAACATTGTGTTAGTCGAAATTTATTACAAATTGTTAAGGAGCCTAAAAAATTTTGCCTTTCACTCAGCAATATCACCAATATTTAACCCCCCTTTAAGGGGATGAATCCTAAAGAAACATTTCTTAGTGTTCTTCTACATTTCATATGGAACGCCTGTGTCAAATTTCTGTTTAAGCTGTCAGAGGACTATCAATCTTAATGTTTTTTTATATGGTCCCAAGACTATTATTAGAAACGTATCTAGAGATAATATTGTACAGAGGTTGGAAAAATTAACAAAAAAATTTAAAGCAACCAGTTGATAGGTACGAATTGAGAAGATCCCTAATTTTTCACGTACTTCAGTTACTATCACGAATCTATGTTAGTGTCTGTGGAGATCACCTCTCGTTTCCTCTGATGGAGGAGAAGCTGTTTGCATTTAGCCAATTCTTGAGTAATCTCCTTTAGCGCTGACTCCATCTTCTGAGCGGACGTTTGTCGTTGTTCACTGAACGAAATATTTGGTTACAATATTGAAAACATCATTTAAATATGCCAACTATCAGTAGAAATAAACAGAGCAATTAATTAAGAAGTTTATAATTAATATCTGGGATTAGGGTGTGTACCATCTGGCAGAATCGACGTCGGCTTTTTTCAGAATGCTGCTTTTAATTATTTCGTAGTTTATTTTAGTTTCACTACACACACACACACAGTTTTTGAATAAAATTAACACTAAACCTACCGACAATTCTTGTATACCTATTCCTACCGCGTGCGGTCAAATTGACCGGTAATTAAAAAGTTTCATTTATTTCATTATTCAATGCAGATAATAGTTGATTTGTTGCTAAATGTGTATAAAATAAAGAATTTTCATAAAGTTTCGTCCATTTTATTTTATATAATTTTTAAATTCTTTATAAAAAAAAGCAAATAAAATTAAAGTTTTATACAGAATGTTATGCATACATAATATACTTTATTTGGCTTCCTCGCATTGCTTACAAATTAGTTTAGTCTGAAATGTGCGCTTGCCGCAAACATATTTTTTGCATTTCGAACAAATTTTTGTTGTTTTATAACCTTTACAAAATTTAATTTGACAAGTTTTTCGTACGCACAAATCTGTACTTGTGGACGGTGTTGGTAAAAGCTGTTTTTCTTTAGATTTTGTATATGCATCTCCAAGTTCTGAAGCTAACTGGAACAAAAATTCCTGCCTGGAAATATTTTCACCCGTCGTTTCTTTATACAAAATCCAAGCATTTATTCCAGCTAAGTCTAAAATGTTGAAGAATACCTGAAGTGGCCACCTACAACTTTTCGACTTCAGGCTGTATTTCCTTGCCATCTGGTCTGCCACATCTATACCAAATTTTGTACTATTATAAAATCTAATAGTAACCGGCCAAGATTGGGTCTTCCGTCTATTTCTTCCCAGACCGTTCCGTCAGCAGCAGTTTCGATGCGTTGATCCTCTAAATCTATTTCACTTTCGGATGACAATAAAACCCTCTTTTTTTTCTGCCCTGAACGCTTATTTATAATATTCTCCTCTTCACTATCGCTTTCTGATTCTAATTCACTTGTAAATAGTTCTTGGTCTATTTCCATGTTTTTTTCAATTACAAAAGTTTCTTGTTCATTATTTTCTGGAAATTCTTCTTCTATGTCCGTTATATTTTTTAGGTAATTTCTAATTTTCAAATGCTTTGACATTTTTAGGGTAAATATCACCAACAGATACTTTACCTTCTCTTCTTCAAATAAATAATGGTAAAAAGGTGCATAAAAACCTTTTTAGAAGTTTTTTTTTTTTTTCGAACTGACTACACTGTCAACCCGGCAAGGCCTCCACAGTTTCACCGGACCACAACAGAAGTGCACTACTTGAGACTGTAATCAATACTATTGTTATCTACTCTTTTCAACTATAAGCGACTCTGAGATAACCGTAAAAAATTTACTTTGAAATAACTTTATAACAGTTTTTCCCGCCGGTCTTATTGACCGACCGCGGTAGGTAGGTCACATAACAACTTTTTTTTGGAAAAAGAAAAAAATAACTTAAAGTAAAGAGTGAAGAAAATATTATATGCATATTCTAAGAATTGTCATATAGTTTGATAACAATATTATAACATTAAAAAATGTGTAAATTGGATAAAAAGTTTGAAAACGGTCAATTTGACCGCTACTGGTAGGTTTAGTGTTAAGAAAAAAAATGTATTTATACGTACTTCTGAGCGATAGCGCTGACTGGTTTCTCTCCTTCAGACAGTCTTCGAGCTATAATGTAACAAAATATTCTAATGTGAATCTCGCTTAAATGAAGCGAAACTAGGATTATCATTTTAATTTTAAAAAAAAACACTCACGTATCGTTAGACCGGGCAGTTCTCCTTCACTGAGGGAACCGAGGTCTGTGGTAGCTCCGGTCCGGGAGCTCGACACTGTCCACGTAGCCTTATCCTCACCCGGTGATAAATACTGACGCGGGTTTTTCTCTATAATCAATTTTTTTTTATCGTCTCAAAAATAGTTATATGATCTCGTAAAACCTCTTCAATTGTGACTCAATAAAACAATCGATGAAAAAAAAAAATAGATGATAAATAAAAAAAGGGTAGGAAATTTAAGTGAACATTTCGGAATGAGACGTTTTTAGTAAAGCGTACTAAGTTGCACGCGCTCCTTTTAAGTAACATGAAAAAATTGTATTAAATTACATAAACTTATTTTTACTTAAACCTAAAAAAAATATAATTAATAAAAAATAAGGGAGTTTAGTTTTGGAAAATATTTGGTTAAAATGGCTTAATATCGGACTAACCGTCAATCTCCGTAGGAAGATCGGTCAAATCCGATATCTCGTAATCGGTATCCCGATCGTTGTCTCGGGACTTGTCTTCGACATTATACTGTACAGTATACGTATGCGTGTCCGGGTACACGGTCGATCTACGGTAAGGTGCGTACTGTTCAACCGGCTGGGGTGTTACTTGTACACCTATGAACATGTGCTTTATTTGTCGATAATGGTAAAGAGCAACTATATTACCCTAACTATAACTTTATAAATGCAAATATGGGTTAGTTTGTTTGTTACACTTTCACGTTTGAACTACTCTACCGACATTCATGAAATTTTGGATATATATTTTCAAAGGTACATAAAAGGATATAGGGCACTTAATCTGGAAAAAAAATACTGATCTCGAGGGATAGGTCGAATCTACATTAATGCGAGCGAAGCTGCGGTCATACGCTGTCTATAATTAACTTAATCATAGAAGTCTATAATATATGAACTGTTTGGAACTTGGTCTCATTTAAGTCTGAATAGCAGCAGCGAAAAGGATAGAATAAAGATTTGTCGATGTTGGCGCGTGTTACATACTCGCTTTAATTTCTAAACGAACAAAAACCACCCCTTCCGCCCACCTCTTTCCCCTTCCTACTTCCACTTCACTTTGCCTCCATCATTAACGCGGACGCATACATATATCATTCAACGCAACGTTAAACTACCAAATCCGAGTCAGTGTGTTATATTGTGTATATAAAATATCACAAATCGCCGCGAATTAAGTGACACGCATATTATTCAAGGCATCTTGAGAACTAGATCCGAGTCACTATAATATATTGTGTATACAACACCACAATCGCCGCGAGTGAAGTGCACTTAAAAGGAAAAAACGCATCATACAAACCGGTAAGTCCGCATCCCCTTCACAACCCTAACTATTCCCCCAGAACCAGCACCTACACCACGCATCATTTTTTATGGTCCTTCGTTCCTGGATTGTCCTTTAAAATCCCTATTTTATATCGCAAAGCCAACAACGCAACGCATTTATTTTACATATACCCACCCGCTTGTAGGTATTTACGCACCATATCGAATTATCGTTCGATATTTTAGTTTAATTTATACTTTGATACATTAAAATGGAGCATAGGTCTAAGAAGGGAGACGTAGCTGAGGGCTCAGTCAGCATCCATGCTGAAATATCCCTACTTGAGGGAAAAAAGCAATCTTATTTTTTACGGGCCAAAACGATTTTCGAATCTATACCTCAGAGTTTAGAGGATAGCCAAACGACTTATTTCATTGGTAAAGCAGCAAATATTGATTCTATGCGCGATGAATATCTTCAAATAGTAGATAGTATTAACAGACTTCACTTGAGAATCGATACGAAATACCTACCAAATTATGAGGCTATTTGGGCGTTCGAAGATTATTATTGTGAAATTAAAAACGCATTGTCACGCTTCGCCACGCATCAAAATGTTAATTCCGATCAGACTGTAATCCAAAATACTGGAGAATATCCAAATTTTCGGCTAGAACATTTATCTATACCGGAGTTTTACGGTGAATTTGAAAAATTTCCTATGTTCATCGAATGTTACAATTCAATGGTTCATAACAATTCGAATCTAAATGACTCATTACGCGTCAGATATTTAATAAATAAACTTAAGGGCAAAGCTGAAACCATCTGGTTAAGTTTAAACCCAACCGCAGAGAATTATCATTTAATATACAACGCATTAATTGAAAAATATACGGATAATCGTGCTATCGCTACTACATATATAGAAAAAATATTAAACTTAAAATCGCTTCAAAACGTTACGCCTAATCAATTAGACTCTTTCATTGATGAATATTCTACGTCAGTAGCCGCCTTGAAACAAATAAAAATGGACAATTTATTAGATTTCATTTTTGTTCATTTAGGATTACGCAAATTAGATATTGATACCGCTAAACAATTTGAAAATATAATTCGTAAGCAGTCATATCCAACTTACGACGACTTTATAACATTTCTACGCGAACAGTTCAAAATATTACAAAGAACAACACCTTGCAACAAAAGTAACGCAAGCGTCGCTCGGCAGTACTATGCCGCCGGAGACGCGAGCACGTCTCGTGTCTCACGGTCGTCGCGAGCTCCGCGCACATTTATTATTAATGAAAGCACAGCGCGTAGTGATATACATTGTTTATTTTGTAAAAGAAATGATCATGAACATTTATACAATTGCGCAAAATTTAAAACTCTTTCACCGCTCAATAGATTTAAACATATAAAACATGTAAACGGCTGTATAAACTGTTTAAGTTTGATACACACAGTATTTAATTGTAAGTCTTTGCATAATTGTAAAATTTGTAATAAACGTCATAATACACTTCTTCATATTAATAATAATATTTCCCCTAGCAACTCTCTTCAAAATAAAAATACGTCCGATAATGACGACGTACAAAATAATTTATGTGATAAAAATCCACCCAATACTATTTCTCAAAACTCAACTTCCTTGCTATCTAACTCGACCGTGTGTCACAACGTACTTCTTAGCACCGCGCAAGTTAGTGTTCGCGGCGCTAATAATAAGTATTGCACCGTTCGTTCGTTAATAGATAATGCATCGCAACGTAATATAATAACTACCGCTTGTTGTAAACAATTAAATTTAAATATAATTCCGCTTTCTAATTCATTTGTTAAGGGTATCGGTTTATCGTCGCGTCCTATTAAGGGCTATGTAAACTTACAAATTCGCTCAAAAAATAATAAATTCAATTTTAACATAAACGCTTTAGTCATGGATTGCATTACCGATAAGATACCTTTAGATTATATAGACACTTCCGTAATGCAGCATTTAGTAAATATTCCGCTTGCCGATGAACATTGGCACGAACCAGGAGATGTACACCTTTTATTAGGAGCACAGCTGTTTCCTTACATACTTCTAGGTGGTAAGATAATTGTACCTCCAGCGCCCCCCGCTATTGAAACTGTTTTTGGTTATATTCTTATGGGTGACGTGCCCACCGCTATTCGAAATAATAGTTCGCCTCACGATATACATTTTAGCTCGCCTCAAGACAACAATAATATCTCCACTTCTTTCATCATATCTAGTGATAAATCTTTAGATCGCTCGCTTCCTAAATTTCGGAATCTAGAAGAGATTCCTTCGCAAATATTTTTATGTCAACAGGACATGGAGTGTGAAACATTTTTTTCCACTACAATTTCACGCGATTCATCTGGACGTTATTTGACCGATTTACCCTTCAGTAGGGATCCTCGAGTTAGGTAACTCACGTTCATTAACTCAATGTAAGTTATTATTATTTAGATCGAAAACTTCAAGTTAATAAAATTAATAAGTTATAATATTGTTTAACTCGCTAAATTATATTTCAGAAAATACACCCGCTCATATTAATACTTATTTGAGAACTTATAATCATAGTCATCGCTTCTTGGCTCGGTTCAGCTATCGCGCCACTTACAAATCTTTAAACAATAATTTGTTAATATTGTTGCTTTCGCAGACGCTAGCCTTAAGGCTTATGGCTGCGTCATATATTTACATGTGACGGATTCACATGGTAACATCCATGTACGCTTAGATTGCGCAAAGTCTAAAGTTTCGCCCGTTAAAGTAGTCTCTTTAGCACGTCTAGAATTATGTGCCGCTGTGTTAATGTCTAAATTAACAAAAACTGTTCATGACGCATATAACGCTAGTTTTAAAATTAATAATATTTTCGCATTTTCAGATTCAGAGATAGCTTTATCCTGGATCAATTCGTCTCCGCATCGCTGGAATATTTTTATTAGTAACCGCATCGCTATGTGTCATGAAAATTTAGACCCTAAACATTTCTTTCATGTCGCTGGCTCAAAAAATCCTAGTGATTGCTTGTCACGAGGACTTTTACCTGAGCAACTACTTTCTCACAATCTATGGTGGCAAGGTCCACCGTGGCTTCAATTTCCCGTATCAGCTTGGCCTCTTAGATCTATAACATCCGCTAATATAGAAGAGCTACCTGAGCATAGAACCTTAATCGCTACAACTGTTAGCTCTATTCCGCTAATTCTTTGTGAGCATTCCCTTAAAATTTCTTCTTATAATAAATTGCTACGCATTATTGTATATATTTTAAAAGCTTTACGCATTTTACATCGCACGCATAATTTCATTATTAAGGCCAACGATTTAAACACCACTGAAATTTACTTAATTCGCGCAGTTCAGAATAAGAATTTTTCTGATATTATTGACCGCTTAAATAATCATAAATTACCTCATGGCAGTTTAAGAAAACTTGATCTTTTTCTAGACGAAAACCGAATCATAAGAGTTGGAGGTCGTTTATCGAATGCCAATTTACCTTTCGACGCTCAACATCCAATTTCAATACCTAGAAGGAATCATGTAACTTCTCTATTAATTGACTATTATCACCGCACGCACTGCCATACGGGCGCTCAATTGCTAAATTCAATTATTCGTCAAAAATTTTGGATAATTTCCGCTAGAAATGCAATACGACAACGCATACATAAGTGCAACTTTTGCTTTAAATGTGCACCTGTAGTTTCGAGTCCAAAAATGGCTGATTTACCTTCATATCGTGTTCGAGAAGCAAAAGCTTTCGTGCACACTGGTGTAGACTACTGTGGACCTATTAACATCACTTTATGCAGACGCAGAGGTCAAAAGAGTCAAAAAGCTTACATTTGCTTGTTTATTTGTCTAGTCACAAGGGCAGTACTTATCGAATTAGTACCTGACTTAACTTCGGATTCATTCTTAAACGCTTTTAAACGCTTTATTTCTCGCAGGGATCCAGTCGCTAACATATATTCCGATAACGGTACAAATTTCATCGGGGCTAAAGCAAAGCTTGATCAGTTATATAAATTTCTATCTTCGCAGTCTTATTCAAAAATTATTGCGGACGAGCTAGCTACTCGTCGTATTCAATGGCATATGATACCACCTCGCGCACCCCATTTCGGTGGAATTTGGGAATCAAATATAAAAAGTTTGAAAACGCATTTATCTAGAGTTGTAGGTACACAGTTATTAACCTATGAAGAACTTTCTACCGTTCTTACGCAAATAGAAACTATTTTAAATTCGCGTCCATTGTCTCTTTTATCGGAAGACCCTTATCCGGAACCACTCACTCCGGCGCACTTTGTAATGTCATCGCCGCTTACATTTTTACCTGCTTGCGATGCAAGTAACGAAGCGTCTAAAACTCTCGCTAACAGAAAAGTATTGCTGGACCAGTTGATACAATCATACTGGAAAAAGTGGCATTTAGAATATTTACATACCTTGCAGATGCGACAAAAATGGTTTAACAAAAAATCTAACGCTATTCAAGTAGGAACCGTAGTACTTATACATGAAAATGATATCCCACCATTACGATGGCCAATGGGAGTTATAACGGAAGTTTACCCCGGGTCAGACGGCGTTATTAGAGTTGCATTAGTAAAGACCGCTAATGGTTATCTAAAACGTCCTGTAGTTAAACTAAGTCCTCTACCTTCTCAGTAACTACAGTATTTATTATCGCATTCTCCTTTGTTTTTGTATATTTATCGCATTTTTTTTAAAATTTTATACGTATTTATAATATTTCATCCGCATTATTTTAGTATTCTGAATTTGCTATGAAATAACGTTTGGCACTTAAATTCCTATCACCTAAAACGCATTTCACTTTAACGCTAAACTTGGTTTATATTTTGTTTCTTTGAGAAAATTAAATTTTCTCAACGCGGGGGAGGATGTTGGCGCGTGTTACATACTCGCTTTAATTTCTAAACGAACAAAAACCACCCCTTCCGCCCACCTCTTTCCCCTTCCTACTTCCACTTCACTTTGCCTCCATCATTAACGCGGACGCATACATATATCATTCAACGCAACGTTAAACTACCAAATCCGAGTCAGTGTGTTATATTGTGTATATAAAATATCACAAATCGCCGCGAATTAAGTGACACGCATATTATTCAAGGCATCTTGAGAACTAGATCCGAGTCACTATAATATATTGTGTATACAACACCACAATCGCCGCGAGTGAAGTGCACTTAAAAGGAAAAAACGCATCATACAAACCGGTAAGTCCGCATCCCCTTCACAACCCTAACTATTCCCCCAGAACCAGCACCTACACCACGCATCAGTCGATATCTCTTGGATATCCGGATTTGAATTTACTCTTGCAAGTTTTGAAGAACAAGTTCAATCGTATAATTTAGGGTGTGCGCATAATGTATATCTATTTATTTAAGCCCAATGATCAAAATTGCGAACTAATGCCAGAGACCGGGCAAAGTGGAGAAAGCTAAGTAGGAAAGCGGACCCTGGCACCAAGCCGGGAAAACGCTAGGCAGAAGAAGACCAAAATTGCGACTTATAATTTTAATTTCTTAACAGACCAACTACTCGTGACAACGTTCTAGCGAAATGGTTTAGTTGTCACATCAGAACTATATGTTTTGTAAGAATTCACTGCATGGTTGACTTTAATTTTCGTCATTGATATTCTGTAATTTCTTTTGTACTCATATAACCTCTTTACTCATTTCTCTAGGTGGTAAAGCTACGCTGAAGCTATTCTGGTTTCAGCATGAATGGGTCGTCTCGCCCGACGCGCGGGGTAGTACCACCCGACACACAGAAAACCGACGTGACGTAACAGTGGGGGCACTGTTGCGTTTCGTTCGGTCAGTGAGAGCGCCGGAGGCCCACATATATTAAAAGGCCGGCAACGCACTTGCGACTCCCCTGGTGTTGCTAGTGTCTATGGACGGCGGTGATCACTTACCATCAGATGACCCACCTGTTCGTTTGCTCCCTATAATATAAAAAAAAAGATATTTATTTTAAATTATATCATTACTGCGTAGCCCCTAAACAGAATCATAATTATATGAACCTTAAACTACAATATTTTTAAAAGGCCCCTTATTTGCCAATAATTCTCGTCAAAAATGATTCAGAATCTTCGGAGAAAACCTCCGGACATACAAAGGTTTAGCATTTTAGGACGACATCACCGACGGGATATGGGTCCGAGAATTTTGATGATTGTCTCTCGAGAGCCGAGGAAATACGTAAAATGTGATATAGAAGTCAGAATAGATAAAAATTAAGAATAAGTATATCAGAGCAAAATTTGAAAATAGCACCAGGGAAAGAGAAGGTGAGGAGTAATAGGTTAGCCATGTGGGCATATTATAAGAAGGGATGAAAGTCACGTAACGAGAAAAGTTTTTAGTTTGAAAGTCGATGGAGTAGAGAAAGACCGATAAAGGGACGGATGGAATGTATGAAAAATGATATGTAATTAAAAGGTGTGAACACTGTCATGACATCTGACAGGGAAAAAGTGAAAAAGGGGAAACATGTTGTTGCCGACCCTACTTGGATGGAATATAGGTAAGATGATGATGATGATATAGAAGTGCGAAGTGAAACACCACAAATGGTTAGTACCACGGCTATGATGGTTGTAAAAGAGTTGAATGCCAATGCCGTGGCACCCTGATTAAATTTTACTAAATTACCCCAATCTCTTGACTCACCGAAGTCGTTTGTTCCCTTAACACGTTGAAACTTATCACTCTGATCGACATTTTCAATTTTTTTATTGTTATCACGCGCAACCGAACCAAGTCTTACATGATCGTCTACGTTCGTATGCATTCCTGTATCCATGAGCAGCGGTTCACCTGATACCATATGACCTTGGTCTGTCATCAGTGGCGTCCGTCCACAAGTTATGGTCTGCTCGGTATTATTCACCCCTTTTCCTTGTATAGGTCCTGTTCTAATTTTAGTATCTTCTGTATAGTAGTCGGTCGTAGAATAATTTTTAACAAGTGCACAATCAACTGCTGAGTTTTTTCCATTTTTTATCACTTTCAAAGGTGCCACGGTTTTTCTATCTAATGAATCTTTGGTAAGTCTTTGTCTGTTTATTTCAATGGAGTCACTTATGAGCATATTATTGTCTTCTATGAAAACAGTTTCAACGCTTGGTACTACTAAAACATTTTCTTTGTTGTTATCAAGAAAATTTGCTTTAACATGATCGTCTTCGAAGCTTAAATTTCTCCCTTTATCGAGTTTTATTTCAGGATCTCCGACTATGTCTTCGTTTTGTGGTCGCCGTGTTTCATCTATTGTTTGTATTTCTACGTGGATATTTTTATCTTTGGCTTTAAGACAAAACATAATAATATTAACCCGTGGGAAGCTAAGATTAAGTAAGTATGCTACAATTTGGAACATTATGGATATTTTAACTGGTTGTATGAATTTTCCAGAATACAATATTTGCTCAATTAAATATTTTTACTTTCAAGTGTCCCTAGAAAAACAGATCTCTATTTTTTACAAACTTCTATATTTTCATACGGGGGTAGATGTTACTGAAAATGAAGAGATTCACACAAAGGTACTTACCACCGCCAGCTTGTTGCCTGAAGTTGCTCTTTTTATGCTCTTTTAGTTCATTAACTGGGAAGGGATCAGGAATCTCATATTTGCTTTTTCTTTCGCTTTTATTTTCATCCATGTCTCTGTCAGTAACAGATAATATAACTCTTTCGATATGCTCCGAAGGTGAATACGTAGCGTTTGCCTATATGAGTCTAGTAGAACTGGCATTACCTTGCTTATTGTAGTAGAACTCACTGGTATATCTCGACGTATTACTAAACACTCTTATATCCGATAGGAAGGAAGTAAAACGTGTGAATACACAAGTGTACACATGAACTAACACGCAAGATTTTGCGGATGTACATCACTGGTTTCGTTTTACTCCATTTTACTAATTACATTTGATAATTGAGAGCCCAGATGTTTTTCTATTATGATTTGTGCTAAAGACTCGTGTCGGGAATTATACTAAATTTGAACTTAAAGTGGTAATAATAAAAGATTGAAGTAAAAACAAAACGGGATTAAATTGTAACAAATGCATACATTCAGTCGTAGTAAAGAAGAAAGAAATACAATTAGCAATTAATGGAAAAGTAATGAAAATATTATAATTGTAATTTTACAAAACTTACACACCTACAGTTGATACACCTATCTTTAGTATTTTAGTCTTAAAAAGAGATATGAACGTATATAATACATACTTATTAGCATCTTCCGTGAACCCTTTACTGGTATTCGCTACGATTACAGAGCTCCAGGTGTTGTCGCGGGCCTTTTGTGGTACGTTAATGTCGACACAGTGTTTTTGCAGTGACGACTGCTGCACTTTCGTCGATACTGAATTATTTTTATTGTCGATCTGCATCGTCGAATCGTCTTGGCTCGACTGAAATCTCATTTCATTATTTAAGACTGAATTTTGAACTTACACTGATTACATGTTTTTCGTGAAACGCCTGACAGCCGTAATTATTGCTACAAGCGAAACACATTTCTAATACTTTTTTGTATGGGTTTTGAGATATTATAAGCAAATACAAACTACCAATAGCTAAGAAACACCAATCAGTATAACTCGTCCGATATTTTGGTCGATAATTAGCTTCAATTCTGAAATAGTCGGAAACTAGTATTACTTAAGCCCGAGAAACGGATATTTCAGATCTAAAGTCGAGCCGTATATTCAGCGAATTACACAAAATAATCATCCTATTCTTATTATTCGAATAATTGAAGTTATTCGAATAATTGAAGTTACTCGAATAATTCAATTTACTCCAATAATTCAATCTACTCGAATAATTCAATCTA
Source organism: Antheraea assamensis (assembly GCA_035772565.1). NCBI lineage: Eukaryota > Metazoa > Arthropoda > Insecta > Lepidoptera > Saturniidae > Antheraea > Antheraea assamensis. The sequence continues at coordinate 38,587 of JAQQSE010000294.1, forward strand.
CTCCAATAATTCAATCTACTCGAATAACTCAATCTACTCGAATAATTCAAGCAGTTCAAGTAATTCGAATACTTCTAATGTGCCTGAAGTAATAAATGATAAACAAATTGCCATCCATTGGAATAATAGTTCACATTATTCGATTACTTAGAATTATTCTTATAGTACTAAGAGTTCGAATAATTCAAATATTCAATTCGTTTCGATTTGAATATTATTTATACACCTCTAGTATTTATGATCTTAAAACTCAATGATAACTGATAGCGAAGGTAGTATTTGAAGTTATTGTGAAATGTATGTATTTCAGTAATATTTATACCAAAAAACGATGTCCAGACTTGACTAATGATTACCTCTACAACGGGTTTATGTATTACAACAGGATCAGTATCAGAAGTCGTATGGCTCTCGATATATTCCTTCGGGAGAGACGTGTCCGTTGCCTTAATATTTACACCATAATAATCATAGCCTGGGTAAGCCTGCTGTGATGTTTCAACCATAAATGTCGTGGGTTCCTTGAATTGAAACCGTTTATCAATATTAATAAATATATAGTGCTGTCTATATATTTCATTCTTTTTTTTGAGACAGATGTCTATTGTTAATACGGCTGATTACGAATATGACATTTAAAAAAATGTCTGCGTGAATATCCGGATTTAACTCGAACATGGCTTGACTGATTTGTATGAAATTTTAAACACGGACAGCTTATACTGTTGCTCGACTGATACGGTACTAAATATCCAAAATATATAAAAAATGTTTTTTTTTTTAATGATTTCGATTTCGATGATATTTTACACCCAAGAGGTGTGAATTGCAAAGTTAATAAACCATAATAATTATTAATAATATTTTTGGATTCGTGAATAGACAATTAGATTTTTTCTCTATCTACCCTCTACTGTCTACGAAGGCAACCTCCCTCCGCTCCAGATATGTCCCACCACAGCCGACACAGGTACAGGGGCACTCCGAAAAACGGGAGTTACAAAATGCACTAACGTCAATTTATGTTAATACACTTTATACATGCTTTAAAGCAAGAGGATTCCGCTATATATTTTTCTTAGAATATATAGAATTTTGACGGATACAGATTACTGATGAATTAGTATTGTAATAAATACTATACTTTTTTTTCCTGAAACCTGAAAAACTATAATTAACAAATGTTATATACCATGGTGAACTCTTTTAGTTGTTCCCGGCCTTCGTTTCCGGTTTCAGTTTTATGTACTTTATCATAGTGGACCTCCGTCGTTGTATTTTCAATTGGCTTTCTTCCATGCGTAACTAAGCCTGCCTATAAATTTTTTACCAAATCTTCAATAACACAGATTTTGATGACAAATTTAGAGGATTTATAGGCTACATCTCTATGGCCTTGCCACAGACAGCCGAGTCTAGTAACCTAAGAGAAATTTTCTGCATTCTTGCTGACAATGGATTATTAGAAAATTCCAATATAGTCTCTTAGTTCTAAAGGCTAAATATTACAATATGATGAGTGACCTTAGATCGAGTTGATTTCAACGGATATCTACAAAACCATAGTATGCTATGCCTTCCACAGTTTCCACTACTAACGGACAAGGATATATTTTAATAATAATTAGAAAAACAATACTCACTTTAGGAACTTTTATGTTTTCAAACTGTGCTTGTATATGTTCTATTTTTTTCATAATCTCTTGATTTATTGTTCCGCTGATTATCTAATACAAAATTAAATTATAAGAATCGAGATATTAGGATGAGGTCGCCAAAATTCCCGCTTTTAACACTAAAAATTACACTTTAACTTTTGGCGCGTTAGGGAAAATTGATGAGAGTAAATTTTTACGATGCGCGCGCACACCACCGTCACGAAAAACCGATACCCTGAAGTTAGCTATAGTCAACATTTTATTCAAAAAAAGCATGTATGTATGTATTAAATACCTTTTTTCTATTGTTAGTGTCGTTTTTTCTACAAACGTAGAATAAGGTGAAAGATCAAATTTTTGAAAAGATTTCTATTTTGTTACGCCAAAGAAGTATAACTTCTAACGCGTGTACATAAGTACACACTATTTTTATGTTACGATAACATTTGCTCGAATTACTACCTACATTCTCTGTCTAAAGCGATCGCAGGCCTGTTTTAAAGAAGTTCGGTCCATGTCAGCGAATGCTGCTTCAATACAGGCTCTCAATGATGCCACGTTTGGATGTCTGGACTTGTTAGTGATCATTTCAACCACGCACCACACGTAGGAACCCCAAGGATAGTTAAATCTCGCAACAACATCATAAACGGTTGATCTTGGATACCCAAAGAATCGAATAATTTCCGTCACAAAGCGCCTAGCGCGAACACTTTCAGTAATAGCAGCTCTTCGATTGTACTCTGCACTTGACTTCAACATCATGGGTTTTTGGAGGTTATGAATGTTTATTACATGCATTGAGCTATTTGAGCGCAAATCGCGACCTCTCGAAGTGGTATAATTAAACGGGAAATTCAAATTGAATTCAGTCCGGATTTTGACGCCGTAACCGCTATCACTACATAGTATAAAACAAAGTCGCTTTCTCTATCCCTATATCCCTATGTATGCTTAAATCTTTAAAACTACGCAACGGATTTTGATGTGGATTTTTTTTTAAATAGATAGGAGTGATTGAAGAGGAAGGTTTATATGTATAATAACATAAATTAAATAGTGGAGAAATACTGTTATTTTTGAGGTTACTTCAAATTTAACGCGTGCGGGCCACGGGCAGTAATGAATAAATCAAAACTACTGGATCGATTTTAATCATTTTTTCAGTGAATCACATATGCTATATATTATATACCCGTGTGAAGCCGGAGTGGGCCGCTAGTATAAAATAAAATAAAAAAGCCTTTTATTTCTTGCTTCACATACAAAAACTCAATAAGAATGTGCTTACAAAATTGTTTACATTTTAAATTTATTTTCTGATTATAGAGTTTTTTTTTAAATAACAATAGAAATAATATGGTTCAAATACAATGGGAGCAAGAACCCTCTCAATGAAAGGTAAAGGCCTCCACCAGAGATGACCAGTATTGTCTATTTCTTACCGCTCGCGGCCATTGAGTGCCCGCTACTTTTGGTACATCATCTACCCCGCGTGCATTGGGTCTTCCTTTTTTACCCAGTATATATAAAGCACTAAACACTTATTATCTCTAGTTTACAGTTATTATCATCTTTGTACAATTTAATAAGAGTTATTAACGCTTAATATTACTAAATACTTACCTTATCATCTTCAACGCCATCAGCTTTAGTACCGTCCGCGTAACCGGAGTCGTCCAAATTCTTTGAATATCCTTCATGACTCGTTTCCAATTTTAAGCCGATATAGCTGGTCCGGTTGCTATCCGGTGTCTGATTACGAAACTTTATATAAAGACTAATTCACTAACGATTTTGGCTTCGTCAATCAGTTAGTGTTAAAACCGGTATAGTCTTTCCACTACCGATACCAGTTTTAACACTAACAGATACTGCTTAAACCGGTGCATACAATAGGCAATTTCACAGAACAATATCATATATCTGTATACATTTTTGGTGTGCGTGTGTTCATAATTCTTTACCCTCTAGATAGGTTCAGCCATCTTGCGACCATTTTTTTTTAAGTTAAGTTTTTGCTAATTTTAATATAATGCACGAGGACTCTAAGAGGAGATATTTGAAAATTACAACTAACATATGAATAAAAAGTCATAAAGTGAGTTATGAAATTTATTAAAAAAAAATGAATACAGCTTTTATTGGCTGATAGTTCTTGTTAAGGATCATTTTGAACTATAAGGTATGAATAATAAGCTTGAATTATAATATATTTTGAATTTGAAATATGGTACGTTCTATATAAAGTGCAATAATTATTCCTTATATTTATGACTTATTCGCGTTAGAAGCAAGTCATGTTAGGGGGGATAAATCTTCTCCACTAATACATAGATGTCATTTAATTTGTGCTTATTACACGAAGTTACTTATCGATAAAAAATTTTTTATCGATATTACTAGTGATGTACCTGTGTAGTCACATTGTTATCGATTTCCTTGGGTAATTCATTGACGTTGATAGCGGGGTCCATAGTTTGTGAAAGGAGTGGAGAGCACTTACACGCCGCCTGTTTTACAAGCGACAATTGAATGTAAATCATAATTCAAGCAAAAAATAATTCGTAAGTTGTCTTTCTTATTCTAATTTTATAGTTACTGTTTACCCCCGACAATTATTATACAGACTTTGAGATAATCATTTTAAAAGTTCCCCGTTTTGCCTGGAAACTTCTCATCAAAATAGGAATTTCGCAAATAAACAAACAAATGGCGATTTAATTTTATGTATGACGGTGGGAGAGCGTGAATGGTGAGGGAGATGAAGTAATGAATTGTATTGAACGTGTTATAATAATAATTGCTCACATTAGCCTTATTAAGTTGGTGTTCAATAGTCTCCACAACGCGTGATGATATCTGAGCAGCTTTTAAACGTGTTCCCATCTCGATCACCTTTCCTCTTTCAATAGCCAACTGTGTCGCCAGTTCACCTGAGGAAACATATTTTGGCCCCGGTCGTTATCCTTAAAACCTTACCGATATGATTTAAGGAAATTATTTACAACAAACAAGTAACAGACAAGTTCACAAGTAAGGGACAAGCGAGGTGTGAAGGTTCTATGAGAGATGAAAAGTTACTTAACTTGAAGAGTGTTAAGTAGGTTAAAGTCCATGCCGCCTCAATTTAAAGCGGTGACCGGTACACCGTGAGGTTTTAGTTCTTGCGAGTTGAACATAACTTATTCTCTCCCCCGGGAGGATGGGTACCCATAATGAATTTCCCCACGTTAATAAAAAAAAAGGACGAAGATAAAAATTATGTGAAATAAAATGAAGTAATAAATGGGTATTATGTGAGGAATGATATACGTATAAAATGCATTAATAATTAAATAACAACTGTTAAAATATATATATATATATATATATATATATGGACGAAAATTATAATGTTATAACCATGTATCGAGGAGAGTGGAAAACATTTTGTGCCGACCTTGAAATAAAAACCAAAAACAGAGAAATTTGTGGAATAAACAAAAATTAGAAAAGGTAATGCCGTGATATAATGGATGTAATCAATAAAATGATTTATTTTATATTACTCAATATTAGAAAATGCGGATAATAATTCACGTTTATTGTACTTCATGTTAACGTCTATCCTAAAGAGTATATATTACATGTAACGAGTACAGTGGCGAGACAATAAAACGATACTAGATCGAGAGAGTCGGATGAACGAGTTGGTGTTTCTATGTATTTTGCTTGCTTTGCGAGTCAGTTTAGTTTAGACGCAGTGACCGACCGACTAAAATGGATCGAAGAAAAAAAATTTAAGATTATTTTCAACCGGCTCCTACTATCAGTAGTAGAAATTCAAGAACTATGGGAGTTATTGGAAGAAACGAGTAGAGGTATTTGGAGAAGAAATTGAATTTTAAGGAGGCGCACCCTTGGCCGTGCAAATAATCTTTTTAACGAAATATAGATCAAAGATCCTAAAGAATTTGGGGCACTTTTAAAATTAACTTTAAAACGTTTTGAGACATTAATAATACATACAATTGCTCTCAGAACTAGCGAACGAGTTGGGGAGTAAAGGCCGAGTGTATGTTCATACGTGTTGAGCGGGATAGCGCGTCTGCGCGGGGGCGTAGAAATGAAGCGGGGTGTGGGTACTCGGCTTAGCAAACCAATTGAAGTTCTAGTGACTCTCTCGGCACTCTGGTCGGCCTAACACTCGACCGAACACTCGTTAAAATGTTCACGTGTACCGAGTACTCGGCCGAGGGCACTGTCTCGCCACTAAACTCGCTACGTGTAATAGACCTATTAGCCTTATACGTGGCGTTAGTAACCCCATATTTTTAAAACACGATTTTAACGCATACGTTTATAATTGTATTTCTTGGTCAAGGCCAACTTTTAGTATGTCCCAACAATTAAATATATCATTTCTCTGTAGAGATGACGTGAAAAGCAACTTCCATTTTTACAATTTCGCTAGACTTTCTATCTACTTTCGTTACATAACAATGCCCTTGAGATGAAACACTAAATTAAAAAATTTAAAATTATTTTAAATGATAGATCGGATACACTATAATCAATATCGGAAGTCGGTTATATTTACTAATTTAAAATATAATAAAACAATTTATAAATAATAACATGAAACAAATACAGTATGATATAAATATAAAGTTTATGATGTTATAGAAATAATAGCAACTCTCACGATTATCGATATCAGCTTCCCTCAACTTTTTAGACAGTTCGTCAATCGTGGCATTCTGCTCGTTCAGAGCTGTGTTGCGTTTCCCCTCAACTCTGAGGGAAGATACCTCGCCCTCGAGCCGTCCTATACGTCCCCCGTACTCTTCATGACAACGCGAAAGCTCCTAAAATGGTAATTTATCTTATAAACCCCTAAACAAAGGCTGAAAAATCTCCGAGTTATAAAACGGTGGGTCAACAACTAGCTAGTACATGAAGAAAAAAATGTTGTTAAGCCGAACTCAGAAACCAGTCTCCTTTCTTTTAAGTCTACAGTCTTACCATGTTCATCCACATCGCCACTTAACATGAGAAATGATTGCGGTCAAAAAACACTATTCTGCTAATTGTAAAAGAAAATAAGCTTAGGTCGTTCAAAATAAACCTTACTGTTTTACGACTTGTCCCAAATTTCAGTTCTCCCCTAATAATACTTATCGGTAAAAAAGAATTCGACGGTTTTGACCAATAGATTGTTCAACGAATGTAGCACGTTCGCGAGTTATGTCATTTTACTTATATTCAATAGAGGAACATTTACGAAATTACAGATGTCCAATACTAAAAACCCAAATATAGTTAATACCAAAATAATTAAGAGCAATTAAAATAAAGTTGTCTAACACAATAATTCTATTGTTGTTATTGGACGTAAGCGTGTTCATATTGGAATAATCATATAGCGCCATCTCACAAAATGTTGAGGTACAATAAAAGTAGCACAAAAAATACGAGATGGCGCTATATGCAAATGAAAAATCAGTTAATTTTTTGAAATTTCAAATCGCTATTTTAGAGGAAAGACACTTAAATAGATAAATTTAAAAATCAAAACCTAAGCTAAATTGAAAATTTGATCTAAATCATTAGAACCGTTTCTAAGATACATGAAATATTTTTATATATAATTATACAAGGATTGCTCGCTTAAACTTATAAGATACGATAAACTGACCTGTTTCAAATTTACTATTTTTTGTTTCAACTCTTCCATGACAGTTCTACATTTGTTTTCTTCGCATATCCTCTCCTCGGGAGCATTTCTGTAAACGTAAACTGATTCAACATTACGGATATATTATTTCCGGCAGTTTCCATAACACGTTTCTATACATTTCTTTAACTACACACTTATGATCCCTATAGAAGATATTTCAAAATAATTTTAAAACAAAGGATGGTTTATATATTTATGATATTGACTTACCCAACCAAATAATTAGTTGTCAAAGCTGAAACGGCCTTATAGTCGTTTCCACTTATATTAGCGTCGCGTAGAGTTTCTTCATTCCTAGAATTATAAAATTAACATAACTCAATTTTATATTCATTTATTAATATTGTACAAAGAAAGATAATAGTTTGGTTGTCCGATCCAAAGTAACAAGCGACGTAGATTAAAGAGTTGGTGCAATACAAAACCCCACCAGGTAATAATGTTTTATAACGGCGTAAAAGAAAACAAATGTAGCCACCATGAAAAATGTTTAAATCCACAATTATTAACCTTCCACGCGATAACAATTCGACAAATTTCGTTTAAATATGTACAGTAGGTATATAACTTATACATCAGACAATACACACAATACATTATAGAAATATTGTTTAAAGTGGACAAGATCGCAGATGCGTATTCACCTCCGTATCAATATTGGATAAGGGTTTCCCGAGCTAAAAGGTCCCTAATTTGTATAAAAAAATTATGAAATATTCCCACAAATTCTACAGACACCTTTTTGCCATTCCAACTTTTAACCGAACTGACCTACACTGCTAGCCTGGCAAGGCCTATACAGTTCCACCGGACTACTAAGGGGAGCGCTTGAGGCACTCACCCGATTTGTTTAGGCGAACAGCGCAAGGGCACTCGGTGCGCCGAGGCTTGAACTGTCGCCGAATTGCCATTCCAACTACGAGAGTTAACAATGTATATAATAGCCCTCTAGTCCGCCCATAGATTATATAAGCATATCATGCACAAATATCGACATCGACAGTACGCCCATAGATTATATAAGCATATCATGCACTAATATCAACATCGACATATTTTTTCATGCATTCGATCCATATAAGCACTCCTTACTCAAAAACGAAATTTAATCGTATACCTATACCTGCACATGATGCATAACTATCAATTACTATATGTATAGCATGTAATTATAATTCGATTGTTTTTTCCGATACTATATTTTCTTTATGTATAAATAAATATCATGCCTCATGTGATCGTAATGTACTGTAATTTTTTTATGTTGGAATTAACAATGTGCAATTTTACCTACATGTAATCTTTATTTTGGTGTGTTAAATAAACAAAATAAATAAACATACTCAGAATAAATAAATAAATAAAGAAAATATGAAGGGATAGTGTTTGTAGGTCTTAATAATTCCTCACTCACATATAGTGGAATATATATTCAACAGCAAGGAGTTACACAAATCCCCCAAGATTTATTATACGTGGCCGCCTTAAAACCAGCTACGACACTGTCAAAATGTAAGTATAAGGAATAGCGTACAAAGAGACAAACAGAAAAAAAAACTCGAAAAATCATGGAATTATTTGCAGTCGTCGATTTTAAAGCATTCAAAGTTTTTTTTTAACCATTATTGTGTACATATTTCTTCTTTGTACACTTTTATTTGAAGTATTTTTTCTAGATTATAGCTTCCATTGTCGAGTAGGTAATATATTACAAGTGTCTTGTAATAATTTCAATGTACTACTAACAAGATGATGGCCCCCTTGTTAGAACTTTGCAGGGAGTTTATGTGGGCATCTCAAAATTAAGGCTCCGTATACAATATTACAAAATATAGAGTCAAATAACATAAGATTATTAATATAATATAAAAGTCACTACATGACAGACTAAGATCCCGCTCGAAGCGCTTAAGTACTTATTATTGTGATATATAATATCATGTGTATTGTTATTTTTAATGATGATTTAATGATATAGATCAGGGCTGTCCAAACCACGGCCCGCGGCATGAATGATTGCGGCCCGCAGAATCTTTTTTATCCTCTTTGTTTAAATACATTAAATGAGTAAATTATTTTTCTTGCGACGAAATTCAAATGTTTTGGATATGTATTCGATTATGCCGCACACAACACTATTCACTCGAGAACTCGGGGAATTCCCCGAACGTATAATAGGTACACCCGACACCGCGCGTTGTTCATTTATTGGGCTTTAAAAGACAAATTAATGAAAAAGTAGAAATAATGATACTTATTATACTTGTATTTTATTTTTATAAATATTTTGCGGCCCCCCAATGTATTGAGTCATTTTTGTTGGCCCTGGGTCCCATGTAGTTTGGACAGCCCTGATATAGATTATTAATTTCACTTACTTGTCCAGAGTTTGCGTAGAAACAGTTTTGGATTTGAGATTCGAGTCGCTAGCTTTCAAGTTCAACGTTGTTACGGAGGAATTTCTAAGAAAATTACATTAAACAAATGTTTAATAAATAGTTATAGATTAACAACTTTCGTTATATATTTTATAGCTGTATTAAATTTTCAACCAAACTATCGTATCCGATATGGTCTAGTGGCTAGGATACCTGGCTCTCACCCAGGAGGCTCGGGTTCGATTCCCGGTATCGGAATAAATTTTTTGTATTTTAATATTCTGTCAGATTATTCTGGAACATTAAATAATGTATACAAGTTTTTTTTTTTTTATCAATTTTGTTTCATATGAGAAATTTAAAGAGTAAATCTAAAATAACACAAACATTTGACATCTTTTCCGAGCTTTACATTGCTTCTAAAATGTTTAATTGTACATACACTCACATTACTTAGGATAATTCAAAATATCAGGGGAAAAATATAAACTATAAAAATATAAACTATCCTCTCAAAGTTTACATTCTTTATTAATTATTAATACCCAAAACCAACTGACCTCTATAAAATTCACTTCAGGGAAAAACTAAAGCAATTTTATTCAGTACACAAATCTTTAATTATGTGTTTAAAGTTTCAATAACAAACATAGGTAATATGATAAAGCCGCCATTTTTGTACAGTTTTGATACCTATTTCTGAACGAATAATGGTTTAAGGTATGGAGATGAAATAAAGAGATTTATGTCAAGGCATCAACTGCATTAGTTAATTATAATAAAATAGACCTTCGATGTCTCAAAAAAAGAATAAGAGCTGTCATTAAGATTGCGTTCGTGAAAAATGTGAAAATTTCAGAACATTATTTATTTTAAATGAATTTTTTATATCATATTTACCAATTTTGCCTTGTAAAAATTAAACAAATAGTGTAAAATACTTACTTAGGTGTGGAAATTGGCCCCATGGCACATTTCATACAGCAAGACGTTGCTTGACCTGGACTACGTTTGAGAAACTGTCTCACAGTGCACAGCCTCATGTTCAAAAGCCTAATTCGTTCTGTCATTCTCTCATTTGTTCTCTTTAGATCTGCCATCCTGTATATAAATTTGAAAACCTAAAATTAATTTGACAAATACTGCAAATAGTATCAGTCAAATTATTTTTAGTATACCAAGATTATATTATACTAGGTGTTACCCGCAACTTCGTCTACGTAATCCGGTGAAACTGTGGTGATCCATCAGGCTAATAGCATAGTCAGTTCGAAAAAAAAAACTTCGTCTGCATCGTTTATATTCTTAACAATATATTTTATGTACAGAGCAAAAGCATAAAAAAATTAACATACAAAATATACTTTTCTTTATGTTATCTGTTTACCTCACCCTCTCTTGCGCATGCGCACCACACCGATTACCCCCACTTCACACATCGCTGAACTTGTAGAGCTTATAAAAATGCATTTTTTTTAAACTTTAATAACTTTATATTAAATGAATGTACCATGATTTTTTTTAAAGTATAGCTAAAACATGATTTGAATGATGTGCACACAGTGGCAAAGCTCAATCATTTGACTTATATGGATTATCATATGAAAATATACTCAGATGACCATGTGACTCTAGGTACTTAACAAAAGAAAAATATTTGTCAGGAATGATAACTAAAACATTAAATTTAAATCTTTAATCTGAGTAAGTAACACATGTATATATACAATATAAGTAATAACATACTGTTGCTTGAAAAATAATATAAGCAGTCAACCGAAAATGAGTTTGTTATGCATTAACAACTCCACCAATTATCATAAAATTTTGCATACACATTGGTAGGAGTACAGAAAAAGATTTATTGGATAACTTTCATTTAGAAAAAAAACTGTTCCCAAGAGATACATGAAACCTAAATTGATATGAGTGACACCTAAGGCAAAATCTAGTGTACCATAATAGTATAAATTAATAACACATAAGTCAGAAATTACTATGACTTCAATAACTTACGACTCTTTCTGGTCATTATACACTGCCTTTATTGCTAAGCAACACTCTTTCTGTTCTTTACTGAATGTGCTTCTCTGAGTAGCGGTCATCCTTTGACACTTTGTCGACAGTTCCTTAATCTTCTCCCTTTGACTGTTGACGGATCGTTTCAAGTCTAAATTGTTCTCAAGTAGAGCAAAATACAAGTCCTCTAACTCTCGCTTGCTTAGCTTCGAGGGACATATTCTGTACAATTCTGATGATTAAATAATATAAAAGCTTAAAATATTTCTTTAGAAGTATAGTACACTTATTATTTGCAATATTTAATATTTACAGAAAGGTTAAAATAATTTTATTACCCTTGTAATTTAATAAATATCTCTTATATATAATAATAGGAAATCAAACATATTCCAGAGTCAAGACATTTAGTAAAGAAACACATCAAATTAAATGTTTAATCAAAGTAATTAACTTTTGTTTTTTTTACAGTGTCATGTAGTATATAGACATTCTATTTATAAAGAAAGTATGTAATAATTTCTATGGTTATGAGACAATTACATTCCTTAGAAAGTTATTATACCTCGTTCAGTCCTCGCCGAGTGACTCTTACAGATCATATCCCGTGTAAGTTGCTCATTACTGTTATTACTCATTGTTGTTTATATGAAAACTATATCCAAAATAATTAATACCTATATTTTACCGGCTACTTCTATAAATTTTGCTCAAACATCGATTGATATTATCACTTGTATTTAATACTACACTGGGACCAATCCACATTCCGATAATAACCAGTAAAACGCCACATAATTTTAAGCGATCTCTTTGAACTTTAACTACGTATTTTACTCCATCACAACAATGTTATTACAACTAAAACGAATATGCCGCCATAGCAACTGTCAGTGTCAGTTGCCGGAAGTGGTAGAAGATCATTATATATAGCGCTTATTCTGTGGTAGTAATAACAAAAGTAACTATGACTAACCAAATTGCTTTTAACGCCATCTATTATGCAATAGGATGGAACTCTGAAAAAAAATAATTACATGTTTCTTTTGAAACGTCATATCTAAACTCTTTTTGTACTTACTTGCCTACCTATATCTTGTTAGGTTAAATAAATATATGAACATTTTTTTAACAAATCGTTAAGGGCGTTTATTAATATATTTGAACAATTAAAAAAATAACCGGATGCTAGGGTTACAATAAAAAACTTCAATTAATGAACAAGTTCATTTAATTATTACTAGATACATATGTCAAATACTTAAATCTAATATTACATTTGGAATGACAAATTTTAATACAATGCACACACAATAAAGCTAATCAAAATTTAAAACGACTAATTCGTTTATTATGAACTTCGCAATGAAAATCCTATTGTAAATTCTTACTTTACGAAATTTTAAATTTATTTTTTATTACAAAAATTATTGTCTTTTAATTACAGAAAATAATTTTTATTTTCTGTAGGTTGTTACATTGGTTTATTATAGAAGTTGTATCAGAAATATTTTACTATATTATTGTCTTTCAATACTACATAATACTGTAATATCGTAAGTGATCTATCTATATATTTGGTCTCAGGAACTTTAGATCAAAGACTTATTTGATTTTATTAACCTCGTCAGATATTCTTAGAAAACGCTAAGCTAAAAGCTGTTTTGGTAATAATTGATAAAATTATCTTAGATCATACTCAAGTAAATAAACACATTAAAATAATTTCCTTATTTTATTATCTCCTTGATTCTGTCATCCACCTATTTTATATTTCTATTACAAACTTAGTTCGATATAATAATTTGGCTAACACAATGCAATACATAACATTTTTACATAAACATAAACCACTGGCTATGATACATTGCTGCCCCTTTTATATAATGTACACCACAGCCAAGCTATTATATTAGACACATAATAAATAAATTTAAATATTTCAGCAAATTATAATGCATCACCACACTTTGTATCTCATACTTTTATGCGAAATATGACAAAGTATATACCTAATTCATCGCCATTAAATGGCACAAACACGTGGTTTCCTGCACCGTTTTGTATACATTAAAAGCAATATATTAATTATTATTTTTATAAATTCACTAATTTCATTTCGCAAATATATTTAATTCTAAGAGTATGTACGTTTACAAATTAATAAAATGATGTCTAAAAACTATACAAATATTTTTATCTCACTAAAACTTTGTAATTGATTTCAATCATATATAGGGATATATTTTTCATTACTAGAGAACAGACATGATTAAAAAACGAGATAGGATAAATATTAAGAACCCAATTTAATTTAATTGAAAAATAAATTATTTCAAAACTTATGTCTATAGTAAATACAAATGAAATTGTTATAACTCAGCAATTAATAGTTCTGTTGTGTATATTACAAAATTAAGAATTTCATATAATGTTTCCTAGTCAGAATATTCAGAATTTCGTCCTATACTTATGGTAATAGTTATTTGAAGATAAAACGCTAATAGATAGCAATGTAAATTGGAAACATTTTAATGAAGTTTCATGTATTCCTATCTATTTGTATATTTCAAATTACTATAGTTTCTCTATTTTAGAACTATCTATCTGAGTATTTAGTAACTATATTCTTAATATAGATTATGCTGCATTTATAAATCGATTGATATTTTATTATTATGATTTGGTATTTTATCCGCTTTAATATTACTGGCAACATGTTAAGCTTCTGATGCGCACTTAGCCTCTCGGCTGATTTTTTAAGACCTGGAACTCAAAACGGCAGATTATGTTTTTATTTCATTTTTTTTTTAATTTTATGACATCGTACATTGTATATTTCATGTTTTAGTAAAAGAAGTTCATACAAACGAAAAAAATATTAAGAAATACATTTTGCATAAAAATTATAATTTTACAATACATAGTTTGTTATTTTTCAAAATCTTGTAATAAATCGGGTATTTTTTAAGCTTATGCTGCCAACAGTCTGTTGACCAGTACCTCATGAGATATAAATTCGTTTGTATAAATTTAAGCCTTTATGCTTTTGGACAGTCCATAGGTTAAACCATTGTCAATTACACTACATATTATAAAAGTGACCGTTGAAAGAAGAAGTAATAAAGATTTACTATTAAAACCATACATAAACAATTACCCGTTATAGAAAATACTAATATATATTGTAGTAAGATTAAGACGAAAATTGTTGTATTTAAGTTTACATTTGGAAAGCGTTTTTCGTACGAAGGCAGGAGTTATCTGGTAGAAATCGTGAAGAAAGAAAAGCGTTATGCTTCTCTGTCTTTTTGTCTCCGCGTACTTTCTCTCTTCTCACTCCGTCTCTTTCTTTTGTATACAAGGTTGTGCGTGTAAGTATCGAAATTCGAATAGACGTGCATTGTGTGCCCTCAATTTTAAAAGTTATTTGTCGTTATTTTAAATCACACCTAAGTTATATTGTCTTATTACTTTGATTAAGCATCTTTTTATATAATCTATAATTCACCAATTTATACCTAAATTTTAATATTAAATTAAACTTTTTGCATGAATTTCTTAATTTGTATTGCAATAATGATGGAAAATAAACGGAGAGTCGCAAGAAGAGAGCATAACACTATTTCCTTGCGTAACCAAATTGTTCAAATATAAACAATCTAAATTTTTATATCAATTTAGAATTTGGAGTTGACGAAATAGCGTACGAAGCCACAGAGTAGGTACACAATATAATAATACTATACTTCGTTCCTGACCCTGGGGTCCGTTTTTTCCGGTCCGCACATATTCCTTAATATTTTATAATATAACTCCATCTACATTTAAAAACACTGAAACTATTGAGTATATATTCTCAAAATACATCATCTACATAAACTTCTAGCAACAGTCACATCGTTTATTGTCACGATTGTCGTATTAAATACTGTAAGCTTCATAATTACATCCAACCACTAAAAAAGTCATATATTTATTTACAGGTAAAGAGAAATAGTAGGTCTGGCCCTCTGATTTTAGGTCATCATGTCAATCAATGTTGAACATTTTAAAAGCATACACACTTAATTTTCTATTAGGTCACTACAGAAATAACTTAATCTAATTACGTAAATTAAATTTTGTTATATAATAAATTATCAACAAATAATTAACAATAAGAATAAACAAAGAATACACGGCTTTTTATGGCTCTTTACAGAACATAAATTAATGGTTCAACAACTGATGATAGAGTTTTGACAGTTTATTATTAGTGTTGCCAATTATTTTTCGGTTTCCGGGATAGACAATATTGAAAGTGAAATAATAGATACGTAGTTTTTCTTTTTTACTTAAAATATATTTTTTTAATCTTTAAGGTAAGCACTATAAGACATTTTAAATTATGTAGTTAACTACTAAGGGTGGTTTTATTGCTATTAGCAATCTCTTCCATTTATTTTTTTATTTATCTTTTATTGTAATTAGACTTATATACATCGTATGCCCGTAGCTTCGTTTCCATTAATGTAGTTTGGCCTATCCGTCTGGAATAGTATTTTTTTTCTGTATGAAAGGCAAACTATGTCTTTTCTGTATTCTTGATTATGTACTTGTATGCAAAATCTTACGATGAGCAGTTGAATCGACAAAGCGTGAAAGCGTATCAAACATTCATATTTATAATATTAGGAAAGATATTTTGTTACCAAATTTCCTGCACAAAACATTTGAGATTTGACAAATTCATAAAAAAGGAAGCTAAATCGTAATTCGAAGCTTAATCGATACAGTGGCTGATACAGTCGCCATAATTTTTTAATAAGTGACATACTAAAATATTACTAAAATCTATATGTATAATGAAAATACAGTTTCTTTAAGGCTCAATCAAGTTAAAACTACTATAAAAATTCGGGACATGACTATAACTTTGACTATTTGATGGAGAAATTGTCATAGATAGTGCAGTGCTTATTTTTTGGCGTCCTTAAGTCCGTTGCCAGTTTTTTAAATTACAAGTTTATTTAATATACACACCGAAGCGGGCGGATATTAGTTGGTACCGGATATGGCTGTATCGACTGTACTCGGTGTAATACATTGGTTTACACTATGAAAATAGCAGGAACTTAAAAATGCGGCGGGCACTACTATGCGAAGTGGAATGTTTCAATGAATGTATTATAGGGAATTCGTTGTCGGTCTGGTCATAGCACGCTACTGTACAGGTCGGTGACGAAATCGTCTAATGAGTAATATTTTATATCCATTTATAAAAAGTCAATTATTCCATGTGTTCCGAAATGTTTCCGTTCGATATTTCTTCCGAAATGGGATGTAGTTAGTCGACAATTTTGTGGAAAAAATACGTTATATCGCATAAAATAGTTGGCAACACCTATATTACAAAAATGTCAAATTCTTATCCATAGTAATATTGACTACGCTATGTAAGAAACGACTTAGGTATATTATGACAATTTATAGGTTATCCGACATAACAATATTAAAACAAAATAAAATATTAATAAATTATTGTATAAAGTATCACTTTGCGAACATAAAAAAATGCAATCCACGATGTGGCTTATAAGGTAAGTTGAAACTCAAGACTATTACTAATTTCCCTATGAAAATTCGTTTTTCCGTTTAGTTTATCCCTTGTTCTGAGCCGCTTGACGTCTCAGATCGGATTTGATGCCGGCTGTGATGACCGTCCCTAACCCGAGTATCGCGCACAAAGTGATATTAGACCAGCGGTCACCAACTGAACCCAACATCCACTCGTACAGTAGAGTTATAAGTATGCCGAACAACTGAAAAAAAAACCGTTGCGTTTATAAGTAACTAGCTATTGCTCGTGACTTCGCTCGTATTGAGAATAGTACATTTTTTGGATGAAATATACTCTATGTCCTTTCCTGTACCCCTTATAACGTGTATGGTGAAGTAGTTAAGGCGAGAAGGCATAACAAACAAACAAACTTACATTCGCATTTATATACACTTTTCAGGATTCGCACACACTCATTTCAATTGGTACCTCTATCAGGTGACGGTGATGGAAAACAACACCTGGACAAAACCTGAACCTGATAAATGTTCTTATAGTACCACGGTATGTGGGAAAAATATTGATAAAATCTGTGTTTGAAATCGCCAATACGTCGTGGGATGACGTGGCGATGTTCCTACCTGCCTTCGGGAAGAAGCTTTTGGACACGCATGGTATTTTGCATGACGGTAGGGCTTCTTCTAAGTCCGTCTGGCTAGCTAAAACCATCAAGTTGCAAATGTGTCACCTAGCACCTGTTGATGTGTTTCGACATCTGCATTTGGGAGCCACTCTTCCTCTAGACTTAGCATGTTTACCATCTTAGACCACATCCTCGTTTAGCATCAGATGAGATTGTTGTCATTTGGGGTTTGGGCGTATAAAAAAAATCAATGGGCCTATTACAGACTAAAGTTATTTAATTACTGTTGAATTCAAACATTCGTTGATGGCAGTTTCTAGTTTAAAAATTGTCTTTACTGTAGTGACCGTCCTAACGCTCACTGGAAAATATTCTAAAACATATCAACTACAACACACACACACACGCATGCACGCAGGCACACACGCACACACGCACACACGCACGCACGCATGCACGCACGCACGCACACACACACAACATGCATGCGCCCGTGTGCACGCGTAAAGTTAATTAGTATTTCACAATATTTACAAACAATTTCATACACTTAAGTTTTCGTTATACAAGACGTAAAACGCATTACTTCATAATTGGCACTCTGTAATCATATTCATATATTTTAAATACTACGATTGTGCTGTGAAGTTCTTATATAAATAAAATAAAATACCATAATGTCGGAATATTTTCATCAGTTCACTCAATATTACCTGAACAACAGCATTCAGTATCCCCGAAGTCGTCCCTTCAGGCTCAGGGTATGTCACTTCTGAAGCGAACTCGAAACCGACAGGCAGGTATCCGGTCATGAAGAAACTGGAACATCAAACAGTATATAACTCTTCCACGAGGACCACTTTTCTACGGGAGTCGTGACCCCCCCCCCCCTATCTATTGCTTAATTGCACCTCTGGATATTGTATTATATAGGGACGTTAACGATACCGTCGAAATACGTATTACGGGACCGTCGACATATTACGTCACACGTTAAGAAAGAGATAGTTGATTAATAAATTGTAGAATGATATTAGAAGCTGCGTGAGTGACGTCACATATATGAATCTAAAATATAACACGTCTAAATTTTGGAATATTGTAATATCTTCTTTCATAAATAATAATTTTCGTGTAGTGTAATTTATGTATAGGTGTGAGGAGCAAGTCCATGCTTTACATATGTCTCATGTGCCCATTTGTGGGAATAAAATTTAGTTGTCAGGTCACAATCATTTTGCTAACATATAGTTACATTAACGTTGTTATGTAAACCTGAGTGCTTGAACGTGACTGAATTACAGAGTATTTTATAATTATAATTCTATTCGAATGTGCTAGTTTGCACACAATAAGTAGGGCGACACACACGCATACAATTTACGTAATGTATACAGTGTATTATGGGATAACCCTTTTATAGATTTTAGCCTTTTGAGAAAATAATAGATTTTTCTCTATATTTCTTACAGAAGATTCGATTAGAACACATATGAGCTATAATTGGCTGTCTGCAGGTCTGAGTCAGAGATAGAACGCTTATACATGTGTAACAAAACTTGTTGACGGCTGCCAGATAGAATGTGCCTATAGAGTACGATTTTATTTTAAAAATTTAGGTAAAGCTTTTTGTCATTAAAAAAAAACAATTTTGCCAATCTTGAAAATGAAAGACTATAAGGGTTTTAGTTTCACGAAGACATCAATAAGAATCAAAAATACTTTATTTAATTCAGGCCCAGAGAAGGGGCTTATGAAGGTTAAAACTTCCACGGGTCGGGAAAATACTCAGGCATCGACAAGAACCAGCAAGAAACTCGATCGGGTTTATCTTTTTTAATGCCTGTTTTACTATAATACAGTAAAGTTAAATCGTTTTCGCAAGTGCACAGAGAGGCTTGTTAATTGTAGTCATCACCTTCGTTCTAAAATTAATCCACTCTATTATAGCCTCTTGATACCAAAACTAGCTTCATATGATGCCTGAACTTACAATCTAGCAAATCGGCAACGTGCTGTGGGACTTTTCTGTAAAACCTAACAAAAGTGCTGATATAAGACACTCACCCCAGCAGTATGCTGCTTAGATAAACGACACCAATGAGGCCACAGTTCAGGGTGAAGGTGAAGATGACCATCCCGACAACAGAGGCGGCGTACACCGCGAGAGTCGTCTCCTTGAACTTATGGGTCTTGTCGAGCACCAAACCACAGAGCACGGAGCCCACCATACCCGCCACCACCATTACTAAACCGATGCGGCCGGCGTCTTCGTTCGCACCCTGGAACATGTCCATATTCCACATTGAACGACATTACAAAACAGAGTCACCTATAGCGCCTGTCTGTATGATCCCTTAAACTTCTAAACTGCACTACGGATTTGAAAATTAATTTTCGCCATCCTAGTTCACTAAGTAGTCGCAATGTAAAGAGAAGATTTGGCCATTTTTTTTTTTAATAAACCAGTGTAAAGTCGGAGCGGTAAGATAGTATTTATATAATGTAGAGAAAAGGCTACCCTAACCTAATACGCTAATTAAGACCCCGAACCTCGACCACTAAACATGTGGTAGATATGATTTGCCGCGGAATCAGTTACCATGAGACTAGCTACGTCGCTTAAAAAAATCGGACAATTAAATCTCTGATTTCATACTTTTCAAGACAAGTGTCTACAAAATTTTTCATTAGTATTATGATGAAAGATATATAAATAAATAAAAATTGTATCAAAAGACTTTAGAACATGTCGTTAAAGTTCGCTTTAAAACCTATTAGGGTACCTATACAGACAGATGATTTCAAAACTTAAATTAAAGAAACAGCTATATATCAGTTGTTTTATAAGAATGTGCTAAAAGCCTCCGTGCAGACGAGACAGACCTTATAATCCAGTAACTTACCGGGTAATAAGTCAGGATAACTTGATTCAGCAACGTTGAGATCGCATAGAATGTACCGACGTTCAGACCGTACGAGATCAGGAGGAAAACGTAGTTTCGATTCGTCATAAGCTTCTTAATGGACTGGAAGAAGTTGGAATCCAAGCTGGAACCGAGATCGGCCGCTGCTGACGGCGGAGTCGCTGGTGCTGCCTTGAAAACTGGAATAATATTAATAATACACGATGTCAAATAATCTTAAGTTCGAATCTTGTAGTAAGCTAGAGCTTTCATTAAAAGAAAGTATTGTATTTAAATCACGACATGTTGTTAGGGCATTTTTAACGTAACTTCCTTATTGGTATTATAAAAAGTCGAATTACAAACCCAAATGCTTATTGTATCGCCATATTTGAGTAAATCTACAATTGCCCATGAGTGTTGCCATTTAAATCATTTTTTTTTAATCTTTAAAAAACTTATCAACCATGATTCTTGATCCACTTATCTTGCCTAGTAAGTGTCTGAGTTTATTTCTAGCTATTACGTAACTTACAGAGCAGGATGAAAACGAACAAGACGCTCGTGAACCCAGCCACTAAGTAGAACATGAGTTGGAAATCTGCTGCTATCTCTTCGGTCGTGCCTTGCG
Organism: Antheraea assamensis; assembly: GCA_035772565.1. NCBI lineage: Eukaryota > Metazoa > Arthropoda > Insecta > Lepidoptera > Saturniidae > Antheraea > Antheraea assamensis. The sequence continues at coordinate 60,086 of JAQQSE010000294.1, forward strand.
CCTTCACCAGCATAGGTGGCAGTACGAAGCCGAGTGCTATTCCTAGCTGCGAATGTAAAGTAATATGAAATTAGATCATGAAGAATAAATATCAAAGTTTTGATTCACAGTTACTTCTTTAATTAGCTCCGTATTAACCCTATTAACATTATAAATGAGAAAGGTTGTGATAATGGATGGATGTTTATTTCTCTTTTACGCAAAATCCACCGAACCGATTTTGATTAAAGTTCACAATAAGCTAATTCATCAGAAAATACTTTATAATTTATAAATATATTGCTTAGATTGTTCAAAATAATTAAGATAACCTTAATTTTCGAAATTTTATTTGCTAAGTAGTGGAGGTAAATACTGTGTCGGGTAGAGTACTACTGCTCCTCAGCAAGAAAACATCGCTGAACGCGTAGTGCTTGTATAAATCGTAGTTTCCTATAACTTTATGTTAAATGAAGATATCGTCATAAGTATTATTTTAGATAAGGACCACATCAACTAACTTAACTCTGGTCTTCTGTTCCCCAAGAACCATGATATCTCTCTGGAAAAGAGAAAACATTAGTATATTACGGCACTCCTGCTAATTTCCTCCGGTTCCACGGCCCGGAGCAGCGCGGCGCACATTTTGGTCACTCCTTTTTTTTAATGTGGATAAAATCCTTTTAGGAATACCATCTAATCTAAATGGACTGGCATAGAATAAGAATGCGAAAACCGACAAGGCCAAGCACTGAAGCAACACTCGCTAAAATCTTCATGGTGCTCCTACAGAATTCCTTCATGTCGAAAACCGAGACATGGTCGCGCATTACTTTTCCTCCTCGACGGCTGCATGTGTGAAAGTTACTCGAATCGAACCTTTTTGTGCTTCGTCTGTGGTCTGAAGACAGACTGCTCGGACGAATACTAAGAACTAACAGGGTGTCTCGTCAAAGAAAATGTTGAAAGCCCCTGTCATAAATTCATCCAAGTACCATAAATACACAATTAGGATATGTAATAAACAGCGCCCTAGAAATAAGTCTGCTATCACAATGGATATGCTAATACAACCGCTACGTCTGATACGTTCGATACATTAACACAATCTTTGTACATTTTTGGAGGTGCGTTCATGTTTTACTGATTGCTGGGTGATAAATAAATTCTGTCTTTGTCTTTCAAAATTGAAGTTATATAAATCGGACAAATCTAAAACCTAACACCGTACCTATAATAAATATCTACTGTCATTCGCAACATCCGAAACGAAATTTGGTGGCAATTATCAATGTATAGGCTACTTTGATACAGAACATGTGTGGAGAAAATTTGTATAGACAGTAAAAACTGTCCTTTTTCGTATTAACAGGCATATATTCTTCTATTATTATCAGATAACACGTCAATATATGGATTTTAAGCGGTCTTTTTGCGTCCAACTCGACTCTGGATTGCAAGGAGAAGTTACCACCCACCATCCCGCGTTGCGAAAGCTTGATGCCAAATGTTCGGTTTCTGCAAAGTGCTATACGCAAAGCACTCTTCTCTTTGGATATCTCTAAGTCGAGTGGGCTTGATGGAATACCCGCAATCGTGCTTAGGACATGTGCTCCGGAACTGGCCCCAGTTTTAGCGCGTCTTTTCCGGCTCTCCTACTCCACAGGCGTTGTCCCTACCACCTGGAAGTCTGCCTTAGTCCACCCGATCCCCAAAAAAGGCGACCATTCTGATCCATCTAACTATAGGCCCATTGCTATTACCTCCCTGCTCTCCAAGACAATGGAATCCTGCATAAACCGCCAGCTCCTAAAGTATCTAGAAGTGAACCAGCTTATTAATGATCGCCAATACGGTTTCCGTCAAGGCCGCTCAGCTGGTGACCTTCTAGCCTTTTTGACACACAGATGGGCGGAAGCAGTCGAAAAAAAGGGGGAGGCTCTGGCCGTTAGCTTGGATGTCGCTAAGGCTTTTGATCGGGTCTGGCACAAAGCGCTTCTCTCGAAGCTTACTTCATATGGACTTCCCGAGAAACTACGCAATTGGGTATCCAGTTTCCTCACGGAGCGGAGCATAAAAGTCGTTGTTGACGGTGCATGCTCGGATCCCAAGCCCGTGAACGCTGGAGTCCCACAAGGCTGTGTGCTATCCCCTACCTTATTTCTTCTGCATATTAATGATATGTTGAACATCTGTAACATTCACTACTATGCAGACGACAGTACTGTGGATGCTCTATATACCAGTCGTGCAGGTGTTTCTCGGGAACGCGTTAACGAGTGCCGGAACAAACTTGTGTCCGAGATAGAGACCTCATTGGAGCGTGTCTTGGATTGGGGAAGAAAAAACCTAGTCGATTTTAACCCCACAAAAACACAGGTATGCGCCTTCACCGCCAAAAAAACTTCTTTTGACGCAGTCCCTAATTTTCAAGGAGTTCCTCTAGCTGCTGAGCCTAATTTTAGTATCCTCGGTATCGACATATCTAGCGACGTTCAGTTTGGTGGTCATTTGGAAGGTAGAGCAAAACTGGCCTCAAAAAAGTTAGGTATCCTTAACAGAGCGGGACGATATTTCACACCGGTTCACCGCCTTCAGCTTTATAAGGCGCAAGTCCGGCCACACATGGAATACTGTTCTCATCTCTGGGCCGGAGCGCCGCAATGCCATCTACTTCCTTTTGACCGAATCCAACGGAGAGCGGCTAGAATCGTTGACGACCGGGTGCTTTCCTTAGGGCTCGACACTTTGGAGCTTCGTAGGGATGTTGCGTCACTTTGCGTCCTTTACAAGATCTACCACGGAGAGTGTTCTGAAGAACTGTTCGGATTGATACCTGCTGCTGAGTTCCATTACCGAACGACTCGCCATAAAACGAAATTCCATCAATGTCATCTCGATGGTTGGAAGTCGTCGACTGTGCGGTTCTCACGTGCGTTCTTCCCACGCACGTCGGCACTCTGGAATGAACTCCCAGCGGCAGCGTTTCCGGACCAATACAACCAACAGACCTTCAAGAAACGAGCCTACTCCTTCCTCAAAGGCCGGCAACGCATCTGTGATACCTCTGGTGTCGCAGGTGTCCATGGGCGGCGGTGATTACTTACCATCAGGTAACCCGTCTGTTCGTTTGCCTCCATTCTCATAAAAAAAAAAAAAAATCTAAAAATTTTGATTTCATAAGTTTAAAACATTCCACTTGTAAACAAGTAATGATAACTGATAGCATGTTTTAATTATTTACAAACAAATTGACCTAAATTTAGTACACGTTTCGCGTTTCTAAGAAATTTTAATTATTATCACCTATTCCATTAACTTAATATTAATTATTGGAAATTACAAACGACATATATAGAAATCGAACGTTGAAAAGTAATTTAGCATTTTTTTATACATTTAAATTCTCTTCTTCTTTATTTTTTGGTTCCGTCACGGTTTGTGCACTAGCCAGCGTCAAGTAACTGTTCTGTAGGTGGTAGCTACGCTGAAGCTATTATTGGTTTCAGCATGAATGGGACGGCTCGCCCGGGGTAGTACCACGCTCTCACAGAAAACCGACGTGAAGTAACAGTGGTTACGCTGTTGCGTTTCGTTCGACCAGTGAGAGCGCCGGAGGCCCACATATTTAAAAGGCCGGCAACGTACTTGCAACTCTCCTGGTGTTGCTAGTGTCTATGGACGGCGGTGATCACTTACCATCAGGTGACCCACCTGTTCGTTTGCCCCCTATAATATAAAAAAAAAAAAGTAACAAGATTTTACCAAGTAAGTGTCTTGTGATAATTATAATGTTCTAACAAGATGGTGGTTTCCTTGTTAGAACTTTCTATGGAGTTTTGGTGGCATCTCAGAATGCATGCTCCGTGGTATTATTTCCCATTCACTTCACTTGTGCATAATAACCGAACTATATTACGTAAACCACCACCAATATTACAAAATATAGAGTCTAATAACACAAGATTATGAATAAAATATAAAAACCACTACATGACAAACTAAGATCCCGCCAAAAACTCCAATTTAAATTCTCTTTCATTTATGAATGGTTTACGAAAATTAGCAGTCGCAGTAGGGTTGTAATAGCTTAATAACAGTAGCAGGTTAGTAGTATATGTTATTGAATAAGGACTAAAAATCATCGACGAAATTAAACAAAACTGTAATTGATTTTTTTAATTCGCCTATGTGTAAATTGAAATAAAGGCTATATATCAATAATGTATTACACTGCTGTGTTATTTTATACCAATTATTAGTATAAGCTGCTGTCAATTATTCTGTTGTTACGTGAATTGCTGGTTTGTATAGTAATCCAATATGAAACAATTACATGATAATTAAATAAATATTTATTATTCGTATCGTGACTAAGTATGAGCAACGTGAATTGCTCTCCCTTTCGTGCTTACTTTCTTTTGTAGTGTGCTTTCCTTTTCGTAGGTTGTGATAACGCTGGCCGATCATTATTATTATCAATAATAATAACAGTTAAAAAATAACGAACAGGAGAATAATTATGTGCTCAATTATATGTTATATACTATACTAACACGACCGGCGGACGTTGTCCTGCCCTGATAATAAAAAAATAATTACTTATGTGCATGAAACGCTTAAAGCGGCTTGACTTTTTCTGATTCTTTCAACATTTATCATTATATTTCAAGCATTTTACAAAAACACCTGGACAAATTATATACCTAAACCTTCTCCGTGAATTACTCTATCTATTGGCGAAGATCCCATTACAATCCGTTCAGTAGTTCTTGAGTTTTTCACGAACATCCAGACAAACAGTCAGACGTGGCGGACGACTTTGTTTTATAATATGTATAACAATAATTTATGATATTATTATTTGTTGTAATTATGACCACCTATAAATTATACCAATAACTTTAAGGACTTTTTAATAACCATATACATTAATCATATGGGAAAATTACAATGACCACGGACAACTCCCTAGCCCCACATTAATCTAAGCATTTGGAAATACCTACCTATTTGTTCGCTTGGACAAAAGGTGATTACACGTGATTTACGCGGTCGTTTCTCATCCGAGAGTTCAAATTAATTATCGAATTGTTATTAGTGACGTCACTGTGATGACAATGCGTTGCCCTATGTTTCATTATAGTAAGAAATTTAGTACTTTCCTTTTTCTTTTATGTGAGTAATGTTTGAATAAAACGTAAGCGTGAAATTATGAAGCAGTTACTGGTGGATAGGCAATATGTGAACGATGGTGATGTCTGAAACTGACTCTTCTCTGTGCAGCCACTAAAACGATTGTAACGTATAACGTATTTTAAATATATAATTGTATGTTCAAAAAAGATAAACCCGATCGAGTTTCTTGCCGGTTCTTCTCGATGACTGGGATGTTTTCCGAACCGGTGGTAATTTTGACGCTCATAAGCGCCTTCTTAGGGATTATAGGGGGCAAACGAACAGGTGGGTCACCAGATGGTAAGTGATTATCGCCGTCCATAGACACTAGCAACACCAGGGGAGTCGCAAGTGCGTTGCCGGCCTCTTAATATATGTGGGCCTCCGGCGCTCTCACTGACCGAACGAAACTCAACAGTGCAACCACTGGTACTTCACGTCGGTTTTCTGTGAGAGGGTGGTACTACCTCGGGCGAGACGACCCATTCATTCTGAAACCAGTAATAGTTTCAGCGTAGCTCTACCACCTACAAAATACTGTTATGGTACGCCTCGTGTCCCAATATTGTTACCGCCTACATTCCTCGAAGCAGAACAGACCAGTGCGAACACTTTTGTGATTGTGGTAGAAATAGCTAAAGCAGTGGTACTTCAGTCGAACCTTGATCAGTTTCGACCTCTCTCTCTCCCTCTGTCCCCTTCACTTGTATTTTCATATATGCTAATTCTTCTAAGTATCTGTACTACATATGGTTTTGAAGTACTCATCGTGACTCTCTTTTAGTTCATTGCGTTTCGGGATCATACTGTGTATCTTCGATAGCAGAGAGACTTGTAAGCCATAATATCAGCGACAACCACCGATAAATTGTATATTTTTCGCCGTTAGTTTTTGGATTATACTATACTTTACTTCGCCGTGTTATAATAAAAGAAAGTTAAACCTCTTTGGAGTCATTCTAACAAATGCGCAATCCGATAAAACTTGGATAATAGAATTTGAAAAAGTAATTTATAAAAAAAATAGCTGACCCGGCAAATTTCGTACCGCCTAACAGTCGATTCTTTAATTTTTTTAATACTTATTCTGCTATTCGGGACCCTATATAATGTTAAATATTACCATCGTATAAATATTGACATTAATATTTATACGATACTAACGTCACTCAATTGTTTTGCCTTCCCGGAACCTCTCCACTAACACATAAACTTTATCGTATGGTATTAAAGTTCAAAATGACTTTTAAGTATTATTACGAATCGTTTGTATGGGAGTATAGAAAAGTGCTGTTTTTAGACTTTCCAGGCAATTTTTAAAAATTTTCTCTCCGTAAGAACCATCCTCGTACTTCAAGGAATATTCTAAAAAAAGAATTAGCGAAATCGGTTCAGCTGTTCTCGAGATTTGCGCTTAGCGACACATTCAGCAATTCATTTTTATATTAAAGAAGATATAATTGAACATCAGAGATTTATCTCCTCGCAATTGAATAGTTACTAATAATGTACTGTCAACGTACAACTGCTATTTCTTCCACGTGTTCCCGCCGTGAGCGGGGGGTGAAGATTCGATCCCGCACACTCGTCGCGATTTTTCTTGTAACAGCTCGAGCCTAGGTAGTCCCTCGTTGTGGAGCCCTCGAGTATGTTACTCGCGCGAATACAGTGATTTACACATGTTCTACACTTACACGATCACCCCACACTCTTGCACACCTAGGCACTCAGTGGTGGGCTGTTTTTTTGCCCTTTTCGGACTGAAATAGGTCACATAACACAGTAGTCAGATACCAAATACACATATACTTTCGTGAAACATGCATGGTCACACATGCATTCTTCACGAATTCATATATGTGTATTGTATGGATAGATAGCTTAGCTAGCTAAGTTAGGTCGGGAATCCGGCGACAGCTCAAGCCGAGGTGCACCGAGTGCCCTTGAGATGTTTCGCCTAAAAAACAATCGGGTGAGTGCCCTAAGCGCTCCCCTTAGTAGTCCGATGAAACTGTGAAGGCATAATGCTGGCAGTGTAGGTCAGTTCGAAAAAAAAAAAAAGCTATTTCTTTGTTTACAGCGCCCTGAATTGAGAACGACATCTCCTAAATCTCTCTGTTAAAAATCTTGCCAAACGTCTATCTATAGGCGCATTCTGACAACTGTACAAGGAAGCTAATCTTCCTATAAAATTATGCTTTTACAATCTTAAACAACATTGTAACTTAATGTCAAATGCGAGGTTAAAGGAAAACGTTAAACCATTAAAAATAGAAAATTAAATTTATTCTTTATTCTGCAAGCCAAGCGCCTTGACGAACATATAATCGTTTGGCTTTTCCTTATTCCTTGAAATTCGTTTACAAACGCAAATTTGAACGCTTTATGTTAATGCGCATTGGTTTCTTAAATATCATTATCACAACAATAAAATGTTACTTATAGATATTAAATATATGTTACCAATAGCTGTTGCCCGCACCTCCGCATGCGTATTTTTTTAATTATAATTGTGAATTACTTCTTATAAGATCAGCTATCTGTTAGTGAAAGTTCCGTGAAAAATGGTTCAAACGTTTTGGAGATAGTACTACAGAGGAAGCCATGGATGACAGCTAGTCTAAAATAAAGTAGCCTATGTCACCCGCTGTAATTTTAACTATCCGTCAGTGGAATGTCTAAACATACAGACAGACAGACAAAAATGTTAAAAATTGTATTTTTGTTATTAGTATCGTGTATACGTTAATATCCAATCAGTATAGAGTCGTTATTTTGATATTACAAACAGACACTCCAATTTTATTTATATGTATAGATAACAAAATTACACATTAGATGCCAAACCGCAGATTTACAGTAACCTTCATCTAGAGACGAATGTAGATGTTTTGTATACATATTATTTTTGCCGTACTATAGATAGACTATCATAATTGTTTCACGGCTCGTGTGTGTGTGTGTGTGTTACTTTTTACTATAATATAGGGGCCTTGAAACATAATGGAGATATTTGAGTTAATCGGTGTAACATCACAATTGTGATTTTGTACAACATGCATTCATCTTTTAGAGATATTTACCTTGCGCTCAGAACTATTATTTTGTCTGTTCCTAGTTCTGCTAATTCAATGTAATTAATATGGTTTATTACATTTATTGGCGTATATCATCATCATCATCATCATCTTACCCTTATCCCAGCTAAATAGGGTCGGCACAACATGTTTTCTTTTTCCACTCTCCCTCTGTCAAAAGTCATCTCAGTATTCACACCTTTTATACACATATCATTTTCCACACAATCCATCCACACCTTTTTCGGTCTTCCTCTACTCCTATTCCATCCACTTTCAAACTAAAAACTTTCATCTTTCCTCATAATATGCCGTACCATGCTAACCTATTACTCCTCAACTTCTCTGTCACTGGTGCTATTTTCAAACTTCCTCTGATATACTCATTTTAACCTTATTCCCATTCTTGTTACACCACACATGCATATTAACATTCGCATTTCTGCCACATGTAATCTTTTCTGATCCGTCTCTTTCGTAGCCCAGCACTCGGATCCATATAACACGACTGGTCTGATTATAGACTTATACACCTTCCCCTTAAGTTTCAACGGCATTCGTGGGTCACAAACTACCTCAAACACCTTTCGTCAATTCATCCACCCTGCATTTATTTGCGTATTTATTTTAAGTTAACTACAGACACGTATACTTTTGTATGTAACGAGGTTTTGTCTATCATAACGTGAAACTAAAATCTATCGTACCTAGAATGTTCTATTCCTAGTTCTAATTATATTTGATTCAACAGATAGTTTGACTTGATGCGGCTGATCCCCAAGACCTTGAACTAATCTGAATAAGCCGTTCACCGTTCCTGGTACCAATATATCAATCATCTATTCACAGATGACGACTTAACGTATGTTGTCATGTCAGTAATTCGAAGGTAACATTTTCGTTACCTGTATTGCCAATTATGGTATCTATCCTGTTGTGGTCACGATTTTTGAAGAAAGCTTGAAGTTATTTTCTTATTATTGACGTATTTACTGTTTCAATTGTCCTCGGAATATTGATTGAATGATGTACTCGAAACCTCCCTAATTAAAACCTGTCCTACATTAATCTTTTTTTTTTATATATTATAGGGGGCAAACGAACAGGTGGGTCACCTGATGGTAAGTGATCACCATCGTCCATAGGCACTAGCAACACCAGGGGAGTCGCAAGTTCGTTGCCGGCCTTTTAATATATGTGGGCCTACGACGCTCTCACTGACCGAACGAAACGCAACAGTGCGGGCGCACTGTTACTTCACTTCGGTTTTCTGTGTGTCGGGTGGTACTACCCCGCACGTCGGGCGAGCCGACCCATTCATGCTGAAACCAGTAATAGCTTCAGCGTAGTTCAACCACCTTTTAATCCTTCCTAATCATTTCGTTTAAATATTCTCTAACTCTCAACTTAATATGGTCTCTTTTCCCACCAAGTCATCGCTATAATCTCGTCTGACAGTCTCATGCTTATCTCTATCCTGTATTATAACTTCAATATCAGTTTAATCCTATTTATAATACTCATAGTGTCAGCACAACATAACACGCAAATGAATAACACCTCGACGGGTGAGACCCCTCGCAATCCTTGAAGGATATTAGATAAACGGTTCCTGCTTCGAAGTTAAATATGTAGAACAGATACGGGCGACGTATCAATTGAAGAAAATAATATAATGAATGTTATATTACATTGAAAAAATCATACTACGTACGATATTATCTACAATGCACAAGGTTATCTAAGCACCGTGCAATTAAATATTTACTATCGAACAAATGGATATTGTTGTTTTGAAGTTTAGTCACTTTTCTTTGTTTATACTCCGTTACAATTTGAGGTTCTAGTGTCATATATTATCGGACATTAGCTGTTGCCCGCAGTTTTTTTTTTTATAATAGTAAATTACTTCTTATAAGATCAGCTATCTGTCAGTGAAAGTCCCATGAACATAGGTCCAATCGTTTTGGAGATACTACTACGGGCAAAGCCACGGATGACAGTTAGTCTAAAATAAAGTAGCCTATGTCACACGCAGTAATTTTAACTATCCGTGAGTGAAATTTTTGTCAAAATCGGTCCAGCCGTTTCGGAGATTACCCGGAACAAACAAACAGACAGACAGACAAAAATTTTAAAAATTGTATTTTAGTTATCAGTATCGTGTATACGTTCATATCCAATCAGTAAAAAGTCGTTATTTTGATATTACATACAAACACTACATTTTTATTAAATGTATTGATAATCGTAGTTGAAAACTAATTTAAGAAATAACAAATTAAGTGGCAATATTTAAGATGCGTTAGAGAAAAATTTATACGTCCGTACATTTACACACATCACTAATATAATAATACATAGGCTGAATGAATCTGAAATGAAAGCGTTGATGCCGTTCCGTGAATATTTTCATAAATCTCGACGAGTTTACTCGAGTCTGGTCGGTACGATAAGCGGGAAAAATGGATTCCATTTTCCGGGCAATTTTATCGTTATGAAAATAAGTCTATAGCAACCTGAAACTGTGATATAGAAGAATAATAGCCTCAATTATAATGCTTGTTATGTCTCTAACTTTTGGGAACATCTTTTTTATAAGATGACTGAAACAAGTCCTTCATAAAGGCATAATAATAGCAAAGAAAATGAACCAATGCATGTTTAAGCAACAGTATAGTAATCTTTGCCATCTGATATAATAAAACGACAGAACAATAATCAAGATTTAGGAGATTGGGCACAGAATCATGAATTACAATGGGTTGCAGAAGCGATTCCGCTTTAGCCGAATTCGAGACAAAATTTAATATACTCGTAGTAAATAGATATTTCGATACATGTTTCAACGCTTTTCACTAAACGGTCATTGATTCGCTTTTAAAATATCCTTAAGCTATTTAAAAAATAAGTACCGTTTAGCAACTCTTCAAGCTAATAGGGCAATGTTAACTGTAAAAAGACTTGTGAAATTTTTAAACGGCAGCTCTTTTCAACATTATCGGATGAGGAGCGAACAGCGAGGAGCAAGAATAAGGACCCTCTAAAACTTGGCCATTAAGGAATCTCTTATTATCTTGCGAAGTTTGAACGACACAATAATGGGCCGACCGTGATAAAAATTGATTATTAGGTATAAAACTTTATCTCATTCGTCATATCTACGTACGATTTGCAATAATTTGTTTCTGTTTCTAAAAATCGTTCATTAATATCTAATAATAATTCAGGATATCTAAGATTGGATAGATTTCATGTCATTGAACCCTGGATAATGACAACCACTGTTATCGGATTGTACTGTATTTTAATTGACATTTTAAGAAGTTCTTTTGTTTCAGTTATAAGTTTATATCGCTTTCCTACAATCGAATCAGATTTTAATTTAATCGATGATTAATGATAAAAAATCATTATTACGATAAAAGAAATGAATCTGATTTTTTTTTCTTTATCCTTTATAGGTAAACGTTATGACCACAATCTTATCTGATATTAAATGATGATGTGGTCTAAGATGGTAAGTCACGCTTAACCTAGAGGGAGACTGGCTCTCAAGTGCAGCCGCCGGAACACACCAACAGGTGCTTGGCGACAGATTTTCAACTTGAGGGTGGTAGCTAGCCAGACGGCCTTAGTAAAAGCCCTACCACCATGCTACGGTTTCATCACGATGTTTACCTTCACTGAAAGCTCCGATTCAGTTGCTTGAGGAATACATGGAGTTTTTAGCCAGCCTTTCTGGTGAAAGATTGTTTTTTTTCTTCTAAGAAACAAAACTAAATAAATTCCGATATTTTTTCATTTCTTGGTAACACTTAGCAAGATCTGTTTACGAAAACATCACCGCTACATCGATTTTTACTACCAGGTAGTATTCTCGCGTTGTTTTGCTCCGAAGAATATAATTTGCAATATGCACTGGTGCTCACCGTATTCCAGTTCATACTTCAGGAGTAGCAAATATTTTGTCTGTCTTCGAGATTACAGTTCATATACATAGCTATAGATAACAACAAATATTAGGTTAACGATATATATACTAATCACTGCATGATATAAAAAACAAGCCCAGTTTTTTCACGATACTCTCCTACATCGAAAAGTCAAGATCATTGGTAGTTTCGATACAGCGTTTTCATTGAGCCATCATCACCACCTCATAGTTAGTTCCGAGCTCGTACTAAATATAATTACCTGATTCCCGAATACTCCAATACTGCAGGCGGACGACACCTGATCAGCGCCGAACCAAACAGCTGCCAGTCTCGGTGGTACGTTCAGTATAAACACTTGGGAGACGGCGACGATAAACTGCCCGAGGAAGCCCAACCAGAACATATCCTGCGGCACGGAGAATACCTTCAGCCACGAACCCGCGCATGTTCCGAACGAGCCGATAATTGTCGTCACTCGCAAGCCCTGGGAACCAACGAAAGAGTCTTTCAACATATGTTTGCAGGACCTTTGATAGGATTCTTGTTCATTATACAGCATAATCGCCTATAACTGGAAGATTATAGCCCTCAAGTGAACATAAGATTAGTATTTCGATATATGGATTTTTATATCAGCTGTTGTCTTAATGACCGGTAGGTATGAATGCGATAAGAAAGGTTTCCCATGTTATCGTTGTTTTAAAAGGTCATAAGGTAAATATAATTTTATTAAAATAAATAGAAGATTAATGCATAGTATCGTATTATAACATGCAACTGAAGTATTAACAAAACATATGATGGATAGACATTATTTATTCGCTTTGACAAAAGAACATCAATAAGATTCAAACCTAACAAGATGTTGAATTACCATCGAATTTCAAACACTAGTTTATTATTAATTATTTTGCGAAGACATTCAGCATACATACTCGTCTCGTTTACTCTTGCATTACAATTACTTAAGTAGGAGCAGTACGACCAATTATTCTATACTGTGACCCTCACAACAGCAAAGTATTTTTATCACTAACAGAATTTGAGTTTCGTTCTAAACTTGTTGTGTGCAGCAAAAACACATAAATAGAATGTATGTAAAGGATTGGAATAATGCAGTTTTTATGACGTAGTGTTTTTGTCGACTGCAGACGTGTCTGAAGGTACGTACTACCGGATTCAGTTTTTATAACTGGTTTACTTAGTTATCCTTGGAAGTTTATTTGCTTCGATGTGGAATAACAATATTTTAATAATAAGAAAAATTAGACAATAAGGAAAATTTTAAAGCAGGTGAAACGAATCTAACACAACATCGTGTGATTTCCTGTTTTTATTATCAACATCATCTTCGTATACTCAAACCACTTAAGTAAGGTCGGCACAACACGTTTGCCTTTCCCACATTTTCCTGTTAGTTGGCATCTTAGTATTCATACCTTTTATACACATACAATTTTTCACAGAATCCATCCATACCTATTTCGAGCTTCCTCTACTCCTATATACATCCACCTTCATACTCAATACTTTTCTAGTTATATTACTTTCATCTCTTCTCATAATATTCCCGCACCATGCTAATCTATTACTCCTCAACTTCTCTCTCACTGGTGCTATTTTCAAACTTCCTCTAACACACTCATTCTTAATCTTATTCATTCCAGTTACACCATACATCCATATTAACATTCGCATGTTTGTCACATGTAATATTTTCCTTATTGGAATTAATTCATCTCTACTACCGCTATCACTTGATAATATTATGTTAAAGGCTAAGCACGGAACACTTCGTTGTGCCCTTTCTCACAGCGCCAACTGTCAGATTCAGAATTTATATGAACAATCTAAACAATCTAAACCAACGCATATTGTACTATCAAGTTTTGTGTAACATATTTAGAAATTGTCAAACGACTAATGCGCCATCTATCGGACACTGGCATAATAAAGACCTTACGTTTCATCAAAATAAATATATTCTTACTAGTATTGTCTGTTACGATTCGACGCCTTAACTACTCAACCGATCATTATAGAATTTTGCATACAAGTTGTCACAGTTACAGAAAAAGCTATAGACTACCTTTCATCGACCAAAAATATTACTCTCGAGCGATAGGTTAAATTTATATTAACGCGATCGAAACCGCGAGCTAAAGATATTTATGTAGGTATAAGTTCAATCGAGTATGTCGTCTAGAAGTTACACAAACACTAACAGACGCACAAACGATTAGCTAATTAATTAATCAGTAATTCTCTCTGCATAAGCATTTTTCATTCAAATTTTGACCTACAATACATTTTATATTTATATTTTATAAGATACCACGACATAACATTAGAAAAGATTATATGTCTGTTTGTATAAATGAAAAACGGCTTAACGGATTTTATGAAAGTTTATGGAAAGAGACAGATAGAAGGTATATATGTGGGAATGGATAAACTTAGGACGGCTCAAAGTGCTCATATCCAGATTTTTTATTTAGAAAAACAATGAAGAATGACTTTTGTTTTTTGAAGTAGTTTTGTTAGAAATAGTTTATAAAGATTTGTATGATTTCCTGCGATACAAAATAAAAGTGATTACTATAGATTACATTGTGTCATCATTAATCCCACATATATGTCAATATAAAATGAAGTGGTATTAAAAATGTCGATAATACTAAAAAAAACTCATTCAACATAACCACGGAATGAAAATAATTAGCATCCAATAACCGCGTAACTAAAATATGTAAAATGGAAGATCAATCGTAAAAAATGGCATAATTTGCTAATGGTTTCCGGGAGATAAAAGTTTCACAAATTTAAGAACTCGCTGAATTTCTAACTCCCATGATTAATAATGGTGTTCATTCTACTTGAAACATTAAATTCACGCCGACGTCGACAGATGACGCCACGTCCAATTTAACTCAGAGAAGTTTGGACGTGATGATACGACAAACTCTTCCAACAGTTTTCCTCATACATTAATACAAATTGCGTTAAGGATCGGCGCGTTCAAGATTATTCGAATTAATTTTTTTACAAAGCATTAAATTATTTTTAAACGAGTTAAAAAAAACAGGTTAGTGTTCAGTTCTATGTAATTTTTTGATGATTATGATCTTTTTTTCCTAGGTTTTCGTTTGATTACAATCTCATCTGATATTAAACGATCATGTGGTCTAAGATGGTAAGTCACGCTTAACCTAGAGGGAGATTGGGTCTCAAGTGCAACTGCCGGAACACACCAACAGGTGCTTGGCGACAGATTTTCAATTTGAGAGTGGTAGCTAGCCAGGTGGACTTAGAGAAAGCCCTACCACCATGCTATGGTTTCACCACGAAGTTGTTTGCTACGATAAAGAAAGTTGGTGCTCCATGCTTTTTACCTACTCGAATAGGATAGTGACATGATGAAAAATATACATAAGAATTCTATAAGCAGACAGAGAAACCAATGAAGGCCAAGGTGGGGCGAGCGACGTAATCTCATTTCGCGAATATAGAAAAAAAAGTACAACAGAATCTCCTAGTTCCATACATAATTTATAAGGCTATTATCATAACGCGAAATAAATTTCTCGATCGATAAGGTATATATCTCTTCGGAATTCAGCGGGAAAAATTTCCAATGGAAAATTCTAACGGATTTCAATCGTTAATATAGAAAAATATTAGCATAATGTTTCATCTAAGTATACTTAGTCTGGCCATAAATACAGTTACAATTAAAAATAAACAAAATATGACATTTGAATTTGGAATCTGTCATTTTTATATGATTGTTCATTGAGTTTCTCATTTTGGCGCCAATACGTTGTAGAATATTTTGCAATATTAAAATGGAGTGGGGTGATAAAGAGAACCGAATCGCTGTGATTGCATTACACAAAGTAGGTATGGAGCCAAATGCAATTTTCAAACTCTCCATACGCTTGGTATTAGTAAAATGTTTGCCAATTGTATGGCAGTGAAGAATTTTCTCATGGAAAAAATGCGTGCTTCTATTGATAACTGGCGTCAACGTTTTAAGGACTGTATTGCAGCCAATGGAGACCACTTCGAATAAGTTTTTTTTTTTTATATTTCAAATTGTTTTATATTTATGTATTAAACTAACACACTGTTAAAGTAATAAATGTTTGTTTGCAAAATAAATTTTTATTTTTTCCTTGTTTCAGTATTTATGGCAAGGCTAGGTATATTACAACTCCACGAGGAAGGTTAGTGAGGTAGACAGAAAGAATTACTTTTCTCTATGCTCTCATTTTTTTTCCACTTTATTCATCTTTATTAATTCCCACAAGCATTCGCACTACTTGTATATGCTTCTCCATTTCTTAACATTTTTATTTGAACTATGCTTTTGTATAAGTTTGTGGGTAGCGGTGTGTGCTCAACCCACATATGAAGAGGACGTGCACAAATAGTTCAGTGGATGAAGAAAGTATTATGAAGTTGAGAGATAAGTGAAATTTAATAGAGATAAAACATAAATACAACAATGGACATTGATATTTTGTAAAAGAATTAGCGTGCGCGATGTTCTCCAGTACAGTCTGTCCGTCAGTAGGAGGGTGAGGGTGCGCGAGCGCGGCTCGTACGATCGGTCGCTGCGCGGCGGGTGGCAGTATTCTATCGGCGGTCCAGAAACATAAGCGCCAGCGATTTGTACCAATTGTAAGGTGAGATGGTACAATCAATTTTCAGGGCGCGATTTGTAATAGTTGCATAGCATGCCACAAGTTTTACCATCAACAGATGCTCAAATCTTGTAACAAGATTTGACTGCAACGAAGAAAACTATCGTGATGACATAGAGTCAACGCTGACTAATCATCGCGTGTCGCTAACCGTTACCAAGAAACGTTAAGAACTTTGATTCAGGGGCATTACAGGTAAAGTGAACAAGGATCAACCTAATTGCACTCGTAGTAGGTATATTGGAGGAGACGGCCGGTGTGAACACTGTCGTCTCCTGACAAGGACGGGGCTCGGTGGCACTGTTTGATGCCGGGCCAACCGATGGGGCGACATGATGAATGCTGAAGAGATCTCGTGTCGCCCCAACGAAAGTGGCAGATGTACACCGTGGGCTTTTTGTGAGTAGGAGTGTGGCGTGTCCATGACGGATTTCCCATGTTAAAAAAAAGTTTTATTGAAATAAATAAGTAATTATACATGTGAATATAGTTAACAGTAAAAATAGTAAGAAACAACAATATCTTGTTGTTTTTTAAAAAGTGTAAATGTGTAATAGTCCAGGATACCCGGTTCATTTTTTTTTCCATTGATTACTATCAAGCTAATTTTTTCTCTCACTTAATCTTTTTCTTACAAATATTTTCGATTTTCATAACTAACTGTGGTGTGTCATGGAAACGAAGCTAGTCACGAATGTGCTGCTTGATAGTAATTATTTTACATCAAGAAATCTGTACTACAACTGTCGAAGGTAGGACGTTCATTGTGTAGGACAAATAGTTTGTGGAACAATTCGGATAATTACCTACCTTGAGATTCAACAAAAAAAAAACCACTTAGGTACATATTTTTGAGAATCATCAAATTGACATATTCTATCACTGCTACCTACCCCTGTCAGCTACCACAATCGAAAATGTTTGCAAGAGAAAAATGCAGGCGTCTCATCAAAATGAAGCTATGAAGTAAAATGAAGCAATGGAAAGAATGGACCGGGGCTCCTGGACTATAAAGTCTGTAAGTAAAAATAAACTAAAAGGACTGAAACATAAAAATTTAAAGCGATCACTTTCTATTAAAAAGTATTATAACAACACATAAATACCAAACAAGCTGTTCACAAATCGTGTGCCTATTGAAATTAAAGCGCTTTTTAAAGCGACGTTTATTTAGCCGGTTGAATAAGAACGTGCGTTTTAAAAGCGACCGATAGAAATCACATACTTGGTCATATGATCGTTCTACCCTTAACATTTAAAAACAAACATTATAACAGTGCGTTTTATTATACGCAATAACGAATTGAAAAGATAACCTAAAACAAATAACCGATTTTAGTCAAAGCGCTAAACTCTATACACATACGTAACTGACAATAATAGCATTTAATGACAAAAATAAACACTAACATTCAGCCAAGGCCGACAATTATATTATTCGGTTAAATTGCGAGAATACACTCAAGATTACTATAATAGTCAATGTATTAACACTTACATAAGAATGGTAAAAACTTAAGGCAACAAAGGATAACGTTGTAGCGAGGCCATCGCCGTGTAAATTTACATTGCAATAATTTAAAAAAAAACTGTTTAGCTATGCTTTATGAATAGAGAAATGAAGACAGAGATATTTTTAGCGTTAGACAAAGTCTCTCCAATATTCAATATACTATGATAATTTACACATTTGTCTAGACTACATATTATCTAGGATAAACAAAGGTATCTCACAAGGCACGAATGAAAATAGATATTATATACGGCTTAGTGACAGCTTATAAAGTAAAGCGTGATAGTTCATTACCACGCTTTTCAGAACCGAAAACTCAATCAAACTCGATACAAGATTCGAAAACCAAAGCATAAATAGTTCGAAACCAAAATCACTACATAGTATAAAACAAAGTCGCTTTCTCTGTCCCTATATCCCTATGTATGCTTAAATCTTTAAAACTACGCATGGGATTTTGATGCGGTTTTTTTTAATAGATAGAGTGATTAAAGAGGAAGGTTTATGTGTATAATAACATAAATTAAATAGTGGAGAAATACTGTTATTTTTGAGGTTACTCCAAATTTAACGCGTGGGGGCCACGGGCAGTAATGAATAGATCAAAACTACTGGATCGATTTTAATCATTTTTTCAGTGAATGACACATAGGCTTTATATTTTATACCCGTGCGAAGCCGGAGCGAGCCACTAGTATTAATATAAAATGATACTTTTTTTTGTAAATACATTTTTGATTTATTTTGAGAAAAGTTACAAAAAATTATAACTCAAAAATAGTTCACTTTGTATAATGCATATGGGAGTTAAAATTATCAGAAATAGTCATGCCTATCAACTCATGAGGGGAATACGTCGAATTAACTCAAAATTAACCAGGTATTGACATTCTATGACTTAATAAAAATCCCCACAAGGTCAGTTAAGTTTTAAAAAACCACCGGTAAATCTGATCATTAATTAAAAGAACGTAACTTAATCTTGTGCAGAACTATAATTAATTGTAAAATTTAATTAAGACTTCCCACGCTACCTTATGTTAATTTCCTTCCTGTTTGCATTCATAAAAGTTAAAGACGGACCAAAAGAGATTTGATTGTATATACAAACTATATTCTAAATAACAAATCGTTTCGACACAAATTACTATGAAAAGAAATATCCCCCAGACTATGTAGATATTTCTATTCAATTTCTATCTATTCGGGTTCGATTGACCCGTTACCATTTTTTAATACTAGACGAAACGCGCGAGACCCAACTTGCTTATTATAATCTTAAAACAAACAGAAATACATTACAATGTTGCATGGTGGTAGGGCTTTTTCTAAGTCCGCCTGGCTAGCTACTACCCTCAAGTTGTAAATCTGTCGCCAAGCACCTGTTGTACTTGAGAACCAGTCTCCCTCTAGATTAAACGTGACTTACCATCTTAGACCACATCATCATTTAATATCAGACGAGATTGTGGTCAAAACGTTTACCTATATAGTATAAAAAAAAATCCAAATAAATTTAATCAATAAACGTTTATTCTTATGTATTTGCGTATAACAAAACAGTTTTTTGCATTGTATATTTGATTAGAAATGTATTATATAGGTAGAACATAATATGAGTGTGTAATGTGTCTCAGTGTGTCAATTTATCATCTATATGAATAAATATAACAGGAATACGAGATAACAGTGACAATACAAAATTATTTTATACAATTTACAAATTAATGTACAACTAAAGAGAAAACTTTTATTTAGCTTTGTAATAATATATATTTGTAATAATAATGGCGAAAAGGAAAAAGAAAAAAAAAATGCCAGGGAACCTCCTGGAATCAGATTTGTCGGAAGAAATTGTCATAGCTACGACAGACCTGAAACCAGAGCCTGTGGAGGCGGAATACACGGATACATCGTATACAAGCGCGGCATTTAAAGAGATAATTTTCCGCTTTTGGCATCTGTACACAGTGGTACTACAAAATAATCCCAAAAAGGATTGATATATATTACGTAGGTGGTAGAGCTACGCTGAAGCTATTACTGGTTTCAGCATGAATGGGTCGGCTCGCCCGGGGTAGTACCACCCGACACACAGAAAACCGACGTGAAGTAACAGTGCGCCCGCACTGTTGCGTTTCGTTCGGCCAGTGAGAGCGCCGGAGGCCCACATATTTAAAAGCAACCGGCAACGCACTTGCGACTCCCCTGGTGTTGCTAGTGTCTATGGATAGCGGTGATCACTTACCATCAGGTGACCCACCTGTTCGTTTGCCCCTTATAATATATTTAAAAAAAAGATATGAGGCGCGCGCGGCCGATCGTAAAAATCAAGCCAAATCATACATCCGAACGTGTTGTACCGACCCTACTTAAGTGGGATGAGGGTAAGAAGACGATGATGATGAATAAATATAACTGAAATGTTTAGTTTTAATTTCAAAGTAAATAAAAAATAACTTCATATTACGATTATGTTTATGGTCACGAAATATATGTTTTTTTTTTTCTATTTACTTTTTGAGCTTAACTCTAAAAAGGTTCAAACTAATTTTCACTGTTTCTGCATTGGCAGTAAGAGATTTCTTTCAAAAGTAACGTAGGCCACAATTTAGCGACTAAAGAATCTGGATAATAAGTATTCAGTGAAACACGGTGCTTAGTCTGAAATAAACAAACAATAATTCTGATGAGCGTGTGTACGGAGCCACGGGCATAAGTGGTATTTAACAAGCACATACCTCTGTTGTGGAACATGTTTTGATAACTCCTAGAGTGAACGAGATAGCATTTGAACCGAGATAAAGCATGAACTATCAATAAACTAGGTAAACATAGATTAACACAAACTAGATGGGCCACTTCAACATGTTTGTTACTGAAAGGTCGAAAGGAACTCCTCACTTCTATCCTCTTCTAGACTGATATTCTATTCACTCATTAAAAGATAACATTACCATAAAGAAGAGACAAATAGTCTTTACTACATACAAATTAAAAAGACAATATATTGTACTTATTGTATATTATACTTGTATATAATATTAGATTATAGGTATAGACAAATAATACCTCAATCAGAGTGATTTTCCTCACGTGTTTAATATTATTTTTACTTATACCCATTCGCTGTAAGAAATAGCTGTAGTGCAGCAAAATATATATTGTATAAATAATTTAAATTAATCTAAATTTCGCGATAGAAATAATAATAAAAATAATATATTATTTATTATAGAAAAAAAAATTGCGCAAATAAAACAATATATTTATATACACAAGTGAAAATGTTCACAATTTGTTACAGTACAAGGTAATAAATACTACAGTGCTGAAACAGCGCAAGCGACATGTCGACGTTCAATTAGTAGATATTATCACTACATAGTATAAAACAAAGTCGCTTTCTCTGTCTCTATATCCCTATGTATGCTTAAATCTTTAAAACTACGCAACGGATTTTGATGCGGTTTTTTCATAGATAGAGTGATTGAAGAGGAAGGTTTATATGTATAGTAACATAAATTAAATAGTGGAGAAATACTGTTATTTTTGGGGTTACTCCAAATTTAACGCGTGCGGGCCACGGGCAGTAATGAATAAATCAAAACTACTGGATCGATTTTAATCATTTTTTCAGTGAATGACATAGGTTATATATTTTATACCCGTGCGAAGCCGGAGCGGGCCGCTAGTTGGGAATAAAATGAAGTGGTTGTATAGCAGTTCTATTCATAATATTTTAACTCGTTCTATTTTGCAATACAGTATCGTTTAGTACAATATATCGTTGTGGTTCGATGGCTACTGGCTCGGTTGTCTTCGCTCGTAGATTCGTAGTCCGTAGCTTTTTTTTATATTATAGGGGGCAAACGAACAGGTGGGTCACCTGATGGTAAGTGATCACCGCCGTCCATAGAGACTAGCAACACTAGGGGAGTCGCAAGTGCGTTGCCGGCCTTTTAAATATGTGGGCCTCCGGCGCTCTCACTGGCCGAACGAAACGCAACAGTGCGGGCGCACTGTTACTTCACGTCGGGTTTCTGTGTGTCGGGTGGTACTACCCCGCGCGTCGGGCGAGCCGACCTATTCATGCTGAAACCAGTAACATCTTCAGCGTAGCTCTACCACCTAGAAAGCTTGTTTTATATTAATCGTCGCGTATCTCCTTCTCGAACCATCCTCTCAAACTATCTCTCGTTCTGCGTCTGTCGAACTCTCTTGTGAGTTTGTTATCAGGAGTCCGTTCACGCTCCTTATCAACGCACCTCGTCGCTGCGACCCGCCATTGAGCACGCTCCGCATATGTGACGCACATCCTACATGTGTAGTACCACATCGACCGAACCGAGTCATCTCGAAACGTTTCTCAGTGTACAGTTTTTTTTTAAACAATCGGCTCAAAAGCTTACATCTTTTCTTTCGTATTGGGTACAATTTCCTATGTGTAGGCGCCGGGCTATATTTTTGAAGTTATACTTCTTTTGGCGCGTTAGAGAAAAATGATGAGAGTAAATTTTTACGATGCGCGCGAGCGCACACCTTCTCGAAAAACCGACACTCTGAAGTTAGCTATAGTCAACATTTTATTCAAAAAAAGTATGTATGTATTTTAAATACCTTTTTTCTATTGTTAGTGTCGTTTTTTCTACAAACGTAGAATAAGGCGATAGATAAAATTTTTGAAAAGATTTTTATCTTGTTACGCCAAAGACATAAGTTACTACATCGGTACTGCATCGGTTACTAGCGACGCGGACATACTTTTACTTCAAAACTTATCCCTAATACGTTATATATATTTCCCGCTTCCGTTTAAGACGGTGTCGACATTCTTTTACATAAAAGAAAACTGATATCTAGTACATTATGATCTCTTATAATTCTAATCTAACTTACCACTATCAAATTACACAAAGCAATCTATCTACACATGGTTCGTATTCTGCAACGCGGTACATAACTTTCTCATCTATTTTAAGACACCAATTTTAATGTACATATAAGGAACATTAATAGCTCCGTTACGCCAACATTAACCATGCTAATTGTAGCTAGTGAGACTACCACTACAAAATAAATCATCATTATACAATAGTATCAATGTTTTCCTTTAAGAAAATTTCACACATTATGTAGGATGCAAAACGAAATATTTCGTAGCGGCAACAAATGCTAACGTAATGCATAATGCAGTCCCATCTCAGATTTTTCAGCAGTAAAGATCATCAGAGCGATAGCGACGAATGTAAAACATTTTTTCAGAACAAATTGAATCAAAAACGCTTCACTGTTTGTCATCCGGCTATGTGAAAACAGGATAAAAAGTTTGCATTCTCGCTGAAAATATCCATGTATTAACTTCTCGTTCGGTAGCGCGCATGGAATTGCTTTTTTTAAATTAAATTCAGCTGAAATATTGTACGATCGGAATTGCTTTATGAATTTTTCACGATACATGTATTACTTGTGTTTAAAATTCATTTCAAAAAGTTTTTATTAACATTGTTTGTAAATAGTCACCAATTAAAAATTTAATTAGTTCGTACATTTTTATTATGCTTGCAATTACTTCTTTATATATTAAAACTAGCGGCTCGCTCCGGCTTCGCACGGGTATAAAATATATAGCCTATGTCATTCACTGAAAAAATGATTAAAATCGATCCAGTAGTTTTGATTCATTCATTACTGCCCGTGGCCCGCACGCGTTAATTATGGAGTAACCTCAAAAATAACAGCATTTCTTCACTATTTAATTTATGTTACTATACATATAAACCTTCCTCTTCAATCATTATATCTATTAAAAAAAACCACGTCAAAATCCGTTGCGTAGTTTTAAAGATTTAAGCATACATATGGATATAGGGACAGAGAAAGCGAATTTGTTTTATACTATGTAGTGATGACGTTCTGTGTACTCAACTATTATCCACTTTTGTATACTTGTATCGTGTGATGCATTATGAATAAAATGATTTCTTTTATTTTCTTTTTTTTATTACAATATTTTAGCTAATCAATTGATGGATTATCGCATAAATCTTTACTGCGAAACAAAGTTTTAAATTTACTACAAAGAGTAGAAATTGGATACCGGTTAAAGTACTTTAACATTCATTTCAAACCCTTTCCAAAAATAATATCACAACAACATTAAACAAAATTTACAGAAGGAATATTTTTCTTAAGAAAAAAAAAAGATAAAACTCTAAAAACGCATGCGCCTACATACAAAACCGACCCACTATAGACACTGAAAATTCTACAGTTCTTTATTTTCCCACCAAATTATGGTACCGCATAAACATTGCTCTAGCGTTCGGTTTTCCCAAAATAAATATTTCTTATAACACTGGTCTTAAATATTAAGTGAATTTAAAAAAAAAACAATGCAATTAACTCGAGTTTCAGCAGCGCATTTCCATTCAGCTCCGTAAAGTGAATTCACTCCCTCATATCTCACAGTAAAATGTTTAGTAGATTAGAACTTCGTGGACTGAATCCATTTAAATTTCTTGTTCACTGCACTATTCAATTTGCATACTGAATGTTATTTGTCTGATGTCAATGACGTCATAGCTTGTGCTGTCGCTGAAATATTGTCAACGCTAACTTTTCTAGAATTTAGACGCGCGATATTTAACATTTATTTAAATAATTCATTCCAAAATTCAAAATTACTTTTTTAAAAAGAAACCGAATTAATAAAAGCATGGTTTTTGAAAATTCAATTTCAAAAGGGACTAGTGAACTAAATACTAAGAAAAAGAAGAATTACTGAAGAACATTTTAAACTTTAAACGAAATATATCGAGAAAGGTATCTGATTTTGTAACATACTTTTAAGACTCTGGTGTATTACTTGACATGATTGTTGAAGCCGTTATTCTACGAAAATCCATCATATGTAGGCGATTAATATTTATTATTTTGCTACTGCCCCGGTAAAAGTTTTTATTGTTGATGATTTTTATAATACAGAGAACTCTCTTCTGGTTCAAATTATTATTTTAGGTTTAAATATAGACTTTTACTAGGTACAAATTATCAGTACCTACGGGATATAAAGCATATAATGTAACATAGAATTAATTAATATCTAACATATTACGTATGTACTTAGACATAATTAATTTTAAGCTTATGTAAACTAACTCAAATTTCTCATATCAATCTTAGAATACAGAGAGCAATATACCACGAAACAGTAATGATTGACGAAAACGATAAATTTAAAACTAAAATTAGTGCTGTTGCATTAAAATTCATGTTAATAGGAACAAACTAAAAGGAGCCCAAACCTCGGAAAAAAATATGCTTATTAGATGGATCTTTCTTAAAATTACTTGTAGCAATTGAAGATGGTAATTAACAACTGTGAAGTACGTTTAAAGTTGCGGGGTTTTTTTTTCGACCTGACTACACTGTTAGCCTGGCAAGGCCTCTACAGTTTCACCGGACTACTAAGGGGAGCGCGTAAGGCATTCACTCGATCACCAGATTAGAGTCGCGGGGTACCTTACCTAATAGAATGCTACTAACGGTAGTGAGTACAGTCCATTAAATAACTATATATCTAATTGTGAATATCCATTTTATCATATTAATGATTAATCTTCAAGAGCATGTCACGTGATAACAGAAAATAATGCGGTTTCTTGAGATTATCGAGCTTGAACTAAAATAAGAAGTAAGTTAGCCATATTTCTTTTAATAACCCTTAATAGTTACTATCGACTCTTATTGTGCTTTTAATCGGATACTATATAGCTTGGTGGTAGGGCTATTTCTAAGTCCGCCTGGCTAGCTACAACCCTCGAGTTGAAAATCTGTCACCAAGCACCTGTTGGTGTGCTCCGTCAGCTGCACTTGAGAACCAGTCTTCCTCTAGGTTAAGCGTGACTACCATCTTAAGCCATATCATCATTTAACATCAGATGAGATTGTGGTCAAACGCTTACCTATTAAGTATTATAAAAGGTACAAAAGGTATAAACTTGTTTTTGCTCACGTTTTCATTCGTGCCCATGTAAATTAAAACGTATCCCTTTGTAACAGTACTATTTTCTGGATGAATGGTACCCTACGTCCTTTTCTGTAACCTTGACATCGTGTATGCACAATTTAGGTTTAGTAACTAAGGCGCGAAACAAACAAAGAAATTAACATTCCCATTTATTATATTAGAAAGAAATTAAGGATATTTATTGATTAAAGATGTTTTAGTAAAGAGTTTCGAGAACATATATATATATATATATATATATATATATATATATATATATATATATAAAGGTATAATTCGTTATTTCGAACTCGTGGGAAAAAAAAAATGAATACAATTTAATGATGTAGAGGATATTAAAAGATAATGCAAGGATAGAGAAATTTGATTTCTAATTTCTCTGCCTCTCCCGATAAAAATGTATATGAAAATCATAACAAAGGTAGGTATTACTTCTTCTAATAACAAAAGCGACCTATAGATTATTCCAAGCCAACGAATTTTATTATCCGCTTCGTTCGTAACGTGCAATTAAATCTTCTCGAGTCTCCGAAATTTATGCACGAATGAGGAGATGCGAGGAGGTTCATCCAAAAGAGGTATAATGATAAGGTTTATGCTTTTAATACCCCAAGGTTATTTAGTACATTAGTGTTAATAGTGATAAAATTGAATATTAGAAGAATACTATTACTTTTAAAAAAAAACCGACTTCAATATCAAGAAACACTAAAGTAAACAAGAAGGCACTAAAAATAAAAAAAATAACTAAACTATTAATTAATCAAATTAAATAAAAAATATTAGTATATGGTGCTTTCAAATAAAAAAAAACATCAAAATCGGTTTACCCAATCCAAAGTTATGAGGTAACGAATATTAAAAAAAAAAATACAGGCGACTTCATAACCTCTTCCTTTTTTGAAAGTCTGTTAAAAGTACACGTAAAAGAATAACCGAAGTTCATATAATTCTCAAATGTTTATAAATAGGCAGTGGTAATTGAACGCAGCTGCCGGTACTAATTTGGCGAGATCTAATCATATAAATATTTTAACTAAATATACAATCCATAAAAGACATTTTAGCGTATATTACAATTACATTATCAATGAAATGTATTTTGTTAAGATTCTAAAGTAGAAAGTCAATACGCGAGTATGTTGTTTTCTCTAAAACAGACCAGATTTTTCTTAATTTTCTTTAACCATTCATCATTATCTTAGCCAACTAGTATTTACGAGCAGTTTCACTCGCGTGAATGTAATTTCGACCCATCCTTCCGGAATAGCACATTTTTTCGAGTACCCCTTTTCTATACTTCTAACATAGTCTATTTTTTTTTATATATATATTATAGGGGGCAAACGAACAGGTGGGTCACCTGATGGTAAGTGATCACCGCCGTCCATAGACACTAGCAACACCAGGGGAGTCGCAAGTGCGTTGCCGGCCTTTTAATATATGTGGGCCTATAATTAAAAGCGTAACAAACAGACAAAATCACTTTCGCCTTTAATTTTTTATTCTAAATGTATTGTAAATTTTACTAAATGACAAGGCTTCAGGTATAAGAGTCGATTTTAGAAGTCTGCCTGAGATAGATTTAACAGTATCTACGCTTCCTAAATTGTCTTGTACCAAAAAGTGTCTCGTGGTAATTGTTTCTATAATGTGTAATAGTGCTTGACTGCCTTCATGGTCTATTGGTGAAGACGGTTCTATGCACACACGGAGGTCGTTAGTTCGAATCTCGGTATTAAAAGTGATCTATATAGAATTTAACTATGCATTATAACTTTTCATACTCGACATTCAAAATATTCAGTTGTAGGTCTAATTTAATACGAAATAATAGCTCATATGTAATATATTAGTATATCATATATTAAGATGGATGTGTGGTGTAACAAGGATGGATAAGATTCAGAATGAGTATATCAGAGGAAGTTTGAAAATAGCACTAGTGACAGAGAAGTTGAGGAGTAATAGGTTAGCATGGTACGGCCAACCGTGGGAGAAAACCACGTTAAAAAGTTACAGACGGGTGTGCCTTCGGGTGGTGGGAGGGAGGAAACCTCGGTAAAAAGTCACCGTGGGAGAAAACCACGTTAAAAAGTTACGGGTGTTGAGGAGACAACCTCGTTAAAAAACAGACGGGAGGCCTTCGGGCGGAGGGAAGTAGAAAACCTCGTTAAAAAGTTACCGTGGGAGGAAACCACGTTAAAAAGTGACAGAGGGACGGCCTTTGGGCGGAGGGAGAGGGAGAAAACCTCAAGAAAAAGTTACCGTGGGAGGAAACCACGTTAAAAAGTGACAGAGGGGAGGCCTTCGGGCGGAGGAAGAGGGAGAAAAACCTCATTAAAAAGTTCCTGTGGGAGGAAACCACATTAAAAAGTGACAGAGGGGTGGCCTTCGGGCGGAGGGAGAGGGAGAAAACCTCGTTAAAAAGGCACCGTGGTAGAAAACCACGTAAAAAAGTTACAGGTGGTGGTGGTTGGAGGGGGTGACCCCTTGACTACCAAACCGGACCAAGGAGGGAAGGGGCTAGGGACCTGACTTTCCATTGCACATTAGTTCAGTAGACGGGTAGGCAGCTTGACCGGTCTGTCGTCGCAGTCAGGGCGTTCGCGCTGGGCCTTGTCGCCGGGGTGGCATGGTGCTTGCTTGTTCGATCCCGTGCCACTCCATAGCGCGGCAGACGGTATCTTGTGGGTTTTTTTAGTCAGTAGGAGTCTGCCACCCCACAGCTCCCCAGGGCTGTGGGTGTCCAATGAAGGATTTCTTCCCACATAAAAAAAAAAAAAAAAAAAAAAAAACATGGTACGGCCATATTATGAGAAGAGATGAAAGTCGTGTAACTGGAAAAGTTTTGAGTTTGAAAGTGGACGGATATAGGAGTAGAGGAAGACCGAAAAAGATGTGGATGGATTGTGTGAAAAATGATATGTGTATAAAAAGTGTGAATACTGAGATGACATCTGACAGAGGAGAAAGGAAAAGGAAACATGTTATGCCGACCCTACTTAGGTGGGGGATAAGGGTAAGTTGATGATGATGATGATGTCATGATTTTATAGAAGCGTGAAAACATAACGATACTCTGCCTAATGATATCCTAAGCATATTAGAATCTAGAAATGCCATGACAACCAACGACAATCCATCACCAGTGGTACCATGCTGAGGTTATATATTCAAAATGTTATGAATATAATCAATAAAAATAGATAATGAAACAAAAAAAAAAGTGGTGACAAATATTAAGTCTTTTTCGTTTTATAACATTACGCTGTTGTATTCATTCTACTATTGTATTCTTCCTACTCGTGTTCGCCTAGTAATTAAAAAAAAAAACGTAATTGATTAAATACGGTTATGAGTTTTTGGATATTTCGATATACTAAAATGCAAACTTATCTAATTTAGGTATCCAGTAACTTATAAGACTTTAATGCAACTATGAAGTCAACTTCATTTTAGCGACAGTACCAAAATTCCTTCTACTGAGAAGAAAACGGGCTTTAAATTTGACTAGAATTATATGACCAATACATAAATATAATTTGCTAATTTAACAATATATTCAGCGCTTATTAAACTGCTTGACCGTTATTAGAAGCTTTCTATTGAGAGTAGCGCATCCGTTTCCGTTCACTTCTCTTTCTACCTTATATATCTATCCCTTTCGCACCTCCTACTGTTCACATCATATATATATTAGATGTACAATTTTGCCTGATTCCTTCGGATCGGGTGCGCACGTGCCCGCTCGCAGCTCTGACGGTCCGTTAGTTCGGCAACTCGCGCGCAGTTGTCGGATATTTTCGTGTGTGTCCGGAAGTTTAGTGTGTTCGAGCGGCTACTGTCGATCGTACGCTCTTTTCAGAGCGACGGTGCACCTCCATTAGTGCACCATTTAAACCGCACTTTTCGGTGCGAAGCCGTGCAGACTGTTTGCAGTGCGTCGAGTCGCCGTGCTACGCGTCGTGCCTCGTGCTGCGCTTCGAGAGTCGTGCAGCGCGCCGTGTGCCGTGCAGAGCGTCGTTCTTCGCGCCGCGCCGTGTGCAGTTTGAAGAGAAGATTCGCGTTCGCGTCGCGTCGCGTTTTCCCTTTGGCCCGGACACGGATTGTCCGTTAGATTCAAATTAGGCGCACCCCCCTGCCCCTCAGGCAGGGAGGTTAGTCATGTCCACCCCCGCGATCCCGCCGCCCCTTCAGGCCCCTAAGGCCCTAGATGACACCGTCCAACGCGAGGACCTTATTAGGTTCCATATGTTCGCGCGTCAGCAAAATCCGTTGTTAGTATCGGAATTCGATAGGCTCCGACGCACTTACGCGCGTATCGGGTATAAAAGTGAGTTCGGAGTCCCGCGTTGTTTCCGCGACGACCCGTTCGCGCCGTCCGACTGCGACTCCGACGATGAGTCCGACATGGAGCTTGACGCGCCTCGCGCGGCCGCCCCCGCGCCCGCGACGTCGTCCGCCGATAAAGACGGTTTCACAACCGTCACGCGCCGCGGTAAACGCCCACGCGCCGCGATTCAGACCGACAGCGACTCAGCTACGGGACGCTCAGTCCCAAAGCAGTCCAATATAGGTGGCGCTCGGGTGCCCCGAGCCTCTCCCACGCCCTCTGCCGCGATTTCGGCTGAAGCTCCGGCTGCGGAACCCGCGGTCGCGGCTAAAAAGCCACGCCCACCGCCTCCCGTCACCTTCCGTGACAAAGCCCGCTGGGTAGAGATTTCGGACGACCTTAAGTCGAAAGAAATCGCTTACCAATCTGCCGTCAACACTGTTGCCGGCATTTCTATCCGTGTGTCGACCCCCGATGAGCATCGCAAGCTCACGAGATATTTCAGGGAGCGTCAGCTCCCTTTCTTCACTCACGCTCTCGAGGAAGAGCGTCACCTCCGTGTCGTCATTCGAGGAGTTCCCTCTGAACTCACCGAATACGACATCTCAGATTGCCTGAACGCTCAGGACTTCCGGGTCCGGAGCGTGCAGCGCATGCGCCACCCCCGCACGAAGGCCCCCTTCAACCTGGTGATGGTCACACTGGACCGCACCTTGGAAGGCAAGGCTATTTTCAGCCTCAACTCGGTTTGCGGCCTGTCCCCAGTATTCGTCGAGCGTCCTCGCAAGTCCCAGGTACCCTCGCAGTGTCACAACTGCCAGGTGTACGGTCATTCCGCCCGACACTGCCACCTGCGTCCCAGGTGTGTGAAGTGTCTCGGGGATCACTCCACTAGGGAGTGCCCCCGCACTCCCGAATCCATCGAGCCTCCGAGCTGCGTCCTCTGCGAGCAGACGGGTCATACCGCGAATTATCGCGGGTGTCCCCGTGCGCCTCGCTCGACCCGTCCCCGCCGCGGCGGTCGTGCGACCCGGTCCAGGGCGCACGGCCCGCCGGCTCGAACGAAGCGGCCTCCGCCTCCGCCCATACAAAGCCAGAAGGCTTTCCCCGACCTGCCGGGCACCTCCAGTGCGCCGGCAGCATCCGCTCCTGCGCCGAGCGCGCTCTCCTGGCGCGTAAGGCCTTCCCCGCCAGCTCCCTCGGCTCCTAAAGCCAAGCCCCAGCCTCAAAAGACTCTGTCCACCCCTGCGCCACCTATTGCGGCTTCAGTATCGACCTCCGGTATAGACTGGATAGCTCGTCTTCTTTTGGTACACGATGTACAAGAGATAATCGCATTTAACGCGTTAGTTAATAGTACGTCTGAGCTCGGGCTCTTAAACGCCATCTCCGCTTTCCCGGCCGTCGCGACCACGGTACAACAATTAACCCGCGCCGCGCATAAATAAATTCGCGTAAATCAAAATATCAGTACGAACCCGCGTGTTCATATACAATAGACCGATACATTAGGATTTGTTACGTAATTATTTAGTTAAATCGGCACCGTGCCATTGTACTTTATTTTTTAGCTCGATCCCCTCTGAAAAGATGCGTGTTTGCGCCCACGCCCGCGATTCTCTCTGCTCACCGCCTTGAGCGAGGGGTGAAGATTCGATCCCGTACACTCGTCGCGATTTTTCTTGTAACAGCTCGAGCCTAGGTAGTCCCTCGGTGTGGAGCCCTCGAGTATGTTACTCGCGCGAATACAGTGGTTTACACATGGTCTACACTTACACGATCACCCCACACACTTGCACACCTAGGCACTCAGTGGTGGGCTGTTTTTTTTGCCCTTTTCGGACTGAAATAGGTCACATAACACAGTAGTCAGATACCAAATACACATATACATTCGTGAAACATGCATGGTCACACATCCTTTTTTCACGAATTCATATATGTGTATTGCATGGATAGATAGCTTAGCTAGCTTAGTTAGGTCGGGAATCCGGCGACAGCTCAAGCCGAGGTGCACCGAGTGCCCTTGAGATGTTTCGCCTAAAAACAATCGGGTGAGTGCCTTAAGCGCTCCCCTTAGTAGTCCGGTAAAACTGTAGCGGCCTCCGGGTCAACAGAGTAGGTCAGTTCGAAAAAAAAAAAAAAAAAAAACCTGATTCCTTCGTCTATATAAAATCGGGTGAGTGCCTTAAGCGCTCCCCTTAGTAGTCCGGTGAAACTGTGAAGGCATTATTGCTGGCAGTGTAGGTCAGTTCGAAAAAAAAAAACAAATTAATAAATAAAATTTGCCTGATTCCATACATCCATCTAAAATTCAATATCGCAAACAACAATAGCTGTGTCCCTTTTACTTTGGACGGCAGAATACGTTTATCATGTAATTTAGACCTGTTATTACGGAAACAACTCACGTTACTATAAATACGGATACAAATACCCAACAATCACCTACTCGTGTTTTTTATTGTACAATTTTTTTTTAATAATCATAGTCATGCCAGAGACAAAAACTCTTGATACGATTTGCAATAACTGTAATAGCAATGGTTTTATTGTAACTGATACCAGTGTACACATTTATAGGTTGTAGGTGCTAGAGCTACGTTGAAGCTATTACTGGTTTCAGCATGAATGGGTCGGCTCACTCGGGGTAGTACCATCCTCTCACAGAAAACCGACGTGAAGCAACAGTGCTTGCACTGTTGCGTTTCGTTCGGCCAGTGAGAGCGCCGGAGGCCCACATACTTAAAAGGCCGGCGACGCACTTGCAACTCCCCTAGTGTTTCTAGTGTCTATGGACGCCGGTGATCACTTACCATCAGGTGACCCACCTGTTCGTTTGCCCCCTATAATATAAATAAAAAAAAAACATATACTGCTAAGTTTGCCGCAGATATCACATTGAAGTAACAGTATAATTAACTTATATCATTAATATTTCTCATAATCTAAAAAGCAAGACAATGACAGGTTTGCACAGGTGCTACACACAACAAGACGACACTCATTACTCATAAGCTACTTCAGTTTACATTTGTTGTCAAATAAAAACCGATACTATTGAAGCGGTAACTCTATAGAAAATATATGTACACATATTCCTATGTGGATAAATTCACTTGGATAGATTAACGAAAATAATGGTGCCGAACGGGTAGCAAAATTTCTGCAATTACTTCGCTTGTAACGGCTTGACATAATAGATACTCGTAAATTCAATTAACGATGTTACCGTAGACTTAGATTAGACTTAGATTATTTTTGAACGGGTATAAAATAAATAGTCTATGTCATTTACTGAAAAAATGATTAAAACCGATCCAGTAGTTTTGATTTATTCATTGCTGCCCGTGGTCCGCACGCGTTAAATTTGGAGTAACCTCAAAAATAACAGTATTTCTCCACTATTTAATTTATGTTATTGTACATATAAACCTTCCTCTTCAATCACTCTATCTATTAAAAAAACCGCATCAAAATCCGTTGCGTAGTTTTAAAGATTTAAGCATACATAGGGATATAGGGACAGAGAAAGCGACTTTGTTTTATACTATGCAGTGATTATAGCAGACAACGAAGACAATGACTTATATAGCATATTATTTATACGTGTCTCTCACACGTCTCCACTGATGAATAGGGTCCGACTTTTTATTTATTTGCATGAATAAATTGATATAGGCTTATCGCCAATCAAAGACTTCAAAAGAATATTCAAAGATATTTGTAAAGGCTATATTAGCCTGTCAGTAGCTATAGTAATCCAAGTCTAAAAATAGCTACGAAATATTTGCAAAGGTCTATGTTGGAAACGCGTCTAGCGTATAACCTAGCCATTTTAGAAACGTCCAGTCATTGGATGATTAAATTAAATACACAAATATAATGTATATTAATAAAACAAGTGGTAAATAGTAGTTATTTATGATAAATGTCAGTGGCTCACATTCCTTAACTGGATTTCTACGCATACAAATATTAGATTTTGTGACCCTCACCAGGTTACTTACCATACTTGCATCGATAGTTCCTTGCACGTGTCTTATACATGTTTTTAGGTATAATAGTACACTGACCACCCATGACCACATCGTAACTGGACAAAGGTATGGTTGTAGCGAACGCTTGCCAATAATATAAATGTTATAATACGAACACTAAATTATGATATGATAACTTTAAAAAATAAAACTCAATATATGTCATGGATTCGTTAGAAAAAAAAAATTAAATGAACTAGACAAACAAGATAAGATCACACGGTTCACATCTAGTGATTCCTGATAATTTGTACCTTTTTTTTTTCGAACTGACTACACTGTTGACCTGGAGGCCTCTACAGATTTACCGGACTACTAAGGGGAGCGCTTAAGGCACTCATCCGATTTGTATAGACGACTAGCACAAGGGCGGGACTACTAAGGGGAGCGCTTAAGGCACTCACCCGATTTGTATAGGCGACTAGCGCAAGGGCGCACGGCACACCTCGGCTTGGGCTGTCGTCGAAAACCCGAATCTGACTAGCTAAGCTAAACTAAGCTAAGCCTATTATAGTCCATAAATTGTTTAAATCAAAATTAAAAAAAAATATTTATTCAGTTAAGGTCCTTAGAAGGCACTTATGGACGACAAACAGACTTGATCAAGCTTAGAAAAGTTATTATATATCTTATATTATAGATATATAGACACTATTAGTTTAAATAAAAACTTTTGTGTTACTAAGGCTAAAAACGATATGACTATCTTATTCCTAGGAATTAATAATACAAGCAAAAAAGTATATGAGGACGGATGTTTTTTACTATTTCGCACAAAAACTATTCAAATGATTTTAATTTTAAGGAATGTAGCATCGGAATAAATAACATTACAATTTACAAACATATTTTTAAAATTTGTTATCCACATTACGATAAGTGTCAAGCAAGTTTGGAAAAATCCTGTCAAGTGACAACCGTCTCGGCGTGCGATGGATAAAAGTCATCAGATGTTTCCAAGAAAATGTACCATTATTTATAACGAACGCAAACGATACGCGGGCGACTGCCATTTATGTAATACTAGCGGTCCGCTCCGGCTTCGCACGGGTATAAAATATATAGCCTATGTCATTCACTGAAACAATGATTAAAATCGATCCAGTAGTTTTGATTTATTCATTACTGCCCGTGGCCCGCACGCGTTAAATATGGAGTAACCTCAAAAATAACAGTATTTCTCCACTATTAAATTTATGTTATTATACATAGAAACCTTCCTCTTCATTCACTCTATCTATTAAAAAAACCGCATCAAAATCCGTTGCGTAGTTTTAAAGATTAAGCGTACATAGGGATATAGGAACAGAGAAAGCGACTTTGTTTTATACTATGTAGTGATTTTCTGATATGGAAACTGTACGTATCGTAAGCAATTTCAAATTTTCTGTTTTTTTTTTTATTTAATAAATCGTTCAAGGCCTATCGATGTTGACACCCGTTTTCCGTTCATTTTCTAATGGAAAACCATTAAACATAGGTTTTCATACTTTACTGGTCAAGGACAACATAACCATGTGAGATGCAACTGCGCACCGCACATTAGATAGTTGATAGCGCCAATCAATTGGCATATTTTTTTATAGCCTGTCCAAATGCGATTACCCTATAGATCTTTTATTCGCCGACTCAGTTTACTAATTATTAATTAATTACACATCAATTCAATAACTAATTTGCAGTTAGTTTCAGGGCTAAAATACGTGAATACATACTGTATATTAAAAAGTATAGTATGTTAATAGTTTTTATCTTTACCTACACCAACATGTTCCCGTTCAGTCGCAAAATCAGTTTTGTTACACTAATAGTCTACTTAAATTGTTTGCCGTCACTGGCCGCAATTTGGCGACCACGACTTTAAAAACTAAATAAATAATGTAATGCTATACAAATGTTTTTTTTCTTTGTTTCATTAAAATGGCATACATTTATCTGTAATGTAATCAGATTTTATTATCATGTAATTACACTAATTATACATCTCGACAACACTGTGAGATTAAACTAAATACACGACGTCTATGGGTTTTATTTATTGCGATAATAATGGCTCGGCCTTGTCCACGTATACCTATTATTCTCCAGTAAATAGAGCTTAATGTAGATTTTTATTCACAAATTACGAAAAATTTAATGTCGATTGTACAATTGTTCTAACTCGTACGTATTAAAGAACACACGGATCATCAAAATCAAGTCTCGTGATTACGTAACTCGTAAAAACAAAACTGTTGTGATAACAATGGTACGCCATTCGACAACTAGTTTTATTTCGACCCTGTCCCATATAATATTACTAGCTGTTGCCCGCAGCTCCGCATACGTTTTTTTTTATAATTGTAAATGACTTCTTATAAGATCAGAACTATCTGTTAGTGAAAGTCCCATGAAAATAGGTCCAATAGTTTTCGAGATAGTACAACAGACGAAGCCACGGATGACAGCTTGTCTAAAATAAAGTAGCCTATGTCACCCGCTGTAATTTTAACTATCCGTCAGTGAAATTTCTGTCGAAATCGGTTCAGCCATTTCGGAGATTTCCCGGAACAAACAGACAGACAGACAAACAGAAATTTTAAAAATTGTTTTTTTTCGTCATCAGTATCGTATATACGTTCATATCACATATATTAAAAGGCCGGCAACGCACTTGCGACTCCCCTGGTGTTGCTAGTGTCTATGGACGGCGGTGATCACTTACCATCAGGTGACCCACCTGTTCGTTTGCCCCCTATAATATAAAAAAAAAAAAAAAAACTGCTCGCCCCGGCTTCGCACAAGTGATCTAACGAAGAAAATTACAACAAAACTTTACAGTACAGTAAGGCCACGTAATAAAATACAATGACAACCGTCAATCTGTCAATATTTTGAAGTTTTTCCTACTATTGATTACTCTATTGGCCTGACAGGCTTCTACAGCTTCACCGGACTACTAAGGGGAGCGCTTAAGGCACACACCCGATGTTATATTAGCTACTAGCTCAAGGGTGCACGGTACGGTTCGGCTTGGATTATTACTTTGTATGGCGAAACTAACTAAGTTAACTATTCATACATATAGGAATTTATCAGATACATATGTGTACCAAGCATATGTACCTTACAAACTCAAACATGTATTTCGGATTTGACAACTAACCTACATTAATATATTTAATTATACATATATAAATATATTAAATTATTAAATATAAATAGTTCGAATAAGGGAAAAAAAATTAAACCCTATATGTGTACCTACCTGTGTGTGAGTGTACACGTATGTGGGAGTAATCCGTGTCGTACTGTCTTCTATCTCACTCAATTTTTATATAGAGATTTTTTAGACCGAAATTTTTCACTGTTCCGTACGATTTTTCATAAGGGATTTTCCAACGTTAAGAAAACAAAAAAAAAGCGTTACTGATCAAACTCAAATACACTTTATATTAAGTGCCTACACAAAAATGAAACTTAAATGTTCCGACATTAATCGTCGAGACGTCATGCTCTTAACTATCACGTCATCACGACTTACTCAAACGCGGTAAATGAATCTTAGACAAGATTTGTTTTTATTTCACAACCAACTAATAATGCACGCGACTTCGTTACTCTTGCTATTTTGTTATTTTACAGGCGCTATCTGATCCACTTACATGAATTTTGGGCTGTGTATTACCTACTACAATGTTATTATTATTATTCCTATAACCTTTTTACTGATTTTTACATTACCTGTCGTAAATTTTAAAATTATTGGTTATCCCCTATAGAAAAGCGTAATTATTTAAAATATCCTCTATCTGCCAGTAAAATAAATAATAACAAATGATTCTTTCCATGTTTTAGGCTCACTAGGACCGGTAACAGTTTTTTAAATAATAGTGTTAGGTTTTATAATAAAATTCCAAAACACGTTACCGAGTTGCCGGATACTAATTTCAAGCACCATGTCAAGCAGGTTTTAATATCTAAAGGCTATTACAGGGTGGATCAATATGTGAACGACGGTGACGTCTGGAAATGACGCCCTCTCTGTGCATCCACTAAAACCGAATGTAATTATTTATAACTATGTTTTAAAAATATGAGTTATAATATGTTTAATGAAAAGATAAACCAGATCGAGATTCTTGCCGGTTCTTCTCGACGACTGGGTTGTTTGTCAGAACCGGTGGTAACGTTAACGTTCATAAGCGCCTTCTCAGGGCCTCCTAAACTGAATAAAGTATTTTTGATTTTGATTTTTTTTTAATTCTTATATATCTTTAACATGATAGAGGTCAGCATTTTTACGCGCATCACGCAAAAACTATTCAGTACATTATGTTTTTTTTTTTTTTAATTTTATATCTTAGAAATTTAGTCTAAAAAAAGATTATTGTGATTAATTTAACGTAAAGTTATTAAAAGTTTTAAGAAACTACGACCTCAAGCGGTAAGCGGTCACCTATGTATGTTTTCTTGCCGTGGAGAAATATCGACAAGAGCTGTGGTGCAGTGGCGGATTTGCAGTTTTGGCCGCCCTAGGTCTCAGGCCATGTAGTAAGTACTAGACACCCCACCACAATGTGCGCGAGCCTTTAGAATATTTACGTACTTTGAGCTATTTCTTGTTATCATCAGTGAATTTGTTGTCACCTCCTGGACCTTAGGGCTAATCCGCCACTGGTGGTGCATATATTTTAGTCTGTACATAAGACAAATGACGCAGATGAAGTAACTGGTATCACCTAGTATTTATAAAAGAAATAGATATATCAAAGCGTTTACTATAACAGAAAACTCTAACACACCCACCGACGGTCATAACTGAGCAATCTTCCACCAAATAAGGCAGATTAAAATATGTATATATATTGTAATATAGACAAAACAACATTCTAACAATAAACGGCTTTCTCTTAACGCTTCTAACCATGTAACCTAATATACTAGATTCGATGATACACGCAACATCGTCTAAGTTGTCTTGCGGCCTGCATGCGCACCACACCGTTTGGCCCCTCTTCTTCAAAGCAAGAAAATGGACATCGCTAAAACTGCAATTCCTACAGAAATCCTCTTATCTCTAAATTTTAATATTTTCATATTAATTGAAGCGCTATCGTGATAATCATATGATTTGATTAGATAAGAACCAAATATCTGAAGTAAAAATAAATAAAATTGAACGAAATCTATGCCATCAGTTTTTGAGTAGTCGCGCGCACAACGACCTGACTTTTATATTTTATTTTTTATGTAATAACATAATAGGGTAGGTTTAGGTAAAAATTATCATTTTGCCTGGAGCAAATAATATCAAGATGTCAACGTTATAACTCTCCTCATGGCTGGAATCTGCGAAGTGATTAGTTCGCTAGACATTCCAAATCATAAACTGTACTTAATAAGTTTATTTAATAAATATATAAACTTAAATGCTAGTTAGTACTCGCGATTTTCGGCAAAAAAAGACAGCATCGTGTATTGACATAAAATTTTATAATTAAGATATATATTTTTTTTAAGTTTGATAAATCTAACCTTAAAACCACATTTAAGATAATTAACTCCAACTATAAGTAATTATGTTGCGAAAATATTAAATATTACAGCTTTTATGTTCTTTACGGGATTTACCCATAGTTTTTGCTTTTGTGTTAAGAATTTCATACATTTGTATATGGAGCAAGTTTTACAAAAAAAAAAATAGGTTACTTTTGTGTTACATTGAAGTTATCGGAACATAAAAAGTTACAACGTAATTAATTTTTGTGTTAAAAGTGGGAATTTTTGGCGCCCTTACCCAATAGTGATTCAAAATATTCTTACCATTTTATCGAGAAGCCAACTCGCGGGAAATATTAAGGGAATATACACGATCATGAATATCATCGAGGTCCAATACACCATGATGCTGGAGACGCCGTAGTAT
Organism: Antheraea assamensis; assembly: GCA_035772565.1. Taxonomy (NCBI): domain Eukaryota; kingdom Metazoa; phylum Arthropoda; class Insecta; order Lepidoptera; family Saturniidae; genus Antheraea; species Antheraea assamensis. Next base: position 100,793 of record JAQQSE010000294.1, read on the forward strand.
TTCACAACAACGTCCTGTATTATACTGTACTGGACCCATTGGAACGAATTCGAACCGGAGAACAACACGAATATAAACAGAACCAGCCATCGAATCGGATAAACAATGTATTCGACATTCATCTTCTTCGTAGGCGATTCAACAACGACCCCCTTCTCAGCGACACCGTCCATAACGCTACCGCATAATTCTATATTCTTTTGTTCCTCCATATTTTAATACAATAATTCAATTGTAGACGACTTTATTTATAAATATATCTATAAAATGTATTATTGTCTGGGTTCCCGCGCTTGCGCGTTATTGTCAAGTAGCGGCAGAGGCGTGCTGTTAGCTTAGCCGCTTGCCGATAACTGAATTTTCATCTTCCTTCAATCAGTCACTGAATGGACCGCTTGTTGTTCACCCTGAGTCAACAACGTACTGCATACTGCAAATAATACATTGCGAGTTTTGACAGTAAAATTTCGACTCCGATATTTTTACTTGAAACAACAATCAAGCATTTAGAAAATGTCCTTGTAAGAACGGATTTAATCTAAATATAGTATGTACATATAATAAGCGACAATCGTCCTATAAACTATGTATACTTATGGACATATTAAAAAGCACACAATACAAAAATGGCAAATGAATATAAAATAATATTTATAACTACATAGTATAAAACAAAATCGCTTTCTCTGTCCCTATATTCCTATGTATGCTTAAATCTTTAAAACTACGCAACGGATTTTGATGAGTTTTATTTAATAGACAGAGTGATTGAAGAGGAAGGTTTATATGTATAATAACATAAATTGTGGAGTGGAGAAAAAGTGGAGAAATACTGTTATTTTTGAGGTTACTCCAAATTTAACGCGTGCGGGCCACGAGCAATAATGAATGAAAACTACTGGATCGATTTTGATCATTTTTTCAGTGAATGACACAGGCTATATATTTTATACCAGTGCGAAGCCGGAACGGGCCGCTAGTTGTATAATAAATCGCTGCGCTTAAAATTCATTGAATGAGATCAATTAATGAAATTAACATTTTTGAGCACATAATTAATAGACTAAACGAAAAAAGAAAAAAAGTTAGAAATTAGAGGCAACTGTTATTTTTCGTAATGAGAGGCATAATGGATATTTAGTATTGCCTCCTCTCGCTGTCAAAATTGCCTGCATCCGTATGGGCGTACTTCTTATTAAATTGTCAATGAAACTTTGTACCATTAGGTTCCACTCTTCCACCAATATAGCTTTGAAGTTTCTTAGCTTAGTTGGTGCTGGATTTCTTTTTTAAATTTATTTTCTTAGGGTATCCCAAAAATGTTCTATCAGATTTATGTCTGGCGAGCGTGCTAAGCACACCAAAACTTATATTCTGACCTCAGTTAAGTACTCCGATACTACCACGTCCACCGTAGTGAGAAGACGGTCATTATTGTGCATTAAAAGAAAATTGTCCTCTATGATTGGAGCAAAAGACACCACAATTTGTCCGAAAAATATTGTTACATATCTCGCCGCAGTCAAGGACCCGTTTTCCACGATATGGAGCTCCGTAAGTGCTCCTAAGTAAATGCTAGTCCATACCATTACTGACCCACCACCATAAGGCACTCTTTCAACAATGTTACACTCAGCATATCTTTATCCTGATCGTCACCATATTTTGAATCTCCATCATCTGATTTAAGACATAATCTGAACTCGTCGTAAAGCATATATTTACCTAAGTGTTATCATTCCAATATAATTTGGACTAAGCTACTTGATGACCTGCGGTTAGCAAAAGGCCTCAGGCTGGTAAGTATACCCCTATACCACCTAACCGCTGTAAGTCTTCGTGTAATCGTTTTGGTGCTTTCTGTCTCTTGTTCCTGGAGGTTGTTTCATACCTCGGAAGAAGTCCAAGTACGGTTTCCGAGGACACTCCTTACAATAAATCTGTCATCCCTCTCTGTTGTTACACCTTTGCGACCTTGTCATTTACGTCGTGTTTATTCTCCAGTCTGCCGGTATCGTTTAACATTACAAGCAATCACAGACTTGGACACTCGTAATGTTTGAGACACTTCAATGTAATTGTAACCTTTTTTAATTAAAGTTACAGTTTCAGCCTGACAACGCTGAGATTCGCCACTATCATTCAAACTTATCAAATGGACCTACCTTCACTGAATATTAACATGTTTTTATAAAAAAAAAAAAAAACAAAACAAAACCGAAATAATGTTAAATTTGTTAAAAGCAACAAAAACGTACAGATATTCTTACACTACGTATCAAAAAATTAACAAATAATTAAAAAAAATAAATGAAAGTTGTAAGTAGGTACAAAAGTACAGTTCTATTCTAAATCTTATTTTTACAAATGACATATCATTGATATATATGGCCAGTACGAAAAAAAACTCTGTTATTCTACCTTTTTTTTACGTTCTTCTAAGTATATTAATTACTGTATCTTTAAAATACACATATAAAAAAAAACCGAGAAAATCGTACCGTCTTCAAACACGCCCTTATGTAAAAGAGAAAGGTTATTTCAATATACTTTCAGCGAGGCTCTTTTATAATAAAAAAGTATAAAGTATGAATAAATTTAAGTAAATCAGTATGTACTGTACATATTTGTTTGCCCCATAAAACCATATAGGCGTGATATTATGTTATGGAATAGTGAAAACAATTTTTGATAAACATGTATATACAACAATCGTGAATCATTCGCTGTTCATTATTGAAGAGTTTTAGTACCCACCTCTGATGATCTTCACCGGACCAATAGTATTACATAGTAAAACATTCCCTGAAAAAATAAGCGTCTAACAACGAAAACCCCATTCGCTCAAACCGCGGACATAGAAACATACATAGGGGTCGAATACCGAACCTATTTTTTTTTTAAACCGGTTAATAAGTATAATGATTCAAAATATTCTCACCACTTTATCGAGAAGCCAACTCGCGGGAAATATCAAAGGGATGTATGGGATCATGAATACCATCGAGGTCCAATGCACCATGCTGCTGGACACCCCGTAATAATTCACAACGATGTCCTGTATTATACTGTATTGGACCCATTGGAGTGAACTCGAACCGGAGAACAAGGCAAATATAAACAGAACCAGCCATCGAATCGGATACACCACGTATTCGATATCCTTCTCCTTCGTAGGCGGTTCTAAAACGAAACCCTTCTCAGCGACACCGTCCATAACACTACCGCATAAATCTATATTCTTTGGTTCCTCCATATTCTATTAAACTAATTCAATTGTATACTAGGTTTTTTTTTCATAAATAAATGTCTAAAATGTATTATTGTGTCTGGGTTCACGCGGCTACGCGTTATTATTGTGAAGTCGCGGCAGAGGCGTGCTGTTAGCTTAGCCGCTTGCCGTTGACTAAATTTTCATTTTTCTTCAATCATTAAGTAAATAGGCTGTTTCCTGTCCACCCTGAGTCAACATCTTATCACATACTGTCAATAATGTAATTTCGTGAATTTTTACACTGAATTTTGGGCTCGTTTATTTTTACATGAAATAAAGAACGAAAGAAAGAAACACATTTATTTACCTCACACAATTCAATTATTACTACAATGAATACATAGATATAATCTAAACAAATAAATATACAAAAAAATCAATAAAAAAGAAATAAAACTTGCAAATAAAAATTTTCAATTAAGTACATTGCGTGTGTGGCAAATAGGCCCTGAGTCAGCATATATGCTGAAGGGGATTAATCCTCCAGCGCTGAAAATAACAATCAACATTTAGAAAATGTCCTTTAAATAATAATATATATGAAATATCGTGTGTATATTTAATTACCGGCATTCGGCCTATGATTCGCGTTAAGGCTTGTTGTCAAATGATAATCCTATACATATTCAAAAGTACTAGAAGTCGCCCGCCATTCGACCGTTGTCAATTATTCTGTGAACGTATATACATTACATTTAAATATATTTTAAAAATAGAAATATATATTACTAGCAAGTCCGGCAGACGTTGTCCTCCTGTCCAGAAAATACAACATTCTGAAATCCGATCGCAGCGCCACCTACCGGGTCCAATTATAGATCTAAACCGCTCAATAACCCAGTCAAACGCTCACGTAAAATCTCATCAAAATCGTTCGAGCCCTTTAGGAGAGATTCGGTCACACACACGGAGAGAAGAATTATATATACAAAGATATATATATATATGTATATATATATATATATATATATATATATATATATATATAAGAAGTAATTTACAAGTATAAAAAAAAAAACGCATGCGGAGCTGCGAGCAACAGCTAGTATAACTTATATAATTACGTATATTTTCAGCAAACAAATTTCTCGACTGACCTTAGTTAACTAGTTTAGTAAATTAGGAAATAGAATTAAAACGTATACGAGAATACATTACAAATGCAATATGTGAATCTAATTAATCTGTAGAATATCTCATACATAACCAAATAATAACTTTTAGATGAATCGACGCCAATTCTAACATAGTTCACGATATTGTCACTACATAGTACAAAGTCGCTTTCTCTATCCCTATATCCCTATGTATGCTTAAATCTTTAAAACCACGCAACTGATTTTGATGCTTTTTTAATAGATAGAGTGATTGAAGAGGAAGGTTTATATGTATAATAACATAAATTAAATAGTGGAGTGTTCTTGAGATTACTCCAAATTTAACGCGCGCGGGCCACGGGCAGTAATTAATAAATCAAAACTACTGGATCGATTTTAATCATTTTTTCAGTGAATGAGATAGGCTATATATTTTATACCCGTGCGAAGCCGGAGCGGGCCGCTAGTTGTGTACAATTTGATACAGCTCTATGAGATAGTGAATGGCATAAGAGTCAACAAATTAAATTATAGTTATCGGTGTCGCTGAATGCTAATGACCCGCTAGCTCAGTCTCTCCGTTATCTGTTTATAAACAAACCAGATACGTGCTACAAACTATCGACTGTAGAGCTATTTCTAACAATAATCTGCATTTTTATTTACAAACATAAGTGTGTATAAAGGTCGTCATGTGAAGACTGCAAACATGATCGCTCCTTGTACAATTGTATCGTTATCCTGTGATAATCCTTCAAGTGCCTTTGTGGAGGTTGTTTTTGTTCAACATAGTCTGAAATATTTGTATACAATTTTCTCAGTGGCGGATTCTACTATCTGAAATGTTTATTGTTCTCGTATTTTCTACTTTTACAAGATTTTATTAACCGAGTTAATTTAGTTTAGCTTAGTGTCACTGTAACTGTACCCTGTACACTGTACACTGTACACTGTAACTGGGAGGAGGTGGAGTGCCTGGCCACGACGGCCACAAAACTCGTGGTCAGGCGCACAAGGAGCTTGGGCCTCAGGGTGGCTCTCGAGAAGACTGAGGCCCTCTTGTTTCATGGGCCTCGGCGAGGGCCACCACCTGGGGCCCACATAATGGTGGAGGGCACCCGTATCAGGGCTGGGGACCCAATGAAGTATCTGAGTCGTGCGGGTGATGGCCGTTTATGGGGCTCCGGTGTGGGCCGACGCCCTCGGTGTCCGCTAAATGTGCGGGCGCTGCGTGCTGCGCAGCGCATTGTGGCACTGAGGGTGGTCAGAGGGTACTGCACCGTGGCTTCAGCGGCGGCCTTTGCGCTCGCCGGCTCCCTGCCCTGGGAGCTGGAGGCAGGTGTTCTGCAGGTTCTCGCAGGTGAACTCGTACACGGCGGCAAGGAAACGGCTGGGGGAGCCTCCGGCTCCCAGGGAGGTTGAGGCCAAGAGGAGGGAGGGCCTGGAGGTGAAAATAGAGAGGTCGAGGCAAGACCTGGCGGAACGCGCGGTTCGGGCGTTACACTATTAACGTCGTCCGCCCGATCCTGTCGGAATGTCTTAATAGGGAGTGGGGCTCCCTGACGTTCCGACTGGTGCAGGTACTCACCGGACATGGCTGTTTTGGTTGGTACCTGCACCAGATTGCTCGCAGGGAGCCCACCGCCGCATGCCATGAATGCGGTGCTGAGGAGGATAAAGCGCAACACACTCTGTCTGAATCCGCGGACAAAAGCTTATTAAATAACAATATAGGAAACATTTCACTTTCAGAAAGTTTTCCCGATAGACGTAAAATATCTTTAGCCTTGTAGTAGTAGCCATTGGCAATTATGAATTCAGAAGTAATTTGATATTCGGCAGAGCAACGACATTTCTTTAAATTCCATACAAATATTTACGATGCATATTTATAACCGCTACGCGTTCACCTAAGTGTTTTCTTTGCCGTGGAGCAATGGGTCAAGCGATGTCTTGCGGATTCGCAGGAGAGGAGAGGTAAACGGATAGTATTCTTTACTGTATGCAACGTATATTTTTGCTTTCAATTTTTTTTATTTTACCCTCCGTACAAAAATGTATATTGCTACGATAATAAACAACAAAATCGAAGTCGCGAGTATAAGCTAGTATCCACAAAATTGAATTGAATTGAAAGATTGATCTCGGAAAATATATGAATGGAGACAGAACGAGTCACTTGAGGAATAACCATTTTCTAATGTCAATCGGTAATATTCTATTTTAAACCGATAAACTTCAAGCATATGCAATCCTAACTAACATTAAAAATGTAAATGTCAGTTTGTTGTTTGTCACACTTTCAGGCCTTAGTTACTCAAGCGATCATCATGCAAATTTGTATACATGTTGTGAAAATTACAAAAAAGGACACAGGGTTACCAACTTGCATCAAGAAAAACAATACGTCTTCGAGGGATAGGGTAAGGTACTTTGTAATATTTATATAGGGAGAAAAAATTACAACGAGAACTAAATCCCTAGTTGCTCAACCCTAACTAAATATGGTCGTTCATGTCTTTATGGATGAAAGGAGCCATATAAGCTTGAAGAGATTTTCTGAAATAAAGTTGGAAATAAAACGTATATCTCATTAATCGTTTTAGAGAAATCATTTATATAAAAAACTCCTTATAAGCAGACCTTTTCTTTTTAACATGGGGAAATCCGTCATGCACACGTCACCCTCCCGTGGGAGAGGGTGGATAATGTGAGACTCCTACACACTAAAACCCCACGGTGCACATCCACCTCTTTTGTGTAGTCCGGTGAAACTGTGAAGGCATAATGCTGGCAGTGTAGGTCAGTTCGAAAAAAAAAAAAAAATCCACCTCTTTTGTTGGAGCGACACGAGATTTCTTGAGTATTCATCGTGTCGCCCCAGCGGTTGGCCCGGCGTCAATCAGCGCCGCCGGGCCCCGTCCTTGTCAGGAGACGACCATGTACACATCTTCGGCCGTCTCTTATAAGCAGACCCTGACGGAACAGTTAGTGTAGTTGTAAGCGAGTGTCAGTGAGAATATTAATTGTATACGACAAGAGGAAAATTGTGAAGGTCGTTAGCGAAACGACTGCAAGGAGCGATAGTATCTATTATCGTGCATTCCACGTGCATACTTCGCTGATTCACCTAAAACTAGATAAAGATGTCTGAGAAATCTACTACAGAAAAAACTTCATGCAGTAAGAAAATATATATCTGTACGTTTATAAATATAAATTAGATTTAGGTTTTTTGTCCAGACTCATCTCAGAAACGGGTGGATCGATTATGATGAGAATTTTACTTGCTGATAGAGGACTTGCCATATTATTATAGTATAGCCTATATATAATTAAACTTGTTCATTAAGTGGTAAGCAATAAAATTGGTAAAAGAGTTAAAGAAGATTCTACTGACAAAGTTTCAGTTAAAATAAATCACAGCCAACTAATAATCCATATAAAAAGCATAAATTCCACGAAATAATGAAACCAATTAAACAAGTACAAAGTCGAAGGCGCCAACTAGTGTTAAAAAATCATATATTTTCCGTGTTCATTTCAATATGCTTTTCAGGTTTATATAGAACTGAACACAAAAAAAGATCGAGACTACATATCATTAAACTTTTCTGTGAGGGTTAGCAGCAATAAGAATAGAATTACAAAAAAAAAAAAATACTTTATACAGTTTAGCGTTTGACCACAATCTTAACTTGATGTTAATGACGCTATGGTCGAACATGATAAACACACTAAATCTAAAGAGACCGACTTTCAAGTGGACCCATAGGTACTTGTCGACAGATTATCTACTTTAGGGTGGTAGCAAGCCAGGCGGGCTTAGAAAAAGTGCACCATGTTATAGTTTCATCACGCTGTGTTCCTTTAAGCTACGGCACATTTGATAGTATTCAAGCGTACGTCGATCGGCGCGATGTCCGTAGTAGAACATTAAAATTACAATTATGCAAACGAAGGTGCGCGCACTAAGTAGTCGATAACAATCAAAATTGAAGTAAAATCATGTGAGTATGTAATATGTACCAATAATTTTACTAAGGAGTCGCTTTTTCAATGTCACAAAGAAGTTAAATAAATACAATGTTACAGATCTACAAAAGAAAATATATTACTAACATGGCGGATTTTATAGACGCAAGGTCTATATAAAGCGAAAGGCAGCACGTAATAATGAATGATATTGTATACCAAGATATATTATAAAAAAAAAAGTAGTGTTCTGCGTCTACCTCATAAGGACAACTCACAATAATCACTTCTATCTTTTATAAACTATAAAAAAAACGACTGCTTATTTAAGTTGCTTTTTTCACAAGTATAGTAATAATCCATTTGCAATTGCCAACGTTACTTACGTTAAACATATAATTTAGATCAAATTTGCCCTTTACAGGATATCGCTTTTATTATTATTTTGAAAACTATAACACATTTAAATTTACGCCCAAAAAAAGGTTTTTGTATGACAGTACTTATCAAGTATATTTGTTGCTTTGATAAACTGTAAATATCACAGTGGCAAAAAGTTGATTTTATTGTACACGAATACAAATCATTGGGGCACATATCTACATATATCTCTTGTATCAGTGTATAGTTATCAAAGCGCCTTATAACATCGCGCCGCAAAAACACTAAGGAAGTACAAATGGACATCCAATGGTATTATACCGCCGCCATAAGGAGAAGAGGCGCAACTAACAAAAACACATATTGGAGAAAATGGAAAATGTTGGAAAGAAGCGTTTAGCGAGGCTTGTGTAACTTTTTATTTATGCTTTATACATTTTTGACCAGCGTTATAAGTAAAGCATTTGGCCACAATCTCATCTGATGTTATATGAGAATGTGGCCTGAGATAGGAAATACGCTAAACCAAAAGGATAACTGACTCCCAAGTGCAGCTGCCGGAACACGCTCATAAGTGCTTGGCGACAGATTTTCAACTTGAGGAGGGTGGTAGCTATCCAGGCGGGTTTGGAAAAATCCCTGTCACCATACTGTGATTACATCTCGATATTTGCCTTCACTGAAAGCTCTGCCTTATTCGCAAGGATTCGAACCTATTTCCGATTGTGCTAACCAATAAGCCATCATAACTTCAAAAACACTATTCTATTGACAATATGTAATTTAAAAATAAACTAGCGACCCGCTCCGGCTTCGCACGGGTATAAAATATATAGCCTATGTCATTCACTGAAAAAATGATTAAAATCGATCCAGTAGTTTTGATTTATTCATTACTGCCCGTCGCCAGCACGCGTTCAATTTGGAGTAACCTCAAAAATAACAGTATTTCTTTAACCACTCTATCTATTAAAAAAATCCGCATCAAAATCCGTTGCGTAGTTTTAAAGATTTAAGCATACATAGGGATATAGGGACAGAGGAAGCGACTTTCTTTTATACTATGTAGTGATATATGATTACACTTTCGCACACCGTATAAGCAGGAATGATCAATTTTAACAAAAGTAACTTAAAATCGGTGAGACGGTTATAATAAGGGTTGAAAAATTATAACAAAAATATTGAAAAAAAAAACTAATAAAATACATACTTGTATTGAAATAATAATTCTATCACCATTTGGCTAGTTACAAATAAAACATATTATGTAAAAGTGTTACAGAATGTAATCTATGTTTAAACTTTTTTATAACATCATTTATAAGAGAATTTCCACAAACTTTAATCCGTGCAAATGAGCCCGACTATAATTAAACTTACGTCAACGGTTATTATGAAAAGTGAGGTTATGGAAACCATTGTCTCTGAATTATTCGGCTAAGCCTAGATAATTATGAAGACGACTCGTATTAAGTTGCAAAGATTTGTATCTAGTCGCTTAATCTAGTACATTTCTGGGCTTTCAGTTTTTTTTTTATTATAGGGGCAAACGAACAGGTGGGTCACCTGATGGTAAGTGATCACTGCCGTCCATAGACACTAGCAACACCAGGGGAGTCGCAAGTGCGTTACCGGCCTTTTAAATATGTGGGCCTCCAGCGCTCTCACTGACCGAACGAAACGCAACAGTGCAACCACTGGTACTTCACGTCGGCTTTCTGTGTGTCGGGTGGTACTACCCCGCGCGTCGGGCGAGCCGACCCATTCATGCTGAAACCAGTAATAGCTTCAGCGTAGCTCTACCACCTACTAAAAATTCAGTATATTATAACTAATAATATTCTACAAATATTGTAAATGACACAAATAATTATAACCTTTTATTAACACGCACTGTTATATTCGCTCTACTCTGTTAGTTACATGATAAAATATCCTAATGTATTATAAAAGGTAAACAGCTCTTTGTCCGTTTATTTGTCCACTAATATGCTTAGAATTCGAAAATCACTGTATAAATAATCCGATTGACAAGTTTCTATTTTTCAATTATTTGGTACCAATTTAGTGTATTCACGGGTTACATTTTAGTGTACAAATATGTGTACAGTCCACGCCCAACTTTTTAACAGCTCTGAATAAAGGACACAAATATAGATATAAATTCATATTATATTATATGTACTAGCTGTTGCCAGCAGCTCCGCATGCGTTTTTTTTTTATAATTGTAAATTACTTCTTCTTATAAAATCAGCTATCTGTTAGTGAAAGTTCCGTGAAAAATGGTTCAAACGTTTTGGAGATAGTACTACAGACGAAGTCACGGATGACAGCTAGTCTAAAATAAAGTAGCCTATGTCACCCGCTGTAATTGTAACTATTCGTCAGTGAAATTTCTGTCAAAATCGGTCCAGCCGTTTCGGAGAATACCCGGAACAAACAGACAGACAGGCAAAAATTTTAAGAATTGTGTTTTTGTTATCAGTATCGCGTATACGTTCATATCCAATCAGTAAAAAGTCGTTATTTTGATATTACATACAGACACTTCATTTTTATTATATGTACAGATAATATCGAAACAAGTTAAGAATAAATAAATACCCAATTTAGATTTCTACCGTAGTATTATAACTTTGTTTTTATTTTAATGGAAAAACTTCTTTAGCCCCATTGAGCGATTTTCTTGGAGGGGAAAAATCTCTGGCTCACTGATGACCTCGACATGCTCGTAACGCGCCACTAATGACCTCAACATGCTCGTGACGTATTACGCTTGCGCCAGACTAGCGACGCGTAGTATAGCGGCCTGTGTACAGCAACCAGTATTGTAGTATTGATATTTTGTATTGAGCTTGAGCAACTCATAATATGTTTAATTAATTAATAAACTATATAAAAATGTATATAATTATTGTTCGCAGTGCCAATATATGTGAAAACCATAGTAATGTTAACAACTTCAATTTAAATAGTTCAGACCGAAATCGATTTAAAGATTAAAAAAAGAACACAGTTATTCCTTTGTTTTGGAATTTTCACTCCCGAAAAGATTGACGAGGGCTGTGGTTTAGTTTATGTCGGTTGTGTTACATTCTAATAATATTATAAACTAAATAGTTCATGAGAATGGATGTATGTTTATTACTACTCATTCACGCAAAACCTACCGAACGGATTTCTGTGAAACTCCCCAGTAACAGATCATTCATTAGAATAGCATATAGGCTATAATTCAACGGTATTGTTTAAACTGGTCTAAATATAACGATAAGTCTCAAGAAAGATTGAAAAATCCTGCCATGTTACAAATATCACGGTGACATTTTTTTTTTTTTTACCTAGGTAAATACATCATGGACACGCCACCCTTCGGGGGAGAGAGTGGGTAGCGTGAGACTCGTACTCACTAAAACCCCTCTACCCTCTACCGCCAAAATGGGATGATACGAGATCGTGATTGCAGTCATCGTGCCGGGCCTAATCCACTAAAGAGAGACAGACTGGTACACCCGACCACCCGACTGTCTCCTAGACGGCCGAAAAAAAAAAGTGTCATAATTTGTAAAAATACGAACGCTGCTAAAGTCCCGTGCGGTTATAATTTATATGTGATGATAATATGTGGAATAAATCAAAAATAAGGTAAAAATAAATTAAGCCGCCATAGAATTACTAGTATTAGATTCCCTTACAATATTTTATCTAATTCATAAAATATTGACCGCAGCGATAATTATTTACATTGGTGATTGGAGAAAAAACAATATTTATACAAAAAACAATAGTTTTTACAATTATACTATTTATACATTTTATTATATATTTATAATTTATAATACAATCTATACAAGGCACAGCTAACTTTTTAAATTACATCACACACATTCCATCTTCCATAATAAAAAATTATAACAACTGTAATTACTCATAATCTCTATGAATTTACGTCTATCGTTTGTAGTTTTTACAACCTACGTGACGTATAGTGATGTCAATGATAATACAAAATTATTGTATACAATTTACAAATTAATGTAATTTAATTTATACTAGCAGGCCCGGCGGACGTTGTCCTGCCCTGAAAATAAAAAAATATATACTTTTATGTGCATGAAACGCTTAAGGTGGCTTGACCTATTCCGATTCTATCAACAATTATCATTATATTTCAAACAATTTACAAAAAAAAAACCTTGACAAATTATATACTTAGGCTCGGTTGCACCAGTTAATGTTAAAGTTAAAAATTCGGTTAAAGTTATTGTTAGGCAAAAAATAGGTTGCACCAATTGACAATGGTTAAAATGACGTCACGATTTAACGTTAACTATTACCGCTCCATGTTGGCCGGTTACCGTTATTGTTAATGTCAATTTTTGAATCGGTTGTCATGTTCACTAGAAAAAACTTTATAATATCATGTCGTTGCTAAGAGACATCCTGTGGGAAACTGAAAATAGTTCTTCCGATGACGAAATCAATATATTTGAAGATAATTTGCGTCTTAGAAAGAAAAAAGTTTAATTTCCTAGAATTGGAAAATGTCCACAGGACGACAAACGCTAACGTTTTGTCGTTGACATCTGAAATCTGTCATCAAAAATCTGTTGACAGTCACAGAATAACAATAGTGACACTTGGTGACACTTATAACAAAGTCCTGCCAAGTAAAATATATTACCCTTTTCGATTTTAGGGACTAATTGGCTTATTGAAGTAGCAACCCTAATAACTTTAACAATTACAAAATGTTTGATGGTGCAACTCGTTTTGGCAAATGTAACTGTTAGCAACTCTTGTCATTGTTAAAGTTAACTTTAACAATTACAATAACCACGATTTTGGTGCAACTCAGCCTTAAACCTTCCCCGTGAATTACTCTATCTATTTTGCAATCCATTCCGTAGTTTTTGAGTTTATCACGAACATCCAGACAGACAGACAGACAGACGCAGCGGACGACTTTGTTTTATTATATTAGATAACAGTGTATATGTTTATTAAACAATAATGACGAATATGAACAAGAAAAAGAAAAAAAATGCCAGTGAATCTCTTGAATCAAATTTCAAGGAAGAATTCCTCATGGCGACGACAGAACTGAAACCAGAGCCTGTGGATGTGCAATTCACGGATGTATCGTACACAAACGCGTCATTTGAATTGATTCCCTGTTGTCGAAGCGTCAAATATACAGGTGACAAGGTATCAACATGACAAACATGTTGTGTTCGACCCTACTTAAGTGGAATAAAGGTAGAAAGAAGTGTAAAAATAATGACAGCGCTTAAATAAAAGTTGTTTTTAATAAAGTCTCAACATTCATTTAAATCACAGACGAAGACATAATACGTCCTGCATCAAAACAGGCTGATAACGATGACTTTGATCCCACTTTTAAGGGCTGAGGCGAAATATCTAATTAACCAGAGTTGACAAAACCGAAAGTTAGTTATTCATGCAGCCCGTATCAAGTTGTAAATTAACTTACTTACACAAGGTAACTTCGAACACGATGATAGCTTTAATTACTTCAACGTCACTTGCTTTGAATGTCAAACTCGAGACAAAGTTTCAGGGAAATTAAATTTATCTCTAATTTATAATGTCCAAAATATCTATTCCGGTCACTGCACGAGACGAGGTAAGTAATTATAGGAGGCAATTCAATTACTTCCCACGTAGTAAATCTACTTTGACTTCGAATTTTAATACAAAATTTCGATGCAATCGGATTCAACAAAATTAACAAAATATTTACAGGTATTTTATTTGTACCATCATTTGATTACTTATTGAGTTGTCGTAGAGAATAGTCACTTATTAAATATATATAATACTTATGGAATTATTCTTCACTTCAGTGATTATTATTTTCTTTTTGTTAAAGGCCACCAAACAGGCAGACGGCTCATCTGATTTTAAATGGTCGCCGTTGCCTATAGACAACTCCAACACCTGAGGCATCACTGTTGCATTGCCGACCTTGAAGAGCTTGGTTCAACACGCTTTTGAAGAGTCCCGTGTCTACACTCTGGACGAACACCTTACCAGGAGTAATTCATTTTCCAACGCAAGCATGAGCATAATGAAGGTTCTAACATCCAAAGTCCTTACGATTGTCGCTACTTTACCGGGCTTCAGAGTGTGTGGATGAGCAACCAAGCAGCGACTCTTGTCCTATTGGTGAGAGTGTGAAAAGATGATGAGGACACCATATTAAAAAGATCATCTGAACACTATCCGTTGTCATTTAATGTACCGTAAATTAAACTTTGAACACTTGAAAACCCTCTAATAGTATATCTAAATGCATGGTCCTATAAAATTTCCCATCGGTAACAATACGAGTATACAAGAGAAGAAATTTTAAAAATCCTCGTCTTGATGCCCACCATTAGCGTTGCCCAAAATTGGTCCTGGGTCTTGTTCTTGCGTTTGTAACCCTTGCAAGACTTGAGTAAGACAAGACTAAGCCTGCAAGACTCTTGCAGTCTTGCACTTGAGGCAAGCTGGTTTTTGAAGATTATTGAGTATTTGATTTACATACGAATACTAATAGACGTTCTCTAATATCGACATAAGCATCACGATTATTTCCATCTAATAACAAACAATTTTAACTAAGAGATTTATTCAATCAAATATATTTATGTTGCAAAAAGTATTTATGTATCAACTTATATCATATAGTCTATCCAGCTAGTAGGTACATAAATACAGCAGGCAAAGTACCTAGGTCAGTTTAATTTAATAATTATTATAGATTAATTCTATCAAAAGAGGAACGTAATGCACGCTCTAGCAACATTTTCTTGTTAGCTAAGACGGCACAGAATAGTGAACGACACTTCTGTTTCTTAATCTTCCTAAGAATCATAATATTTATACTCAACTTTCCTTTATCCTTCTTTCTCGGTGTATGTGTATATATAATTAAAAATCTAATACTTCATACTTCGCTTCGAGTATAGAGCATAAATATAATTGTTCTTACATTAATAAGTCTACAATTTGACATGAGTGACGAAGATTCAAGTAGTTCTAATGTAAGTAGTAGTGAGAGTTGTAGAATCCGATCCAAACACACTAAAATCTAAAAGTAAATTTCAATAGGTTTTCGAAATAATTTCTACGTCTATCGATAAACTGTGCAAAAATAAAACAGTTGAAATAAAAATTAAAAATAGAAACGCTATATGCTTAAGGCAACATCATACTATCTTTCCATAAAAAAGAAACACAAATATTTATATAAGCGATGATGGCTCAGTTGGTAGTGTATTCGGACACAGCGTCGAAGGACGTAGGTTCGAATCCAAGCAACTGAGTCGGTGCTTTCGGTGAAGGGAAACATCATGATGAAACCATAGTATGGTGGTAGGGCTTTTTCTAAGCTACCACCCTCAAGTTGAATATCTGTCGCCGAGCACCTGTTGGTGTGTTCCGGCAGCTGCACTTGAGAGCCAGACTCCCCTCTAGGTTAAGCGTGACTTACCATCTTAGACCACATCATCATTTAATATCAGTTGAGATTGTGGTCAAAACGTTAATCTATAAAGTACAAAAACAAAATTATATATATTTCTGTAAATATTCCTGTAGATTCTTTTTCATGTTATTATGTCTATGTAAATTTAAGCTCAAAATATATCGCTATCTGTTGTATTGTTCTAAAGTGTAACCTAACGAGTTTAATAAATAGCGATAGGGTAATATGTATTTGCAAGACTTGCAAGACTCTTGCTGCAAACCCGAGACTGAGAGCGCAATACCAAGACCAAGACTAAGATCGGATGTATTGACGCAAGACCAATACCAAGACTAAGCCAAGTCCCGTCTTGGTCTTGCATTTAGGCAACACTACTCACCATCATTACACAAGAAACTCTTATGATAAATTTTATGAAACAAAACCCCGGTGGGTTTCAAAACTTTGCGTTGAACGACAGAAAACCTTAAAAATTTTAATCGACCATTTTTCTACATGTATTTATTTATTACGTATAGCGAATACCGGTTCCCAACGGTTTTACAGAGAGAGAAAATTTACAGCAACGTTTGGGACTACAACAACAAAGTATAAATTTCAAGAATTTGTTGTCTGTATACAAAGGACGACCGCACGGCTTGGGTCAGCTTAGTTGCCGGGGACCCTATGTTTTAGGTCAACTTAACATCTTGTCACTTAACGTAGTCTAATTTATGCGCAAGCATGAAACGTTTATTATACCATAATAATATTATAATTTTGCATCCTTGAGAGATGCATGAAGAATATAGATTTAACAATACATAAGGTATATTAAAAAAAATCTAGAACAACTTTTCATAATGGACCTTTTGGTATTTTTCACTTCGGCACCATTTAAAATATTGCTTGTCTACGTTATTATGGATTTAACTCATGAAAATTTAGTTTGACATTTCAGGAGAGTGTCGCTCGCCTTCAAATTACTTTCGGCAATGAAGCACCAAGAAAGTCTTCTATTTTAGTACGTTTGCAGAATTCCAACACGGTCGTGTTAAAACTCAGTGACAAATTTCGTGATGGTTTTCCACCTACCGCTGTGAACAACGCAAAATATCAATGTTGTACGCTGTATGATCGAAACATACAGGTATATACAATATACACTCTTTCTGCTTGTAATCCCTCGGATAAGCAGTAATTTAACCCGAGACACGTTATCTCGTAACCTTTTTCATCATCTGAAGAAGTGTACGTTGTTTACAATACAATATAGTATAAACACCACGACAAAGTTTTAATAAAAATTTATCGCAATATTATCCACTTCATTTAATTTAAGTGTCATAAATCACTACATAGTATAAAACAAAGTCGCTTTCTCTGTCCCTATATCCCTATATGTATGCTTAAATCTTTAAAACTACGCAACGGATTTTGATGCGGTTTCTTTTAATAGATAGAGTGATTGAAGAGGAAGGTTTATATGTATAATAACATAAATTAAATAGTGGAGAAATACTGTTATTTTTGAGGTTACTCCAAATTTAACGCGTGCGGACCACGGGCAGTAATGAATAAATTAAAACTACTGGATGGATTTTAATCATTTTTTCAGTCAATGACATAGG
Organism: Antheraea assamensis; assembly: GCA_035772565.1. Classification (NCBI taxonomy): domain Eukaryota; kingdom Metazoa; phylum Arthropoda; class Insecta; order Lepidoptera; family Saturniidae; genus Antheraea; species Antheraea assamensis. The sequence continues at coordinate 118,629 of JAQQSE010000294.1, forward strand.
CTATATATTGTATACCCGTGCGAAGCCGGAGCGGGCCGCTAGTTTTAGATAAAACGTTGAGGTCATTGACGAAAGCCATTAAGCGCGCCACACAGGGTGATAGCAGACTTTGCAAAATTGATGAGTTACGTATTTAGGGTCACGATCAAGCGAATATAATAGAATATACAAAAATGACACTCTGAAAGGATACCTTTGTTCTATTGTTATTGTTCACAAAATTGATATTAAGGCGCTTTAACAATTCTCTTTTTTTTTCGTTTCACGAAAGTTCTTTCGATTATACTTACAAAATTTTCCATCTTTTGTTTATGTTTGTCTGTCAGACAGTATGCGTACATAAGTTATTTTTATTCTAAAGTGTTTTTCGTATAGTTTTCACCGTGCAATGGTTTATATATCGAGGATATATTCTAAGAGGCTTTCAAATAAAATTCAAGCCATGAGGCTTTACAACAAATCTGAGTGGTCACCTTCGCCTATGGAAAATTCTTTAATAAGGAAATTGTAACGTTTTAGTAATTAGGCTTAGATAAGAGTTTACCTTGGCACAGCCATTAGACTTTATGAATAGTTGACAAGCTAATTGTACAACGTGTGCCTATTATTATCATATACATTATCTTTGGTCATAAACTAATTTTTCATCCATTTATACAGATACAGGCACTAGTTCCACTAATGCGAAGAGACTATTGCAGCAAATAGGAGAACAATTCAATGAAGTCGGAAAGATAGAGTGTATTATTTTGTCATGAATTTCACCGACCAAGCCATTTGTCTGGGCGGATTTTGTCTGTACTGATTGATATACATCGGTATTGTGTCTCGAAATAAATATGTACTCTTGAATATGAATTCAAAATACAGACCAAACGCCGCGGACAAGTACATATATGTATAAGTACCTATGTCCAGGAAATTCAACAGAAATATCGAGACTCGTTACTCCGTTTCCCATATACGTCTCATGGCATCTAATTTTGCACATTTTAGTGACCATGTTATAAGTCGTAAGTATTACTTTTATAATATACTAGCTGTTGCCCGCTGCTCCGCGTGCGTTTTTTTTATAATTGTAAATTATTTCTTATAAGATCGGCTATCTGTTAGTGAAAGTTCCGTGAAAAATGGTTCAAACGTTTTGAAGATAGTACTACAGACGAAGCCACGGATGACAGCTAATCTAAAATAAAGTAGCCTATGTCACCCGCTGTAATTTTAACTATCCGTCAATGAAATTTCTATCAAAATCGGTCCAGCCGTTTTGGAGATTACCCGGAACAAACAGACAGACAGACAAAAATTTAAAAAATTGTGTTTTTGTTATCAGTATCGTGTATACGTTCATATCCAATCAGTAAAAAGTAAAAAGTCGTTATGTTGATATTACATACAGCCACTTTATTTTATTTTTTATATTATAGGGGACATACGAACAGGTGGATCACCTGATGGTAAGTGATCACCGTCGTCCATAGACACTAGCAACACCAGGTTGCCGGCCTTTTAAATATGTGGGCCTCCGGCGCTCTCACTGGCCGAACGAAACGCAACAGTGCAAGCACTGTTACTTCACGTCGGTTTTCTGTGAGAGGGTGGTACTACCCCGGGCGAGCCGACCCATTCATGCTGAAACTAGTAATAGCTTCAGCGTAGCTCTACCACCTACAAAATTACATTACACGTACACATACATTATATGTATATAGATAAAACGGGGTCCACTATCATTCACGGCTCGGTACAGCTGTACCCATAGTCTCCTTTTGTCGCCAGGCTCGAGTATCCCTCTGCTTTGTTTGTAATAGGTACCGTTACTTTCGTTCCTATCGTGTGGATGAATTTATTTATTTTAATAATCATTTATAATCAAAACTATACAAATTTTAAAACTGTATGCAATATATGTATGAAATAATAGTTAGCTTAGTGTAGCGTAACTTAGTTAGACTCGGGAAATTCAGTGACGGTGCACCTACATACATACATTCGGTAATCGAGTTTTATTTATAAAAAACTTAAAATTGTACGAATTGAAATAAAAAATTGCGCACAATATACTTAGAGACAAAAAACGTTACACAATAGTATTGTTTTTTTTTTTAACAAAGAGTAAATAACAATAATGTAGCCTTTTGCACAAAGATATTCAATAAATGGACAAAAGCGATTTTTTTATTATTTTTGGTTATCAAAAAAAAACCCTTTTATTTCATACATTGTTTGCAAATTATACACGAACCGTGAAAACCTTGCATCGTAATGTCACCATTTTGTTAAAAAAAAAAACAATTTAAATATAAAACGAACCGTCGCACATAAATAGTGATGTGCATAAAAAACACGGAAACAAAGAACTTGCCCACAAAGTTTGTACAATAAGAATCAGTCAAATATGAAAATGTACCAAATTATAAACGAAAAAAGTTCGTATTACAAAGGTTTATAAGACTTCACGCAAAAACTACCAAAAAGGTTAATAAAACTTTACAGTGATATAGCTTATACAATATTAGAATAAGACACAGAGTATAATTTATAAAAATATTGTTTAAAAGGCCACAATATGACGAGAATAATAAAGTAAGTTTCAAAAAATCCTCACATCTGATAGTTATCTCTCAATTATCACGGTCGTCATTAATAAAGGCACAAGTATAAAACAAAGTCGCAGGCGGTCACTAGTACAATGTATATAAAAAACTAGCTAACCCAGCGAACTTCGTATCGCCTAACAGTCGATTCTTTCATTTTTTTTGATACTTATTCTGCTATTCAAGACGCTATATAATGTTAAATTTTACAATCGTGTATATATATTGACTAATATTGACATTAATATTTATACGATACTAACGTCACTCAATTGTTTTGCCTTCCCGGAACACCTCTCCACTAACACTTAAACTTTATGCTATGGTATTAAAGTTCAAATTGACTTATAAGTATTATTGCGAATCGTTTGTATGGGAGTATACAAAAGTATTGTTTTTAGACTTTTCAGGCAATTTTTCCATTTTTTCTCTCCGTAAGAACCATCCTCGTACTTCAAGGAATATCCGAAAAAAATTATTAACGAAATCGGTTCAGCTGCTCTCGAGATTTGCGCTTAGCAACACATTCAACGATTCATTTTTATATTATAGAAGACTAGCTGACCCCGGCGAAACTCGTAACGCCTTACAGTCGATTTTTTAATACTTATTCTGCTATTCGGGACCATCGTATAAATATTGACATTCATATTTTTACGATACTGACGTCACTCAATTGTTTTGCCTTCCCGGAACCTCTCCACTAACACTTAAACTTTATGCTATGGTATTAAAGTTCAAATTGACTTATAAGTATTATTACGAATCGTTTGTATGGGAGTATACAAAAATATTGTTTTTAGAATTTTCAGGCAATTTTTCCATTTTTTCTCTCCGTAAGAACCATCCTCGTACTTCAAAGAATCTTCTAAAAAAAGAATTAACGAAATCGGTTCAGCTGCTCTCGAGATTTGCGCTTAGCAACACATTCAGCGATTCATTTTTATATTATAGATAAAATATATTCGAAATCATGCCGGCCATCAAATCGCTTCTAATTTGGGCATTCAATTCGAACAATTGAAAAGCGTTCGTGTTTATCCAATCGTTGGTAATTGGCAGATAGTATGTGTTGCTGAACATAAATTGTTAATATAAACGCTTCCAGTGCGTTATTTCTGATCTATAGAGATAGAGAAATAGAGAGAGACCATGTAGCCAGATATGGCAACTTAAAAAGAGTTCAGTATTAGATGATAAGAGATTTTCAACTTGAGGATGGATGCCAGCCAGGTGGGCATTAGAAAAAGCTCTACCACCATGCTATGGTTTCATCACGACGTTTTCCTTCACCGAAAGGCCTCATTCATCGAAGGCCGTATACGCTACCTACCATTGAGCCATCATCGCCACACAGTTGTGAATTTTATTTGGGAAGAAGGAATGACACTTATTATTTGTAAAACACACGTCCATGTATACTTCATAACATATAAACTTTAAAAGAAAAGGACAAGTATAACAAATAGACTTCTGTATTGTGAAGGTGTGTGTAACAAATTCCCATCGAGTCAGCATACATGCTGAGTGATCGTATGTATTTAAATCATTGCCTTTAATCTATACATGTAATAAAAATGAAGTGTCTGTATGTAATATCAAAATAACGACTTTTTACTGATTGGATATGAAGAAATACATGATACTGATAACAAAAACACAAAAAACAAAAATACTATTTTTAAAATTTCTGTCTGTGTATCTGTCTGTCTTTCTGTATATTCCGGGTAAAATTTTCAAAACGGCTGGACCGATTTTGACAGGAATTTCACTGACGGATAGTTAAAATTACAGCAGGTGACATAGGCTACTTTATTTCGGACTAGCTTTTACCCATGGCTTTGTTTGCAGTACTATTTCCAAAACGTTTGAACCATTTTTCACGGAACTTTCACTAACAGATAGCTGATCTTATAAGAAGTAATTTACAATTATAAAAAAAAACGCATGCGGAGCTGCGTGCAACAGCTAATTAAATATATTTTACGTCTACAGGCTCACAGTAGATAATTAAGTATATTTTACTAAGCGTGAATGTTCCTATTACGTTCAACAGATGGCGCGCTAAAGTAAAAAGTTTCTGTATACAAATAGATGAAGATACAATAGTTCAGTAGGTCCCTATTTTTCATCTGTTGCATCAACCAGTTTTTTAAATTAAATGTTTGCTTAGTTACGTGTTGTCAATAAAAAAATGGAATATAAGTTACTTTTTCCTCACGTTATCAACGAGTCGAAACCGTCATTTATAAGCGAATAGAATCGTCATATTTCACAGATCATTAACGTTTAAAATTTAGAACATTTGATCAATATTCAATACATTTCCTAGCATTTAAAGAAAAAATTGAAAAAAAAAATACCTCACGACTGCAGACCTCACGAGGCACAGGTCAACAGACCGTTGGCAGCATAGTTTAAAAAAAACTGTTTTTCTATTATATATTATTGGGTCACAAACCAAACATCACACTAATAATAATACAGTACACATTAGTAAACATTCAATATACACGTGAGTGTGTGTCTTAAAATAGTGAATATAACATGCTATTTTAATAATAGTATACATCACAAATTTTATCTATACATCGAAATGAGTTTCTACTTTTAATTTAAACAGTCGTAAGAAAGAAGTAAATGTATCAACCAATTGGTCTATGCCGTTATATCCAGAAAACATACGATACAGAGCAGCGTGTTGACCGACATTGGTTCTGCAGTATGGTGTCATGAAAGTTTTCCTATTAACTACTCGAGTCCCAGGACGTGGTAGTACAATTTTAATATGCTCAAGTAAGTCCTCGCAGTCAACCAAACCATGAATCAACTTATACAGAAAGATTATATCGGCAGTTTTCCTTCTATTATATAAGGTTTTCATTTTGTAGTGTAAAAGTCTAGCCTCATAAGATGTTAGTGATCCTCATTTCTTATCTCAATATGTAAGATGACATACAAAACGCTTTTGTATCTGTTCAATTCTATTTGAGTGTATATCATAGCACGGATTCCACACTTGGCTGCCATATTCCAGAAAACTTCGGATTACGCTATTGTACACGGGTATTGTAACCCGAGGATTTGCAAATTTTTTGAGATGTCTCAATATAAAACCTGATAATCGAACTGCTTTACGTACTATGTCATCAATGTGATAGCAAAAACTTAAATGATTGTCCATAATCACTCCCAAGTCACGAATGCGCGAGACTTTATTTAATGGAACATTTTCAATATAGTAATCATTTTCAAATGGATTATTTTATTTTGAAATTTTCATAAAGCAGCATTTTTTTACTATTTAAAAATATGTTGTTCTGGTTACACCATTTACCAACGTCATTGATTTGCGTTTGTAATGTATCCTCTAGGGACTCTATGACTTGGTATAGTTTTAGGTCGTCAGTATACATATGGAACTTACAAGTAATTAAGTTAGCCAAACCATTAATAAAAATCAAAAATAATATAGGTCCCATGTGTGACCCTTGTGGCACACCCGATAGTATAGTAATCATATGTGACCCATAACCCTAAAACGTAACTAGCTGGGAACGATTTCTTAAGTATGACTGACACCAACGAAGTAAAGAACCATGAATCCATCGTATTCCACATTTTACGCAATAATAAGTCATGGCTTATCAGATCAAAGGCTTTACTAAAATCTGTGTATATTGCATGCACGTCTTTACCTTTATCTAAAGACATTGCAACGTCACTAGTTACTGTTTAACATGCTAATATAATTATTTAACTACTAATGATTCAAAAGAAAACAAAGAATAGATATAGGACGATAGTTCGATACCTCGCAGGTGTCACCACTCTTAAGTACGTGGGAAATTTGAACTAATTTCCACTGTTTTGGGAGAACTCCAAGTGTTATTGATTCATTATAAATTGATGTTAAGGAATATTATATAAGTCGAGGTTTGACCCTTCTGGCACTTTTAAGCTTATTGCCATTCCGCTGAATGGATTGAGCATTTGCCCCAAAGCCCAATGAAGTTGTAAAGGGCCTTTAGACCAACAGCAGTTAGTTCGACAACATACACAATGGTAATGCGTTCGGGAAACCACGTCAGTCGGCGTAATTGCGAATCTAAGCGATGTGCCGAAGGTTTCGTTGGCAGTCAACATCGTGGGGAACCTAGTGGAAGAGCTATGCTCGCCTGGTCGCATGGACCCTGGGCATCAAGATGGAAATCTTTAATCAAGCACTATTTAAGTGTATTCCGGTATCTGAATAGAGACAACTTTTAATCGTGTTACCGCTTTAGACTACATCGTCATTTAACGACCATTAATTACAATTGTGGTCAAGGCTAAAAACCTACCTACCTATTATAAATTTAGATTAAATAATAAAAACGCGACCAACAACTAAACATCATAAGTCAGGTCATAAAGTGTATGTTAAGTATATATATAAAATCTTAAAACTATTTAAATATCACATTCAATATGGATTTCGCAAATTATTACTAACGTATTGAATTATACATTATATTCTCATCAGGATGTGAAACAGGATGATTTATAATCTATGCACATAAATAGAATTATAGTGTCTTTTTATAATATCCAAATAGCTTTAGACTAAATGGACATGAAAATGTATACGGTAGTTATAATAAAAAATATTTTTTAAACTTTTCCGTCTCTGTCCGTTTGTTCCGGCTAATCTCCAAAACGGTTGGACCGATTATGACAGATCTTGCACTAGCGCATACCTGATGTAGGGGTATAAGGAGAAGCTTAACCTTCGTTTCGGAGATTAGCCGGTACAAACAGACAGACAGATAACAATTTTAAAAGTTGGCTTTTATTATAAGTACCATATACACTTTCATACGTATTTAGTATGAAGGGAGTCTCGTTCGAGCAGCGGTCGAGTGCACACGTGCGCTCGCTCGCAGCTCTGACGGTCCGTTCGGCTCGCCGCGCTCGCCTACCTGCGCACCAGATGTTGGCATTCCAACGATTTCGTCGCTGCCCGACCCGCATTGTTCCCGAGTGAGTCATCGCCGGTGCTATTGTACTCGAGCTTGTGAAATTCGAAGAAAGAAAACATCTGCTGCGAAGCCGCACTTTAGTGTGTTTACTCGGCTATTGTCAATCAACACGCTCTTTTCAGAGCGACGGTGCACCTCCTTTAGTGTACCACATAAACCGCACTTTTCGGTGCGAAGCCGTACACACTGTGCAGTGCGTCGTTTCACCGTGCTACGCATCGTACTTCGTGCTGCGCTTCGAGAGTCGTGCAGCGCGTCGTGTGCCGTGCAGAGCGTCGTTCTTCGCGCCGCGCCGTGTGCAGTTTCGAAGAGAAGATTCGCGTTCGCGTCGCGTCGCGTTTTCCCTTTGGCCCGGACACGGATTGTCCGTTAGATTTGAATTAGGCGCACCCCCCTGCCCCTCAGGCAGGGAGGTTAGTCATGTCTACCCCCGCGACCCCGCGTGCCCATCCGGCCCTTCCGGCCGTTGATGATACCGTCCACCTCGAAGAACTGTTACGCTTCCACATGTTCGTCGAAAAGGAAGACCCGCAACTCGTCTCGGAATACAACAGACTCCGGAAAGTCTACGCGCGCAATCCTCCCGGTAAGATACCGCGTTGTTTCTCCGCGAACCCTTTCGCGAATCTCCCGGACGACCCGTTCACGAGGCTCTCGGACTTCGACTCCGATGACGACTCTGATATGGACTACGATACTGTCCCCGCGACCGCGCCCGCGACGGAAACCACGGCCGCGACCGTGCCTGCGCCCGCGACCACGCCCACCGATGACGACGGTTTCACAACCGTCACGCGCCGCGGTAAACGCCCACGCGCCGCGATTCAGACCGATAGCGACTCGGCTGCGGGACGTCCAATCCCAAAGCAGTCCAATATAGGTGGCGCTCGGGTGCCCCGAGCCTCTCCCACGCCCTCTGCCGCGAATTCGGCTAAAGCCTCTGCTGCGGAACCCGCGGTCGCGGCTAAGAAGCCACGCCTACCGCCTCCCGTCACCTTCCGTGACAAAGCCCGTTGGGTAGAGATTTCTGAAGACCTTAAGTCGAAGGAAATCGTCTACAAGTCCGCCGTCAACACTGTTGCCGGCATTTCTATTCGTGTTTCGACCCCCGATGAGCATCGCAAGCTCACCAAATATTTCAGGGAGCGTTAGCTCCCTTTCTTCACCCACGCGCTCGAGGAAGAGCGCCGCCTCCGTGTCGTCATTCGGGAGTTCCCTCTGAACTCACCGAATACGACATCTGCGATTGCCTGAACGGTCAGGACTTCCCAGTCCGGAGCGTGCAGCGCATGCACCACCCACGTACGAAGGCCCCCTTCAACCTGGTGTTGGTCACTCTGGACCGCACCTTGGAAGGCAAGGCTATTTTCAGCCTCAACTCAGTTTGCGGCCTGTCCCCTGTCTTCGTCGAGCTTCCTCGCAAGTCCCAGGTACCCTCGCAGTGTCACAACTGCCAGGTGTACGGTCATTCCGCCCGACACTGCCACCTGCGTCCCAGGTGTGTCAAGTGTCTCGGGGATCATTCCACTAAGGAATGCCCCCGCACTCCCGAATCCGTCGAGCCTCAGAGCTGCGTCCTCTGCGAGCAAACGGGTCATACCGCGAACTATCGCGGGTGTCCCCGTGCGCCTCGCTCGACCTATCACCGTCGCGGCGGTCGTGCGACCCGGTTCAGGGCGCACGGCCCGCCGACTCGGACGAATCGGCCTCCGCCTCCGCCCACACAAAGCCAGAAGGCTTTCCCCGACCTGCCGGGCACCTCCAGTGCGCCGGCAGCATCCGCTCCTGCGCCGAGCGCGCTCTCCTGGCGCGTAAGGCCTTCCCCGCCAGCTCCCTCGGCTCCTAAAGCCAAGCCCCAGCCCCCAAAGGCTCTGTGCACTCCTGCGCCACCTATCGCGGTTTCAGCATCGACCTCCGGTATAGACTGGATAGCTCGCTTACTTTTGGTACACGATGTACAAGAGATAATCGCATTTAACGCGTTAGTTAATAGTACGTCTGAGCTCGGGCTCTTAAACGCTATCTCCGCTTTCCCGGCCGTCGCGACCACGGTACAGCAATTAACCCGCGCCGCGCATAAATAAATTCGCGTAAATCAAAATATCAGATCGAACCCGCGTGTTCATACATAATAGACCGATACATTAGGATTTGTTGCGTAATTATTTAGTTAAATCGGCACCGTGCCGTTGTACTTCATTTTTTAGCTCGATTCCCTCTCAAAAGATGCGTGTTTGCGCCCACGCCCGCGACTCTCTGCTCACGCCTCCGTGAGCGGGGAGTGAAGATTCGATCGCGCACACTCGTCGCGATTTTTCTTGTACCTGCTCGAGCCTAGGTAGTCCCTCGATGTGAAGCCCTCGAGTATGTTACTCGCGCGAATACAGTGATTTACACATGTTCTACACTTACACGATCACCCCACACTCTTGCACATCTAAGCACTCAGTGGTGGGCTGTTTTTTTGCCCTTTTCGGACTGAAATAGGTCACATAACATAGTAGTCAGATACCAAATACACATATACATTCGTGAAACATGCATGGTCACACATGCATTTTTCACGAATTCATATATGAGTATTGTATGGATAGATAGCTTAGCTAGCTTAGTTAGTTCGGGAATCCGGCGACAGCTCAAGCCGAAGTGCACCGAGTGCCCTTGAGATGTTTCGCCTAAAAAACAATCGGGTGAGTGCCCTAAGCGCTCCCCTTAGTAGTCCGGTGGAACTGTGAAGGCCTAATAAGCCGGCAGTGTAGGTCAGTTCGAAAAAAAAAAAAAAAAAACGTATTTAATATCATATTATATTCCTATTTTGAAGTCCCTAAGATTATTTTATTTCTATAGATAAAGCATACGAAGACACGAGTATAAACTATATACAACAGTCAAATTACCATCAGGTTTTTTTAATACAATGATTATAATTTTATACAATCATATGCGTACAAATGGAAAATATATTAAAAAAACATGCTATTGGCATACGTAACTTAGTGAAACAGAAAACCATTCAGTTGTATTAATTATAATGCAGTTCTTTTTGAACTCCAAGATAAATATTGATATTTTGCAGTGATAACTTCTTATGGGAGGGTTAACTGCTTCGTTACGTAACGCGTTACGATGCCTATCTGTCTGGCTTCCCTTTCTCTCGCGCATAAGGCAGCGATAGGTGTGCACATATTCAAGAATTGTAACTAAGAATAAAATATACTTTATAATCAATAAAAGGTTTTATTAATAAATAACCTTTCCTTACGTTATCATATTATTATACATAAAATTTAAGTAATAACCTATTCTTTTCTCAAGTTAAACAATTTCAATATTAAATAGTTCAACATACAGTAGCTTAAGTTATCACTTCTATCGGGCGTCCCGAGACGCATATGTTATTTTTATCACAATATTTTCTAGATTCGTGTTTAAGAAGTAGAACTAAAAAGGTTCGAAATGCGTGCACAATCGCAGACCACTATCATTATATGTATGTAGTTAAGATACATCAGGAAACATTAAAAGCATTCACAAGTGGACAATTACTAAAGAATAAAGTTAAAAATATAAAAAAAAAACTCACAGTTTTATCCAGCAGCCAGCTCGCAGGAAATATCAAGGGGACGTACGTTATCATATACACCATTGAAGTCCATGACACAACTGTACTGTCCACACCGTAATACTGCACAACTATGTCCTGTATTATCGTATACTGAGTCCACTGGACCGAGTTCGACGCTGAGTATAAGATGAACAAGCCCAACATCAACCAACGGTATTTGTACACGACGTATTGTCTATTGCCGGGATCCAAGTTGAGGTCGTCCATAACGCTGCCGCACAAAGAATCCCGCCTTGTCGAATCTTCCGGTATGAACAGTTTCGAACTCGCCGGCTCCGATGGATTTATCAGGCCGTTCCGTATCATATTCTTATTGATAGACATCTCTCTTATCCTTCAGATTGATATCTTAGGATAAGTGTCTGAGATTAATTTTAGGAGTTCACTGCGTTGGACCACAAAACGACTAGCTGTCGTAAAACTATTTTCTTATGTACATATTAACCTAAGTCGTGACGAGTATAGAACAATTCCTTTAGATGATAAGACACTTCTCACGAGGCCAACGTTTGTAAATATTTCAAAACAATAGTTTCATATCTCACGCTACGAATATGTTTATTTTTTTCAGACTCCTTCCTGTGCATTTCAAAGCGCTAATTTTTTCTTGTCTTCTATACAATTGTCGAACGATCACGCAATTTGTAAAATTCACCAATAAAAAACAGTTACTAAGCCACAATAAGACATGATTTCGAATAATTTTCCAAGACGATATCGGTAGTGACTGTCAACGCCGATAGAAGCAATAAAGATTAGACTAAACAACGCTTATCTGACACTAATTCTTCATTAGATTACTGTATTGCTTGTGATATTATTATATCAGTTACTAAATAAGTTAATACTAGCATAACGATAACGGACAAAATATATTATAGTAGCGTATATAAATGTACGTTTTAACAATGCCGTTATTCTGAAAAAATATAACGGAATAATTGAAGATGCGGCTTTACTTTCACAAAGCTTGAATTCATACTATATTATTATAAAACTTTGTTTTATTACTTTGTGTGCTTGAACGTGCTGATCTCTAGAATTACCAATAATCTGTTTATAATGTAAAAATAACAGTTTTTTAATAAATGGATATGAAAGTATATACAGCAGTTATAACAAAAAAGCAATTTTTATCTATGTGTTTGTTCCTTGTAACCTTCGAAACGGTTGGATCGATTTGGACGGGACTTTCATTGAGAGATCGCTGATATTATAAGGAGTAAGTTAGAAAAAAAAGGTTCTGCGAAAGTATAATAAACTTCAAAAGAAGTATCCAATACCGCGTGCACCTGACTCAAACGTTTACACTGAACACAATTTGCTAAATTATACAATTATCAAATATTTCGTAATTATCAAATGGAGAAGTATATGAACAAAGAAGAGTTATTGTATTAGAATATTATTTTATCAAATCCTTTAATATTATTTTTAGACTCAAGACTAGTTATTAACTTTCTTCTTTTTTTTAGAATTAGGCAAGACACTTTTAATTATGCTTTAAACGTACAATTTCTATAAAACACATTTAAAGCTTGATTCAATAAATTATATAACAAAAGAGAAAGATGGAGAAAGAAAATTGGACTTATCTTGTATAGTCGACGTCATCGCCATATAATGGAACGATGACAAAGATCAAAAAAACCCTTCGAAGTTTTTTTTAAACAAATAAAAGAAGAGAAGATCTGACGATCATAACAGCATATATCCAAATGTAATATTTAGCTGCAAAACTGTTCAGGGGATATAGTGTGCAGAAGACTTCCTTCTATTTCACATATGTTATCTCATATTCTGAAACGGTTAAAAGAAGCAGCAAAGATTAATGAAAAGATGAAAAAACTATATTCTTTTAGATTTTCACTGCAGTGCAGCTCTTAGAAGTCATTAGTCACTATAATAGCTTCAGGAGCTAAGATTATGCTCCAAACATTCCTGGATATCATAGTAAAGAGGGTTCTTAGTGCTGAGAATGCGCAAGGCAAGTAATTATTGCTAATGTCTAAGTGAAGATTTGATGGTACTTCCAAACAAAAATGATAAAACTAAAAAACTGACAGGGACCAATATGACACAAGAATATTGATGACTTCTCTGGTACCACTAAAACTAGTTGATATTGCACGAATCTAAAACCTTGTGAATATCATACTGTTGTCCAGCGTAGTGCAGAATACCTTCTACGCGTACCTTGCTGACACGATTTCGAAAAAGTAGGCTGCTAGAGGAATTGATTACTGACAAATGGCAGAAGCAAAGAAAAAAATTTCCAAAATTTAAATTTACTAGTTTAGTCTTTTGGTGAGCATGTTATGTGAAACAATCTGTAGCAACTATTAATGACAGAAATACAACAAGAAAGTTTTTTTTTATTCCCCAATAAAACTGCAGCTATTATTGAGTTAGACGAAATGCTAGAACGAATAAGAAAATAACTGACGTCGTCAAATTCAAAGATTATGCCTTTATAACAGCCGAAAAGTACGATAATTGGTATCACATGATTCCAACAGTACATTGTTGATACATGCAAGGAAATCATTACCACTAATGCAATTGTGCCAATTTAGAACCACTCAAAGGAAGCTTCAGAGGCCCGCAATAAAAAATTTAAAAGGTCTTCTTGCTACATCGTTCCCGAAAAAAGAACAGGCAAATAGTTAACGAATATATGACTCAATATGTGTGTTCTTTTTTCTGTAAAGTATCCTTAAGTGTACGATCGTACACTTCTTTAAAACGCAAGTAACGCACTTCCGATCCCCTTGGTGTTGCTACTGTCTATGGACGGCTGTGATCATTTATCACCACCTGTTCGTTTGTCCCCTATAATATAAATAAAATCCTACGCTCTATGCCTTAAAAAAGCACACATTCTTCGCTGTTATTTTAAATTTAATCCATTTTTAGGAAATATAATTCGTGTTTTTGGATGTATCCAACGTAGAACCACATTCAGAATTAGGATCTGAAGAAAGCGACACACAATGAATATTAAATTATGATTTTCTAGTTTATTATATTTTTATAGAAAATGATATTTATTTTACGTATGTAATTAAAGACAATATTTACTTCAATATCTACGGGTTTGCATCTTTATGGATGTAACTTTTTAAATTTCGTTTATATTTGAGAAAAATGTTTAGAGAATTGAACAAGAAATTGTTTAGGAGAAAATTGTGAAGCATCCCGATAACAGTGACAGCTTAAGCCATACTTTTAAATTCTTTATATATATTTTTTATTAATAATTAATCTTAGGCTAGTCTAGATAATGTTATAAGTTTAGATGACGTCAATTTCGTAACATATTAGTTCTTCTTTGTTGACATACTTCTCGATTTTTTATCATCGTCGTTTGTCAAAATCATAAATGAAGGAGGCCGCCATATTGTTTTGCCTCTTTTATTGTTGAAAATTATAATGAGTCAGGCACAAAACGGATATATCTGTTTCCTTTGAGTATTAAAACTTGTCCAAGTCCAAGAAGAATAAAAAATAATTGGCATTTTATTTAAAAAAAATGCAATAGTGACCGCAGTATGAAGTAAATAAAAAAAAAACATAAATAATTAATACTGTAACCGTATGAAAAGATACTATGGTTTTCTTTGCAGTTCCAAAGATTAACTGATTTTTATGACAGCTTAATACAATTTTTACGTAAATTAAGTATAACATATATGAGTATAATAACGGTACACAGAACATAATTCAACAAACAAAAAGGCATTTAAAAATGAATGTCTTTAAGTCTATGAAAGAGTTTTTGGCGGGATCTTGGTCTGTGATGTAGTGGCTTTTATATTTTACTCATAATCTTGTGTTATTAGACTCTATATTTTGTAATATTGGTGGTGTTTTACGTAATATAGTTCGGTTATTATGCACAAGTGAAGTGAATGGGAAATAATACCACGGAGCATGTATTCTGAGATGCCACCAAAACTCCATGGAAAGTTCTAACAAGGAAACCACCATCTTGTTAGAACATTATAATTATCACAATACACTTACTTGGAACATTCTACGTTTTAATAAACTTATATTATTTGTAAACTTTCTGCTATAATCCCTCTTGAAACAAAACATTGACACTGGCAAATGCTTCTGCGGTGCCAAAACAAGAAGAAGAAGAAGTCTATGAAAGGCAATTTTCAACCTCTTTCTTCTCATTCCCTTGTTTATATTGTATAGAGAAAAATAATTACATTAATATATCACAATTTAATAGTCAATTAACTACACTATTCTCTATTGACAGATACAAAAGAAAACCGAATTTGTAAAGCAACTTTTGGGCCGCTTAATTCAATTATTGATATAAAAATTAGATCCGTTAAATGGGGTTCCGCTCAATTTAATTACAAACATAAGAAGTACGTACGTTCTAGTCATTATGGTCGTGTGGTTTAGGTCGGCACGATGGAATAATAATGATTCGATTTCCGCATATACGAACTAAGTATGTGGCAATAAATGTTTCGCAGTTGGTCTGCATTTTTTACGCTTTTGATCAAGAATTTTAGCAAATAACTTAATCTGTCGTGTAGTGATGTTATTTTTATTTATAAACTTAAGTTATTCATTGATGTAGGTATGCATATGAATCGGGCAATTTACCCAACAGACCTTATTTCCCGCAATGTGAAGAATAGAAGAAATTAGAAATAATAAAAACATGATCCAAAACTTTCTGGATATTTCTTTTACAAAGGCCACCATTTTGTTAGAACTCTGTTTATAGATTAGAATAACAGTACTAAATTTGGCCGTAACAACTCGTATCAGACAGTCTTAAAAAAAATAAAATGAAACTACTAACTAAGTATTGTAAAATCTAGCAACAAATATATACAACAAATTCAAATAAAACATCAAGCTCTTAAATGAAATCGTTAACAACACAACTTCTGTGTCATCATTGTTCGGTTAACTCGTAAATAATCGTATACGAAATTTATTAGGCGATAATGACATTGGCTAAAAATAATCACATATAATTCACGTTGTATAAAGTAAACAGAGATAATGAATTCATAATACAGAATATAATTTATGCGTTCGAATTATAATATCATTTTTTTTTCCTATAACTTTTTTTAATCGTAGTCTGTATACTTTTTTACATCTTACTACAATTAACCTCAGTACACTAATTACAAAAATCTCTTCTTCTTCTTCTCTCTTTGGGAAGCAATTCAATTTATTGAAGATTATTACTGCCAATATAAATTGAGTAAATGTACCGTGTTTTGGCGTCAGCGACCTCGAGCAATTGCAGAGTATTAACAAAAATGATGGCGTCCTTGTTAGATTTTTCCTGAGAATTTGCGATATCATGAAATTTATTTTTCATATTGTTATTTCTGATCTATATTACTTGTGCATGACAACCTAATTATATTACAGAAAATACTACCAATATTGTATAATATAAGATAAAATAAAAACCTAATACACAACAACGTAAAAACCCGCAAAAAACTCTTTAACTTACTATAGATAATAAACTTCGAATAATAACGCTATTCTAATTCTAATTAGTAAAAAAGTTTAATAGAAGCCGTAAGGAACTAATGATTGTTTGTTCTGGCTGGTTACAAAAAAACAAACATTGTACTATATTTTATTTATTTGTAAATATATCCTACACGGTGAATTTATTTTATAGTCACTTTAATCTAAAAGTGTAAGTTTTCAATTACATGCTTATTATTCAATAACCCTATTTTTTCTGTTTTGTTCTACATATTTTAAAAATATTAAAATAGTTTAAACCTTTTACTGAGCAATCTTTTTAATGTTGAAAACTAATATTATTTGTACATATAAATTACTTTTATAGTAATGACCTTAATAAATTAAATGTTCATATGTAATATTTTTACAAATGAATACTTACTAACCATTATTAATTAACCTAGACCTTAACATTTGTTATCATACCTATCATTATCATGATTTTACCCTACCGTTCCCTAATACGTAGTATATACTCTTTGCCCTACCGCTACCGGCTATCTACTTTGACGACGTCATTTAAAAAGAGATAGAAAATAACCTCAAAATCACCGTCTCATGAGATTCCTGTAATAAATTTACCGTGAACACTGCCTAAAATAAAATATATATCGTAGTCGTATGAGTTTATATTATTTTTTATATCACATATTTCTCGCAACAACCACAGATTCACATACAACACGGAACTATGTAAATTTTGCGAAGCCGGACACTTTTTAACGAGCATTAATTCTGAGACTATCGTTCGACCACGAAACAGCCAATGACGAACTATTACACACTACACGTGCTCACACATTATAAACACCGCGCGTTTAATAAAAATATAGCGCCATTTGTCAATATGTTTTGGTTTGTTCTCTTTTAGGTTATCGTGATGACATGAAGTAACAGGGTACGCATGCGCGAATCGTCACGCCATTTAACCATAGAGCGGCCCGGAATTCATATATTTAACCTTGAAAAAAAGGGGTGCGTGTATGTACACGCTCGGGAAATAAAATAATTATAGTTTGTATATATTTATTGTGTATTTTATCGATCGCCGTGTAGCGTTATGACTGATCTGTATAAAATTAGCAATTATGAGTGTTTTTAATGTAGGTTTTTATCCCATTCTTTTTGCTGTAACTCGTTACTAGATGGCGCTGCCGGGCATTTACTTTTATCACGTGTAACTTATCGTGATGGCAATTGTTACGCTCCATTTTGCTAAAACTCAAATATTTATTATAACAAATACCAGCAACATAGAAGCATTTTGAATTGCATATGAACACTTGTACATACATTCGTAATAAAAAAATATCCATAATAATTTTTTTTCTAACCGTGTTCCAAGATTGGTTTATAGTATAGGACTTTTTCTAAACCCGCCTGGCTAGCTACCATCCTCAAGCTGAAAATCTGTCGCCAAGCACCTGTCGGTGTGTTCCGGCAGCCGCACTTGAGAGCCAGTCCCCTCTCTAGGCTTAGCGTGTTTAGCATCTTAGACCACATCATCATTTAACATCAAATAAGATTGTGGTCAAACGCTAAAAACCTAAGTCTAAAATGATTTTCATGAGAGCAGAGAAGGAGAGCGCAGGCAATTTCCGTAGTCCGGTGGAACTGTAGAGGCCTTACGAAGCCAATAGTGTAGGTCAGTTCGAAAAAAAAGAAAAGCGCAGGCAATTTTGAATGTAGAAACTATTTTGAGTAAATAGAGAACTACTCCGTATATTGCAAAAAAAAACACGTATCTAGGTAAACCTTAAAAGTCAAACAT
This sequence comes from Antheraea assamensis, assembly GCA_035772565.1. Lineage (NCBI taxonomy): Eukaryota > Metazoa > Arthropoda > Insecta > Lepidoptera > Saturniidae > Antheraea > Antheraea assamensis. Next base: position 137,175 of record JAQQSE010000294.1, read on the forward strand.
TATTCATAATATAACATTGTATAAACCAAGGATATTTTTAACTCTTGTAACTCTTTCGCACAAAAACTACTGTATAGAGTTTTATAAAACTTTTCAAGTATATAGCTTATATGTCGGAATAATACACAAGCTATAAAGATATTGTTCAAATTGCTCAGAATATTATGAGAAGTGACAAGTAAGTTAGCAAAAATCATGCCGTATGACAGCTATCCCGGCGTGCATTAGATAAACCGTTACAGTTACTCCTGTAACTGAACTGAAAATAATTTGGTGTCATTATGCATAAAAATATAAACGCAGACGAAGTTACGAACAGCTGTAAGTGGGTTATAAACGTCTAAGAACTCTCAGTGATAGCCTGCTAAAAATGATATAGCAATTACGCAAGAAAACATTTTAAGTTATAAAAACTATAGGAGTATTCTTAAGATTCACTAGCGTGTATCCCATGCTAAGCTTAATAAATATTTGATTTATTACAAAACTTTGAAAATTAACAAATTATTCATATTGCAAAATTATAATTTATATGGAAAATGTATTTTCAAATGTTTTTTGTCGGTAAAAAACAGATACCTTTTTTAATAGTTCGGTAAAATAACGCCGATACATCAGTTGTCCATAGTCTCAACAGTTCTTCAAATAAAAAATGAATGGAGTACACGAGCTCTTAATGTCCGCCAAGAATAAATAGTCGACTATAACAGCGTTCTCTTTGAGCAATAAAAAGGAAAAGAAAAAGATTAGTGTGTACAGTACATTCTATTTAACTTTCATGTTATTATATTTTTATCTGTTTAAATTAAAAGAAACAAGTGACAAAATATTGTTTTTTTTTTAATGGTTCTCGCGTTACCAGGTTAGCAGCGTGGTTCATTGCATCGACTCTGGTTGGCGCACAGCCAAGAAGCGACCGATGAACGTTGGGTGCGTGAACAATAACAATCATTCTTTGTTACCTACAGCACTATCGAATTTCAAAGATTAACCATTAAAAAATAATAAAGAATTTAAAGATATGAAATTCTCTTAGCGTATTTCCTTCTACAATTTTGGATCTTTCAAATAAAGCGCGACATATTTCTGTACATCGACGCGGGGACAAGAAATAGACGGAAGTTATCACCGACGGTTGCCATTATTTCTGAACTGTACTGATATTTCCATATAATATACAGTTATTTATCGAGCCAGTATGAAAATGCGTATAAGACCTCTGGCGGATAATAATCTTGCTGGATAATTTTATAGAAATGGCAATAGGCCTAACTGGGTTTACGTAACGCTCTATCCACATAACACCATATCGCGCTATTTACGATTGTTTGCATAGTATGATTAAGGACAGTTGTAAACAAAGGTATTTCAGATGTGTGATATCATCAAAGCTTATCAGATACTTGAGTGAAACAATGTATATATGCGCGTACTTAAGAAAAGAATTGTTTGATCATTTGAATAGGTATCTCAAAGTATTATATTGCAGCGCGTTTTTACAATTATCTGTGTAACCACCACACATATGGTTAAACACCCGTACTAATAAATGACTGTGATACGTAAATTTAGATAAGTAACATTTGAAACCATTATATATTTGTACAAATGTTTGTCTAAAAGCAAACGATAATTTTCGGAAACGATTTTACATCCTATGAATATAAGTATAAATAAAAAGGTTGAATATTTGTTACTCTTTCATGCAGAAAACTACTGAACAGATTTTAATGAAAATTCAGAATAACACATAGGCTGGTTTTTTGGCGGGATCTTAGTCTGTCATGTAGTGGTTTTTATATTTTATTCATAATCTTGTGTTATTAGACTCTATATTTTGTAATATTTGTGGTGTTTTACGTAATATAGTTCAGTTATTATGCACAAGTGAAGTGGATGGGAAATAATAGCACGGAGCATGCATTCTGAAATGCCACCAAAACTCCATGGAAAGTTCTAACAAGGAAACCACCATCTTGTTAGAACATTATAATTATCGCAATTACTTGGCAAAATCACGTTACTTGACGCTGGCTAGTGCACAAACCGTGACGGAGCCATAAAATAAAGAAGAAGAAGAAGAACACATAGGCTTTAATTTATGAAGATATTGTTTAAATTGGGTGAAATGTAACAATAATTGAAAGTTTTGCATAAAACAATTGTCATCTAAGAGGTATAATAAACTATGTGCGCTGCATAGACCGTTAGGACTGGGAGTCTCGTTTGAGCAGCGGCCGAGTGCGCACGCGCCCGCTCGCAGCTCTGACGGTCCGTTAAGTTCGGCAACTCGCGCGCAGTTGTCGGATATTTTCGTGTGTGTCCGGAAGTTTAGTGTGTTCGAGCGGCTACTGTCGATCGTACGCTCTTTTCAGAGCGACGGTGTACCTCCATTAGTACACCATTTAAACCGCACTTTTCGGTGCGAAGCCGTGCACACTGTTTGCAGTGCGTCGAGTCGCCGTGCTACGCGTCGTGCCTCGTGCTGCGCTTCGAGAATCGTGCAGCGCGTCGTGTGCCGTGCAGAGCGTCGTTCTTCGCGCCGCGCCGTGTGCAGTTTTGAAGAGAAGATTCGCGTTCGCGTCGCGTCGCGTTTTCCCTTTGGCCCGGACACGGATTGTCCGTTAGATTTGAATTAGGCGCACCCCCCTGCCCCTCAGGCAGGGAGGTTAGTCATGTCTACCCCCGCGACCCCGCGTGCCCATCCGGCCCTTCCGGCCGTTGATGATACCGTCCACCTCGAAGAACTGTTGCGCTTCCACATGTTCGTCGAAAAGGAAGACCCGAATCTCGTCACGGAATACAATAGACTCCGGAAAGTCTACGCGCGCAACCCTCCCGGTAAGATACCGCGTTGTTTCTCCGCGAACCCTTTCGCGAATCTCCCGGACGACCCGTTCACGAGGTACTCGGAATTCGATTCCGATGACGACTCTGACATGGACTACGATACAGTCCCCGCGACCGCGCCCGCGACCGTGCCTGCGCCCGCGACCGTGCCTGCGCCTGCGCCCGCGACCGTGCCTGCGCCCGCGACCACGCCCGCCGATGACGACGGTTTCACAACCGTCACGCGCCGCGGTAAACGCCCACGCGCCGCGATTCAGACCGATAGCGACTCTGCTGCGGGACGTCCGACCCCAAAGCAGCCCAATATAGGTGGCGCTCGGGTGCCCCGAGCCTCTCCCACGCCCTCTGCCGCGAATTCGGCTCGAGCCTCGGCTGCGGAACCCGCGGTCGCGGCCAAGAAGCCACGCCTACCGCCTCCCGTCACCTTCCGTGACAAAGCTCGATGGGTAGAGATTTCTGAAGACCTTAAGTCAAAGGAAATCGTCTACAAGTCTGCCGTCAACACTGTTGCCGGCATTTCTATTCGTGTCTCGACCCCCGATGAGCATCGCGAGCTCACCAAATACTTCAGGGAGCGTAAGCTCCCTTTCTTCACCCACGCGCTCGAGGAAGAGCGCCGCCTCCGTGTCGTCATTCGGGGAGTTCCCTCTGAGCTCACCGAATACGACATCTGCGATTGCCTGAACGGTCAGGACTTCCCAGTCCGGAGCGTGCAGCGCATGCGCCACCCCCGTACGAAGGCCCCCTTCAACTTGGTGTTGGTCACTCTGGACCGCTCCTTGGAAGGCAAGGCTATTTTCAGCCTCAACTCAGTTTGCGGCCTGTCCCCTGTCTACGTCGAGCTTCCTCGCAAGTCCCAGGTACCCTCGCAGTGTCACAACTGCCAGGTGTACGGTCATTCCGCCCGACACTGCCACCTGCGTCCCAGGTGTGTCAAGTGTCTCGGGGATCATTCCACTAAGGAGTGCCCCCGCACTCCCGAATCCGTCGAGCCGCCGAGCTGCGTCCTCTGCGAGCAAACGGGTCATACCGCGAACTATCGCGGGTGTCCCCGTGCGCCTCGCTCGACCTATCACCGTCGCGGCGGTCGTGCGACCCGGTCCAGGGCGCACGGCCCGCCGACTCGGACGAATCGGCCTCCGCCTCCGCCCATACAAAGCCAGAAGGCTTTCCCCGAACTGCCGGGCACCTCCAGTGCGCCGGCAGCATCCGCCACTCCGCCGAGCGCGCTCTCCTGGCGCGTAAGGCCTTCCCCACCAGCTCCCTCGGCTCCTAAAGCCAAGCCCCAGCCCCCAAAGGCTCTGTCCACTCCTGCGCCACCTATCGCGGTTTCAGCATCGACCTCCGGTATAGACTGGATAGCTCGCTTACTCTTGGTACACGATGTACAAGAGATAATCGCATTTAACGCGTTAGTTAATAGTACGTCTGAGCTCGGGCTCTTAAACGCTATCTCCGCTTTCCCGGCCGTCGCGACCACGGTACAGCAATTAACCCGCGCCGCGCATAAATAAATTCGCGTAAATCAAAATATCAGATCGAACCCGCGTGTTCATACATAATAGACCGATATATTAGGATTTGTTACGTAATTATTTAGTTAAATCGGCACCGTGCCGTTGTACTTTATTTTTTAGCTCGATTCCCTCTCAAAAGATGCGTGTTTGCGCCCACGCCCGCGACTCTCTCTGCTCACGCCTCCGTGAGCGGGGGGTGAAGATTCGATCCCGCACACTCGTCGCGATTTTTCTTGTAACAGCTCGAGCCTAGGTAGTCCCTCGGTGTGGAGCCCTCGAGTATGTTACTCGCGCGAATACAGTGATTTACACATGTTCTACACTTACACGATCACCCCACACTCTTGCACATCTAGGCACTCAGTGGTGGGCTGTTTTTTTGCCCTTTTCGGACTGAAATAGGTCACGTAACACAGTAGTCAGATACCAAATACACATATACATTCGTGAAACATGCATGGTCACACATGCATTTTTCACGAATTCATATATGAGTATTGTATGGATAGATAGCTTAGCTAGCTTAGTTAGTTCGGGAATCCGGCGACAGCTCAAGCCGAGGTGCACCGAGTGCCCTTGAGATGTTTCGCCTAAAAACAACCGGGTGAGTGCCCTAAGCGCTCCCCTTAGTAGTCCGGTGGAACTGTGAAGGCGGAATAAGCCGGCAGTGTAGGTCAGTTCGAAAAAAAAAAAAAAAAAAAAAAAAAACGTTAGGACTGTATCGGCGGTGACGGGTGCTTGCGCGGGTGCGTGTAATTACGAGCAAGCGGGTTCATAACGCCGCAGTGTGACGTCCACGCCGCGCCAATAGCATTCATAGTGACGCTACCGGCGTCTACGTACATTAACAGTAACAGAAACAGGCATTAGAGTTACACGAAAATATAATATATAGTATCATCCTCACTAGTATTATAAATGAGAATGTTTGTTGGTTTTACGCTTTCTCGACAATCGTCATGAAATTTGGAATACACGTTGTTGGCAGTACAAAAAATGACATCGAGTATCTTTCATCCAGAAGAATAGTACTATTCCTGAGGGATACATCAAATACGTGAGTGAGGCCGCGGGTAAAATCTAGTTATTAACAAAGCTACAAATACTGACGCTGCCGCGGTCAGCCGCTAGTGCTATATAATATATACTCTACATGGAATTAATTTGATAATTATTAGACTTGCAATGTAAATAATGTAAAAACTATGTAACAAAATAATGTAACATAGATAATACGAATTTTACGTATAATTAATTAATTATATTAATATTGTAATACTACATAACATTTAATATTTGAGATGTCCAGGTTGAGGGTTTTTCTTTGTTCAAACATTTAACTATTTCAGTTGGAAAACGCCATGTACTTCTTTCAAGCCTATACAAAACTTAGGCTGAGTTGCACCAGTCAGTGTTACCGTCAAAAGTTCGGTTAATAAATTGCATCATTTGACAATGGGTACAATGACGTCACAATCTAATCTTAACAAATACCGGCCCATGTTGGCCGGTTAACGTTATTGTTATTGTCAACTTTTGAACTTATTGTAAGGTTTACTCGTAAAATTTTAAAATATTATGTTCTTACTGCAAGAAATCTTGTAGGAAACTGAAAATAGTTCTTCTGACGAAGAGATATAATACATATCAAGAAATTGACATTTGCAAATTTTAATAGTTTATCTTGGTAAAGTTGATCAGTTCGCTAAATGGACAAAGAAATATTTTTGGAAAGATTGCGGGTGTCACAAAAAATTTCAAATGCGGAATATGCACCATAAACTAAAATAATATAAAGTATATAATATACTTGTGTTGGTTTGTTTACGAATTTACCATTGATATAAATACATCAATATTGAATATACAACTTAAAAACAAAGAATAGTAATTATAACACACTGATGTTTTGCGCGCAATAAACATCTGGCAAGGTATACAACAATGGGTATTGCCAAGTAAAAAATGTTACTTTCTTTGATTTTAGGGACTAATTGCTTTATTTACGTTGTAACCCCAATAACTTTGACTATTACAAAATGTTTAATGGTGCAACTAGTTCTGATAAATGTAGCTGTTAGTGGTTATTATTATTATTATAGTTAACTTTAACCATTACAAAAACCGACATTTTGGTGCAACTCAGCCTTAGTTGAAAGGATCGCCTTACAGTACTCTTTACATGTTGTATATTTCACAAATCAAGACTTATTTATTAATTATGAGTAGTCGAGCCTAGAAGATTCGACTGGGTAATCACCAATGTAATATAATCTCTGCCTTAAAACAGCAATGTATCCTAATCTAACTTCAAGTACAGCAATTATTTTTAAGGTCAGCAATCTTTTTTACATAGCCATAGGCTGCGATTACAACTTAACTTAACTTGATCTATAGACTAAGTACTTGATTACTATGTCATAACTTAAAAAAAATGTTCTACAATACTTTTACTTAAACATGGAATCGTATTTTATATTTGCATTCAAGAAAAAACTCCGTGCATATCATTATGTAGGTACGAAACCATGATTATGGAAAAATTACGTTATATAATATTATAGCGGGACAATTTCTAATTGCATACGTCCGTGTACATAGTTGTACGAGTATTCATTACATATATATTTTTGGCGTTTGTAAGACAGAATATACATTGTAACAGCATTGTTTTCGTAGGTGATATAGCTACGCTGAAGCTATTACTGGTTTCAGCATGAATGGGTCGGCTCGCCCGGGGTAGTACCATCCTCTCACAGAAAACCGACGTGAAGTAACAGTGCTTGCACTGTGGAGGCCCACATATTTAAAAGGCCGGCAACGCACTTGCGACTCCCCTGGTGTTGCTAGTGTCTATGGACGGCGATGACCACTTACCATCAGGTGACCCACCTGTTCGTTTACCCCCTATAATATAAAAAAAAAAATGTGCATAGTCTCCAGATATATGCGAATATAATTTAAAACAAAACCGAATATGTATTTTACATATATTCCAATTTATGACTTTACCCTTACATAGTATAAAATGAAGTCGCTTCCGCTGACTGTTCGCTTAAATCTTTTAAACTTTTCAACGCATTTTAATGTAGTAGTCCAGTGAAATTCTAGCAGCCTTAACAAGCCAACAGTGTAGTCTGTTCGAAAAAAAAAGACAAAAAAGGTAAAGGTCGTACTTTTATTGTACTTAAAAATTGTATTTAAAAATTACGTAATATTTACTAAAACCACCTCTCTCCTTCCACGTGAGATTTAGTAAGAGTTGCCTTAACCCTTTCCCCCGCCTGATTTCCTTACATAATTAATGGTCGCTCACTATACAGATATATACAAAATTCATTTTACAACCTGTTACAGTTCATGCTATTTTTTTTAAGTTAAAACGTTATCAATTACAGTCAATGTATTTTTTTAAGTGAAGGTGTATATCTTCATGAAAGAAGCTATTTTTATAGTCCCTTTTTTGTATTAACTGTAGATAGCCGTAGCGCGTCTGGTCACAATCGTAGCTGTGGTGACATTATATTGTGCCCATAGATTGGAACATTATAAGCCTAAAGTCGTTTCAAACAACCCTAGAAACACACTTGCTACCATTTTAAATTATACATAACAACATATACTAACGGTATAAAAGCGAATCGAAGCTTATAAATGGGAATTTACGCGGGTAAAAGTTAATGTATTAGAACATATTTGTACCAGTCATGGATCTCTGGCCACCGCACCAGGCCGAGAAGCAACCTTACCTTTATATGTGTACAAAATAATGTTTGGCTAATTACTCACTTTCTTATTCACTTAACGCGGACTTGTTACGGTCATCTGTCGCTGAAGACTCGTTGCGATGTAAGTACCTACCTACATACTAACTTGTTCGAGATTAAACTTTCATTCATTTCTACACTCCGGTGACCACGCGGGCTTTGTTTTTAAGACAGTTTTTTTTTAATTCCTTGTTTTAAATTTATCAGAAACTAGCTGTTGCCCGCAGCTCCACATGCGTTTTTTTATAATTGTAAATTACTTCCTATAAGATTAGCTATATGTTAGTGAAGGTTCGGTGAAAAATGGTTCAAACGTTTTAGAGATAGTATTGCAAACGGAGCCATAGCTAGTCCAAAATAAAAGAGCTTTAATTACTTTTTATAACGTTAGCTATCTGTCAGTAAAAGTCCCAAGAAAAGAGGTCCAACCGTTTTGGAAATAACGATAATAAACGAAGCTACGGATGACAGTCTAAAATAAAGTAGCCTGTGTAACCGACTGTAATTTTAACAATCCGTCAGTGAAATTTCTGCCAAAATAGGTTCAGCCTTTTCGGAGTTTACTCGGAACATACAGACAGACAGACAAAAATTTTAAAAATAGTATTTTTGTTATCAGTATCGTGTATACGTTCATATCAAATCAATAAAAAGTCGTTATTTTGAGATTACATACAGACACTTCATTTTTATTATATGTATAGACTGACTTATAACCGTGACACTTCTAATTTAAATATTATATTGGTATATACAATGGTAATTATTTTTTATGACAAATAATCTGACAACCGCGACTTTCTTGTAATAAAAATACATTTTTTTTATTGTTTCATGTCAACTGTTGCATCTCGATAAATTATGGTCTGTCTTTCATTTTTATTGTATATATTCATTATTACTCGACCCTTCTATCGATTTTCAGTTATCTCTATTAAATTTTATTAGTGCTACTTAACTCTCGTCGATATCCGTAACGATACTGAGTCTAAAGAATACTCTGAGAAGTGTTCTATTCTTTAAAAAAAAGTGTCCTCAGAATTCGTACAGCGTTTTCGGGAATTAGCTGAGCCTATAACAAATACTTAATTTATTTAGAATTCAAGTATTTATAAATATAATTTTAGATTCTAACACCTATCAAATACTAAGAAGAGTGCATGTTTATTTGATACATATTAGTATAAAATATAGCATTTTTCATATAATTACCACAACAAAATTCGTTTTCCATACGAGAAAAATAACATCACAGCGACCGTAACAATAAAACTTAAACCAATCATCATGTTTAAGAGAAACAAGATGTTTAAATCATTTTAAAATTCTCGCATTACACAGAATCATGAAAACAATTAACCGAGACAACAAATAAGTTATCCCGGTGATTACCTTCATAATGGTCACAAGACGTACAGTTGCCTCGTGATAACAGCCTCTTCAAGCCATCTTCGTCTGCGCGTGCGCACCGGCCCGAACGCTCGCGTCTGCCTCGCGTATCTCGTCAGTGGAATCTCCACCTTAATATCTAAATCCGGTGATAGTTTTTTCTGTGTGTTATTATCGGAAAAGTGGACATACTGTGATTACAAAATATTTCATTCAAAGTGGTAATGTTTTAGTGGCTGTAAATATAATATAATAACCATGTAAGTTATCTATATGCCTTTGGACTTGGTAATATCTTTAATTGCGTTACTAATTAAATGCTATTTAATCTATTTAGTTATGTAATTATAACAACTCTATTATCGGTATATTTTCGAAATTACTAATTAATTCTTATTATAATTTGTCATATCGTTAGATACTTCGTACTAAAGATGGTGCGTAGGCGTTTGGTCGCAATCACTGTGGTCAGATTTAATACGTACAGAAGATAAATTACGCCATTTTATCTCGTTCTAGAACGTCACCTTTAAAATTAACAAAAAAATGGTAAAAATCCATAAACTTTATTATAATCGTTCTAGAAACTTCCATTAGAATTTTTAAGAATCTAACAAATATATTTTTGTTACTATGATAGATTATATTTTTGTGTTAGCTTATACTGGTTATAATTGTACATTCTATTACATGGTTACAATGGTAAATAATAATTTAAAATAACACTTTTTTATAATCAAACAATTAAATTCAATTTTATAATCCTTTATTCGTGGAACAGTTATTGAAAACTCTATATTCTTTAAAGGGACATATTTTTGTAAAGCAATACAATTATGGTAGAGTCTATTGGAATATCTAAGGCTCTATCTAACAACTTCGATTTGAAAATCTCTCCTCAAATACCTACAGTTGTATTCTAGCCGTTAAACTTGCAAACAAGCCCATTTCGATAGATACATACACCATCTACATCCTTGTCATCATTTCACAGAATCAGTTCAGGGATAATATCGTGACCACTTCACATTCAAATGTAATATTAACCACGTCATTCTTTTTGCTTTTCCTTGCAATAATTTCCTTGAACGAATTACTAGTGTATAAATTTCCACAACCTTGCGTCGTACAAGCGAGGTTTCTATCTCACAACGTTTGCACAGTGAATATAGCATTAATAACTTCCGAGGGAAGTCGCCTTGTATAGTAGATAATTCAGAACAAATCTGGAAGTGTATTTCATAACACTACAAAATTATATTTGTACAACTAAGACAAAATTTCACCAATAATTACTCCATTACTTCATTCCTTGCTTTTCTCTGTCAAATCTTTTAAAGTTTATTTTATTCTATCACTACATATTGTAAAACAAAGTTGTCCGCCGCGTCTGTCTATCTGTCTATATGTTCGCGATAAATTCCATAACCACTGAACGGATTGTAATGGGGCCTTCACCAATAGATAGAATAATATATGAAGAAGATTTAGGTAAATAATTTGTCAAGGTTTCGTGATAATTGTTGGAAGTGTTGGAAAAAGTCAAGCCTCTTGGGAGCTTTCATCGAAAACGCTGCCTAATTCTTTTGAGATATAACAAAACAATGCATAGTGAGATATTCCTCTTTTATAGATCTACAAAAAAGTCTGTAATGGTATATACCTATCTTTTAAGAATAGCTTAATATACCCATCTGTCTTCTAAAAACATGGTCACATACAATGCGGTAATTGGAAGGCTATTTAGACAAATACAATCCTTATAAAAATCTAATAAATTAGTTACCTTAAGCATTTCATGCACATAAGTATATCTTTTTATTATCAGGGCAGTACAACGTCCGCCGGGCTTGCTAGTTGTATTTAATTGAATACCAAGTGAGAATCATAGATTGTCTGTATTAAATTCTTACCAATTTCTAACAGGCAAACGTAGACTAATTATTGCTATTGGCTTTCAGCAGGTATACGTAACGTGTGACAACTGAATCCTTTGATTTCAAAATCATTTATTCTGTTACGAAGAATATCTCTTTATCGATTTATAAATCAGACACTTGCCATAATTTCAAATTAATATCAATCGATATCTGTATAGATATACGAGGTATGTTTTTAACATTTAACAATAATCTGACTCGTTGAAGTTATGGATAAAACTTTAAATAGTGAAGTCTAGAATGAATCTCGCTCTCGTAAACTTATATATGTACTAATTAATACCTTGAATTAATTTATTTAAACCCAACCATTCCGGATTTCTGATTTGTTTCACTTACCTACAATGAACGCTTCATCCAATACTTACAAAACGATATTTCAATTACGTTTATGTTGTATTCAGAAACGTTAAATAAATCAATTTGTTACGATCAATTGTTTGGAAACACTTAATGTAATGAAAACATTTATTATTATCACTATAACGTTCCTTTGTTTATTTCTTTTTTTTATTTTGTACAATAGTTTACCTAGCCTGACGGAAGAATAAAAATTCATTAAAATTGAGAAAATAACAGGAGATATTCTGGGATAGGTGAGCCAAAAATACCAATAGGAAGAAAACCGCGGTAAAAAATACAACGGAGGTTGAGGTCGCCTTCGGTGGTAGGCATCTCAGTGGAGAACCTCTTTCAAGGGGTAATGCATGCTGGTGGGTATAGAGGAATGTGTCACCGATTATCGTATTCGACGCCAAGCGTAGTGGAATGGAGTTAGTTTTAGTTGGTACGGTGGAATGTACCATAATATACATAATACCAATACCCATCATTTATATTCTTCTTATTAAAAAATACTATATAATGTCGAGTGATAACTGCAGCCGACAATTAAATTTAAACAATACTAAAAAGTACGAAGTCCTCAGGCCACTTATAAAACAAGTCGCTTCATCTGAGGACAAAATGTAATGCGTCATATGTCGATACCCGTTGCCAACGTCACCGCCTCAACTAAAACACAGCAGCACGCTTACAGCTGTTTTACTAGAGAAACGTGGCGACGAAGCTACCGCAGTCGAACCTTGCTCAGATCTATGACTCTTTTCTTCCTATACAACATTGTTTTGTTTATTATCACTGAGGGTAAAGGAGTGGTATCTTTTTGTTACCAAATTTGAATGGTGTTGCTGGAGCTGGAGGATGACATTTGATTTTTTTTATATTATAGGGAGCAAACGAACAGGTGGGTCACCTGATGGTAAGTGATCACCGCCGTCCATAGACACTAGCAACACCAGGGGAGTCGCAAGTGCGTTACCGGCCTTTTAATATATGTGGGCCTCCGGCGCTCTCACTGCCCGAACGAAACGCAACAGTGCGGGCGCACTGTTACTTCACGTCGGGTTTCTGTGTGTCGGGTGGTACTACCCCGCGCGTCGGGCGAGCCGACCCATTCTTGCTGAAACCAGTAATAGCTTCAGCGTAGCTCTACCACCTACAAAAGGAACACACTATTAATTTATATACATAGCGACAGTTTAAAAAAAAACACTGAACTTGTTTCTATGATACTTTTCTTATTACGATGACTCGGAAAACTTTTACTTACACACAATAATAATTTCACATAAAACCTCCAAGCTACAGTGACGCCATTCTGAGTATTTATGGAATTATTATTTGACATATTTCAATTTCAATAATACACAAATTTCGGTACACACTTCTTCTTTTTCTTCTTCTTTATTTTTTGGCTCCGTCACGGTTTGCGCACTAGCCAGCGTCAAGTAACAAGATTTTGCAAAGTGAGTGTTTTGTGATAATTTTAATGTTCGAACAAGATGGCGGCTCCCGTGTTAGAACTTTCCATGGAGTTTTGGTGACATCTCAGAATGCATGCTCCGCGGTATTATTTCCCATCCACTTCACTTGTGCATAATAACCGAACTATATTATGTAAAACACCACCAATATTACAATGTATACAGTTTAATAACATAAGGTTATGAATAAAATATAAAAACCACTACATGACAGACTAAGATCCCGCCAAAACTCCTGGTACACACTTTTTTGGGTGAAGATCGATATGAGAACTCTTTCCTCTACCCTCCTTAGGTATTCAGATTAAAAAAAAAATTAAACCGTATAGTAACTATGTCGTATAATATTTATGAGCGAATTTCCATATTTTTTGCATACAAACGAATGACCTTTACAATACCCGTAGCTGTAGTTGACAGAACGTCCATGATAATACGAGTACGTTTGCAGTGATAATAAGTCGGTCGTGTCTACGTCGTTATCGCTTGGCCATCGCTTGACGTTGTATGCGGTGCAGACGTTATCTTTGAACTACTCGCCAAGTACACACGATAGAAGATAGGCGATGCTTTGCTATAAAATTCTAAGCTATTGAAATTTTGCATAAACGTTGTCAAGGTGTACAGAAAACGATATATGGTACTTTTCATTTAGAAAATAACACTGTTCCCGAGGAATAGGTCCAATTTACATTAATGTGAACGAAGCCGCGGGCATAAGTTAGTTTTATAACATTTTATTGTTATTTATATCGCAGCGTCGCAGTAAATTTTTTTTTTTTTTATTATTTTTACAAAGTACGCTGTATTTGGTTGTATGCACAGTGTAATATAAAAACAACGGGGATAAAGGACAGATTTATCTATTAGGATTTTTCGCTCTCACATTGGCTCTCGAGATCACAAAATGCGTTACACCCGTAAAGAGTCACTGTGATAGGTTTCTTACCATGTATATGGTGGTATCAATACAACTGAGTTCAGATCTCTGACTACCTGCCTTAATTACTGAATATATCAATGGTGATCATGGTCCAGTCTGGCACGATAACCGTGGTCTACCACCTCAGAAATACGTGTAAAACTGAATACTGTATTTTATCGCTTTCAAATAATGAACAAAACAATGACGAAACATAACGAATTTATTGCTAGGCTCTCGAAATGTTATGATAGAAAAATAAACTATTAATAGTTATTATTGTTTTAATTAGCTACCCTCAGTTTATTATCATTGTAAATACATAGAATAATAATTGTTGTGAGCTTTAAAACATCCATTAAAATCACTAAATGAAAAGTATTCAGTTTCAGAATACGTATTTGCCGAAATAACTATAATACAACATACTTTCAATTCAAGCAATGCATTTTAGAATTAAAAAAATCATTTGAAGCCTCGTTCTTTCTTGAAATATAATGTACTTATTCAATAAACACACTATAATAATTTTGCCGACTTATTTCTTACAGCATCTTGAAGTCGTTTTGATGATCTAATTTTTCTATCTAATCATCATTTCTCCTGATGTAACCTTGATAAAGATAAGGTACAATGGGGCTGATATTTTCCTAAAAGTTCTTAGGATAATAAAAAAATAATGATAATTGGCATGATGACAGTAATCACGAATTACAAAAATAATCTGTTTATCCCATAGAACGGTATGAATAGGTCAGGAAAAATGTATTTATATTTATGTTCAGGTTGAGATTGAAAATTTATTTAATAAAATAAAACTATATAACACAGCAATCGCCCATCTTATGGGTAGTCCGGTGAAACTGTGGAGGCCTTGCCAGGTCGACAGTGTAGACAGTTCGAAAAAAAAACCATCTTATGTTGAACACTAATCAGAGTGAATTACTTTACGCTTTCAGCAAGCGTCACTTTGTACTGGGGCAGTTGATATTTTTATTATATACATTATAGTATTATATCTTATTGAAGTATTAATGCACTGAGGAACAGCACACCGCTTATACACTTTATCATTCATATTTATAACGCAAAATAACAACTAATTTGGTGCTTTGTTTACGTTAAGTTCTAATCTATGACATAAAGTACTCTGTAGTTCACTCATTATGTGCTCGCTGTTTACAATAACATGAAGTCATAAGTAGACGCCGTGACACGGGCAAGCGTTTTTGGCATGCATTTTAAATTTAAACTTACATTCGCGTTTATTTTGTAAAAAGTCTTTGTTTTCTCCAAAAATATTATGTTTTTTGGAAACAGTATATATTCTAGAGTATTATAGGACAGTAATTGAAAATCATTCATCATGCCACTTTACCAACGTGGTAATTAAAATGTCGGAGTACATATAATAATTAATAAGATGCATATGTCGTACAGTTGATAGTTTGTTGAATTCGTCATTGTATCTATGGTAAATATAAAAAAAAAAAATCTCCAAAACAATTTATAATCGACAATAACGCTTATAGTATAGCATAGCTTGCGTTATGTGTGACAGTGTTAATTTACGTAGGTACACGAAAAACCACATAGTTAAGTAATGTTTGCATATACGAGATTACGTAGTCACCATTGTTAAACTCTTTTCCCTCGGTATTAAAAAACACTCTTCACTTCATAAAAGTACTTATGGAATTTTTACTGAAGTAAATGTAATGCAAATTGTACTAGCAATAACCCAACGCATTTATTATTACTAGTGGTCATCCGGGGATCGAATTTCGACCATAGTAAGAGGTACAAACTTTTAATATATAGGATATGTATCGTGATGTACGAGAAACAAAGAATTAAAAGGAAAAAACCATTTCCAGTATTTTTTCTTGATAACACCCAAGATCGTCAACACCTTGACAAAATAATGGAAGATGTATTTAATCGCTTTATCTCTACCTACACAGAGATTGCTTGGTGTTATTGTCCTTTTTTACTAACTCTGCAAAATGACAGCATAGTACCTGATGGAAAGTATGGTGAAGTGGTGAACAATACCGCCTGTCGATTAAAATATCCGTTTAGATATTTAAAAATGAGTTCAGTACCGTTTTCTTTTCTATTAACCGATGTTTTGTCTATTAGCTATTGATGAGTGTTAGTGCTTAGCTATTGACGTGCGTTAGTGTTTAGCTATTGATAAGAGTGAGTGTTGTCAAGGCAAAAGTTGGAAATAGTTTTTTTTTTAATGCAATATTTATAGAGCAAAAATACCTAAATAATGTTCAAAACTTAAATAAAAAATTAATTATGTTTGAATTTCGACAACAGCACGACCAATTATTGTAATAAATTTTTGAAAACTATTTCCCACGTTCAAATGACTCCGCATAATAAATCTTCATGGCTATCGGTTGAATACGAATACGAATAAGCATAGATACATTCCCAATGAAATATCAATTAAGTGCAACGTCTTTCATTTGATCAAACTGTAATGGAGTTCATTATATATGTTTCGGAAAAAACGACACCTATTTTTTATTTATGACTAGCTGCCGGTCCCGGTTTCGCACGAGTGCTCTAGCGAAGAAAATGAGACCGACTGACCATTCCGCGTTTACAGATGTAATGAAATAAAATTCCGATCGAACAATTGAGCGTCAATGTGTCTAAATCTGTCAATATTGTTGTAATCTTCCTATTGCCTTCTATCTTATTCACTCACTACCTTTATATGGAGACTTTTGAACCAAAATTTTCCACTTTTCCCTACGATTTTTCAAATATAATCTATCATGCAAAACTTATCTAACAATGAATTAAAGATACACCAAAAAAAAAAAAAAAAAAAGAATCAGCCATGTATCAGCGAAATATGTAGCTACATCTGTTCTACAGTGATGCATGCATATGCATACATGATATATGTAACATTCGACAATTTCTGTTTATTTATATATGTTAATTTTTATTTATCTAATCTTTATTATACGCCGTTACACATATATACCATTAGATATTTCAAATTACATGGCTTATAGTCCGGTGACTCTGTAGAGGCCAAAAGAGCCAACAGGGTATGTCAGTTCGAAAAAAAATATATGTGGTTATTACAAAGAACAACCTTATTGCTGATAGCAATCGCTTCCGGGTAACATTTTGATGGATATGTCACAGACAGAAGAATAGGGGATCTTTTGGGTATATAATTAAAACAAAAGAAATAAATACAGCATTTATTCAAAAGATGTAGATTATACCACACGTAGTTCGGTGAAGGTGTAGAGGCCGGTAGCGGTAGCGGTAGCACAGCATAGACACTTAAAAAAAAATCTATACCACTCATTTTTTTTTTTTTTTTATGTAAAGTTAAGTGAAGAACTATATAATATAATAATACACAATAAATAAAACCATAATAAATATTATATTAAGTATGCATAAAACTTTCAGGGCTTATATTGGGCATTTTCTTGATGCCATCCTTCGAAACGATTTTCACTTGAAAATTACGCAGATTCACGAACAATCTCCTGTGGATCTCTTGAACGCATAATTTAATCACTTCGTAGGCTTCACTCTCAGTTAATGCTGAAATGAAAATATATATGTTGAGTTAGATACTGGTGAACGTTTAATGGTTTTTCTTTTTTTTTTTTCAAACTGTCCTACACTGCTAGCCTGGCAAGGCCTATACAGTTCCACCGGACTACTTACTAAGGCGAGCGCTTAAGGCACTCACCCGATTTGTTCAGGCGATCAGCGCAAGGGCACAAGGTGCGCCTCGGTTTGAACTGTCGTCGAATTTCCCGATCTGACTAAGCTAAGCTAAACTAAGCTAACTATTATTTCATACGTTTAATGGCCCAGTGCTGGTGTCATACACTACAGCTTCCTAAGATCTGGCCACACGAACACGGCACAACTGTATCGTCATCAATTGCAAGCCATGATGGAAATGTTAGCCGTTAAACTACCGAGAAACAATCTCTTAAGCACGCTGCTGCTTCAAGACAACAATAGTTCAGACCCCACACTTTACGATAGACCATACTCCCCGTACCTTGCTGCAAGAGATTATCACTTTTGTTCGGAATTTGGCCAATTCTTGCAAATATAAAAATCCAATTCTGATGGGGCAGTTCAAACTACCTTCAAAGATTTCGTTGATTCTCCCTCCTACTATTTTTTCAGCTTTGGAATCCATGAACTACCTATAATAGGCCTGAAGTGCATACATAACAATGGTACATACATTAAAGATAATTACCCTTTTTCATTTTTTCATATAAAATGCCAATTTCATATGTGAAGAACCAACACAAAGTGCACGTAGTTTGAAAAAAAAATGTAAGGATATTCATTTAAAATATTTCATATGACCCACCTCACAGTCGTCGAAAAAATCCTTCCATAATATAAATTAGGTAATAGCATAATAATATATAACATAATATATATATATATATATATATATATATATATATATATATAACATAATAGCAATTAGGTAGTTAAGTCTGTTCAAATTAGATGTAATTTACTATAATATTAAATAAGTAAACATTACAGATTCATACTTGACCTATCCCTCGGGGACAGTAAATTTATTCTAGACGCGCATTCATAATAGAACTAGCTGAACCCCGCTATTTCACTGACGTTTATTTTTTTCAATCGCGCCATACCACTTTTTCAATCTTGCTTAAGATACTTCCTAATTTACAATTTATATAATAAATGTTCCGCTCCTAGTGGTCGTAGTGCTACATTATATATCGATATTTTCTTCCTCAATCAATCATTTGACTATAACATACAATTTTTTTTTTAAACGGTCCAATTATTTTAGATATTGGCTCTCTTAATAAATGAAAACAACATATAAACTCGAGAATATCATTATACTTTCATATCTAAATAAAGCTTTATGATCATTTTTTTGGATGAATAAATTTGTCAATCTAAAAAAAAACTGTGATGACCCAGATACTGCATAAAAAATAGTATACCTACGGCTATTACGGGTCTAACACATGCTAATGAATACAAAACAAGGTCCAATATATATAAATAGTTTTTCTTTGAATTTATTCTGAAGATTATTTTTGAAAACAAGACAAAAAGCAAATCTACAAACAAAGTATGACATAGAAAAAAAAAAATAAACCAACTCGGTCTGTAATACTTGTCAAGCAGACCCAATACGAGCAGGCCGCCGAACCCGTGGACTGCGAAAGGCACCTTTACGCACGAAGCCAGGTAGTCGAGGGTGTATAGCTCACCACCGCCTTTTTCGTTATAACCAGCTAACAGCATATTTACCATGGTTGGAGCCTAAACATAAAAAAACACAATCTACATATGTATATATATATATATCTGCATACAGGAGCTAACGAATCATAAGTCATATTTACATAATAATTTTCATAATTATTCAGTACAAGCGTCTTAAACCTCCGCTTGGAAGTTATATAAGTCTGTTACTAGACTAGACAATTGTATGAAAACCTTAATAATATCGTATTTGTCATTTGAAAGAAGGTTAATAACTGTTTTTTTATTTTATTGGAAAGGTATTTATTATCTATACTTATAATAAAAATGAAGTGTCTGTATTTAATATCAAAATAACAACTTTTTACTGATTGGATATGAAAGTATACAAGATACTGATAACAAAAACACAATTTTTAAAATTTTTGTCTGTCTGTCTGTCTGTTTGTTCCGGGTAGTCTCCGAAACGGCTGGACCAATTTTGACAGGAATTTCACTGATGGATAGCTAAAATTATAGCGAGTAACGTAGTCTACTTTATTTTAGACTAGCTGTTACCCGTGGCTTTGTCTGCAGTACTATCTCCAAAATGGTTAGACCGATAAACATCATCAGCATCATCACTACCACTATCCCACCGAAGTAGGGCTTGCACAAAATGATTTCCTCTGCCATTCTCCACTGTCAAATACCGTCTCATTATTCATACCTTTAATACATATATAATTCTTCACACACTCCATCTATACCATCTTCTGTCTCCTACATCCGACCTACTTCATACTTAACACTTGCCTAATTACATGACTTTCATGTCTTCTCATGACATGTGCTATTTTCAATCTTCCCTCCAATATACTCAATTAAATCTAATCCTGACTTAGCAATAAAAATTATGACAGAATTGTATAATTATACCAAAGATATAACTTTTAAACCTAGAACGTATTAATTGTATACGAACGTAATGAACAGCTTGATTAAAAACATGATAACAGTCGGATGCACACCCAACGCGGACGCCAGTGAAATGAAAGCACATTTTATGCACAGCGGTACAGTGACCCACAAAATGGTTTGAAATAGTTTTACGAAAACAGAACATTTAGCTACATATTAGATATTATTAAAAACATATTGAAACAACAGATAGATTCGTACACGTTGTTATAATATTTTTTGCTTTTAATTCTTTAATTATGTTACACGTTCCTAAGCATACAAAGCTTAGTAAATACCAATAATAATTAATATTGCATTCACATAAAGACGTTTTTTACAAATGCTGCAAAGAGGTAAAATTACAGAAATGCCCTATTAAAAATATTTATTTGTATGACACACACGCCACCTACTGTTACGTGTAACGTTTATATTAAATAAGTAAATACTAACAGTGCGCCGGATAGGATTTAGGATCAATAACATATTTGGAACTTTAACCCACCATATAACTCCTCAGTGCTCACTTAGCCCAATCGTTTCGGATATTCCATAACGATGAAGTCACGAGTAAGAGCTAGTAAAAAATAAAATGGTTTAAGATAGTTCTCATTACATTAGTTACATGCCAGTGAAAATTCCGTGAAAAACGGTCCATACGTTTTGGCGATAGTACTACAAACGAAACCACGGGTAAAATAGCTAGTCCAAAGTAAAGAAGCTTTTATTACTTCGTATAATGTCAGCTATCTATCAGTGAAAGTCCCGTGAAAATAGGTCCCAACGTTTTGGAGATAGTACTACAGAAGAAGCCACGGGTAACAACAGCTAGTCTAAAATAAAGTAACCAATGTCATCCGCTGTTATTTTAGCTATCCGTCAGTGAAATTCCTGTCAAAATCGGTACAGCCGTTTCGGAGATTACCCGGAACAAACAGACAGACACACAGACAGACAAAAATTTAAAAAATTGAATTTTTGTTAACAATGTCGTGTATACGTTCATATCCAATCAGTAAAAAGTCGTTATTTTGATATTACATACAGACGCTTCATTTTTATTATATGTATAGATTAACATTTAAGTTTGTATATCTATTTCATGCAAAATATACTAAATAGCACATAACAGAAGTACCATACATCACCAACTGTTAAACCTCTCACCTCTCATCTGTGGTCAGCATAACAAAAATGATACAGAAATTGTTGTAGTGTATTTTGTATAAGCATACCTAATCATTGTGTTTGTTTAAAATAGTGAATGTTATAGCTTTTTCTCGTACTTTTTAATATCTGAAGAGGTGGGTGACCTTAATGACGCTAAAACGCATTACATTTTGCAACAGTTATTATTCTAAAAAAAATTACATAATAAACTAACTTTTGACCACGGTTACGCTTGCATTAATGTAGATTTGAACTATCGCTCGGAAACAGCACTTTTATTCTGTTGAAATGTACACTATATACTTTTCATTATTACTTTGCAACTACAACATGGAGCTGAGTACGAATGATTGAAGGGGTTTAAAGGAGTACACACGATCCTTAGTAGTCCGGTGAAACTGTAGCGGCCTTAACAAGACAGCAGTGAAGTCAGTTCGAAAAACAAAAAAAATTGTACATACAATCCCATATATTGCAACGGTACCTCGACTTGTACACATGTATCATTACCACCATACATGCACATATGAAAGAGTTACTGGAAATAATTGAAGTAAATTAATTTATTTCATTATGTAAAAGTACATAAGACAAAATTAAAAATTATATAACGCCACATGCATCGTCGCTGCGTCTGGAAAACCAGTAAGATATACATTTTCATCTTTCGAATAAAATTTAACGAATCAATAGTTCAATTTTTTTTTATCACACTACAAATTATATGAACAGAGACGTATACGCATATTCATTGATATTTTTAATTAGAACGAGTTTCCTTAACGCGGCTTTCGATTGGATGAGTTGAGTGGTAGAAATCGTCACATAAGGAAAACGCGTTATGTCACTTCCATGAGACTTTCTCTCTCACTCTGTCTCTTTCTAACGAATATTTGAGCGGACGATCATCATGCACTAGCGGTTGTATAAACTCAATACTTCATTAAAACATTTAAAAAGTGATATGTAAGCTATATTTCGCCATTAAATATGTATTTTTTTATAGATTTATATTTGTAATTGCATTATTTGTTTGCTTTAATCTTCATGTTGGTTGATATCAATAAAGCGCATTGTCATACTTCTTTTATACATCTTTCTACCTTTATTATAATGTATAACTAATTTTTATTCTGATATATATGAAGAAAGTAAGCAGATATCAATAAGTGATGTAAGCCAAAGAAATGTAAGCGAGAAATGAATTAACCATTTCCTCACTTTAAGTTAAGTAAAGGTCTTTCTTGATGGGGTCCCTCTGACCGAACACGTTCCACGAGACAGAGTGATTGAAAACGGCCACTTAGCAAGCTACAAAGCTATGGTAAAGCCGAAATGCTTTTTTTCTAACCTCTTCAAAACATTACTCTATAATTATGTATAATATATGTCCAAAATAATTAAAAATTATACGACTCACCCCAGTCTTCAAAGTGATGGACAAGCTCCTTCTAGTGAAATGTACTACAGCCATGTTGTCGAGGGAATATCCATTCTTCATTTTATAGAGCAGCGCATTCCTCGTCACAAACTGAACAAATCGGGACGCATCCCCTGGATCTCCTATCACTCCCATCACCAGCTTATCCGATATGTCGTGTAGCTTTTCTTCATCTGAAATCATACGTGGAATCCTTACTAATATTATAAAAATGCAAAAGTAAGTTTGTTTGTCTATGTGTCATGCTTTAACGCCTTAACTTTTCAATCGATTATCATTAAATGTTGCATACACATAGAGTACCTTTCATTTAGAAAAAATGTACAGTTCCCTAGGTATAGATCGAATCTACTGTAACGCGAGCGAAGACGCGAGGAAAAGCTACTTTTTAAATAAAATTAAAGTGTTCTTTGTTTGCGTCAAAAAAGCTGCGAAAAAGCTAAGAAAGGTTTTTTGTCAGCGTTCACTCAGACCACGATAAAACGCATAAATTAACGAAAACTTAACAAAACTATATTTACATATAAGAAATATACAAGTATTTTGCATGCATCAAAATAGATAGCTTATTAAAAACAAACTAACGCCATCTATCTAAGAATGTCTACATTACAATTTTATACAGTCCGATAGAAGACATTTCAACGTATTACAGGCTAGATATTTCAACGTTAGAATGTACATAGCATAACTTAAAATCGGTAAAGGAACTGTAGGAAGTTAAATAATAATTAAAAGTATAACTTAAAAAAAAGTAGTGTGTACTTATGCACACACGTTAGAAGTTATACTTCTTTGGCGTAACAAGATCAAAAATTATATCTTTCGCCTTATTCTTGTTGCAGAAAAAACGACACTAATAGAAAAAAGGTATTGAATACATACATACTTTTTTTGAATAAAATGTCGACTATAGCTAACTTCAGGGTGTCGGTTTTTCGTGACGGCGGTGTGCGTGCGCATCGTAAAAATTTACTCTCATTTTTCCCTAACGCGCTAAAAGAAGTATAACTTCAAAAATTATAAGTAGTTAAAAGAAAATAAAATATATCGGACATTTGACTCGAATAAAAGAAACACATAATTACTTGTATTTATTGAATGGTATTACTAGTTGCAAAACTAATGCCGCTAATGCTCGCTCCTAAGTAAGTAAGCGTAACCATAAAATTTGTAGCTTAATATTACTCCGAAAAATTCAATAAGTAGAGGTCCCGTTGAAGTAGGTAAAACAACAGACATTTCCAATGTATTTACATGCATGGATATAAAAAGTACCCACATTAAATACTTAAAGTCGAATTGTAATCGAACCCTTACTTGTGGAATTAATAAATCAAGTAAGGCTAACGAAGGAAATAATTTTAATTTAGTGCTTATATTTTATTTTTCAGTTTTTATGATTTATTTTTATGATTTATTTCGTATAATCATGGCGCCTAAAATGATAACATGCTACGCCTATAGAACTGGCTGTCGATCGCTACTGCCGGGACTCACTTATAAGTAATTGACAATAGATTATACATTTAAAAGTGGTAGTTCGGTAGGTGGGTATTAAAAATACACTAAATCTATGCTTGTTTCCACTACATTGATCCTCTTTCCCTAAAACCCACGTCTTATTGAAGGATTGATACGATTGAAGCGATCAATGAATACGCAACAGGTACTGGGCCATCGTCGTTTCATCTCATTTTATCAAATGCAATATTACAACATCTCTTCTGTGAATAATTCCATTACATTAATCCAGTTTAAACAGAAACACCGAGAAATGCTGTACAAATCGTTGTTTTTACTGTCGCATTGAAGTCGATGTCGTATTGTAGTCAAGGAAATCAATTCCGAAATAACGGCAATCTGTTTTTACAAGCACTCCATTTTAACAATAAGCTATTTTGTAAAATCAAATTTCAAAATTTATTAATTCAGAATTATAAAATTCTATTAATATTCTTTGGTAGTTGAGATGACTATGTTTAGTGTATATATCAAATTGAGAAGATACAGTTTATCATCATTATAATCAGCCTCTAAGAGACCCACTGCAGGTCCATAGGCCACTTCCAGAAGGAAGGTATGGGCATAATCGCCACGCCAATCCACGATGTATTGGCGAATACAAACTCTGAGAAATTATATTACAAAAATTCTTAGTTCTATATATATTTCTGGCATACGATGGTACTTTGAGAACATTTCTCAGGTTCAGGTTTCTTCACAATGTTTTCCATCACAGTCAACTGAGATAATGCTACCAATTTATATTATTAAATGTACGCGAATTCCGAAAAATTCGTTGGTACACGCCGGGGTGGGAACCTGCAGACATTGTCTAGATATTCCATCGGTCAAACCACTAGAACACTACGGCTATTGATTTACACACGAGA
This sequence comes from Antheraea assamensis, assembly GCA_035772565.1. Lineage (NCBI taxonomy): Eukaryota > Metazoa > Arthropoda > Insecta > Lepidoptera > Saturniidae > Antheraea > Antheraea assamensis. The sequence goes on from JAQQSE010000294.1 coordinate 162,615, forward strand.
GACAGTTGATTAATGAAAACATTCCATTCCATAGAAGTAGAGGAAGAATACTGAGATGACATCTGACAAGGGAGAAAGGAAAAGAATAACATGTTGTGCCAACCTTACTTATTCAGCTTATTCACCAATTTCAGGCATTTTTAGAAATACTTTACAGGTTTTAGCGTATGACACCATCTCATCTGATGTTAAATTATATATGGTCTAAGATGGGCTAAACGCACGCTAAACCAAGAGGAGACTGGCTGACTAGTGCAGCTGCCGAAAGACACCCACATGCTTTCAGCGACAGCTTTCAACTTGAGAGTGCTAGCTAGCCAGGTAGACTTGGGAAAGGCCACCGTGCTACGAGAATGCTAATGCTATGCTCCATCGCGAATCGGTTGCAAGGATTCGAAGCTACCACTACCGATGCAGTATCCGAACACGTTATCAACTAAGTCAAAAATGCGCAAGACAGCCACGTTGTCTGTCGCGTTTTGGAATCAGTCAGTGTGTATTTAACTACCGAGACGCTTGCAGGCCGGCATGACAGTCACGACTGTCAATGAATTGTAAAAGTCTCTAGAGGTGGCAGAGCTACGCTGAAACTATTACTGGTTTCAGAATGAATGGGTCGGCTCGCCCGGAGTAGTACCACCCTCTCACAGAAAGCCGACGTGAAGTAACAGTGCTTGCACTGTTGCGTTTCGTTCGGTCAGTGAGAGCGCCGGAGGCCCACATATATTAAAAGGCCGGCAACGCACTTGCGACTCCCCTGGTGTTGCTAGTGTCTATGGACGGCGGTGATCACTTACCATCAGGTGACCCACCTGTTCGTTTGCCCCCTATAATATAAAAAAAAAAACGGTTGATGTTCTTTAAAAGTAATAACAACGCCATGGCATTCTCGTCTATTATAGACCCCAAATAAGCACCTTGGCCTATTCGACGTCGAATATAAATAGCTATAGAGTATAAAGTGTTTTGAAGCGATGATTGCTCAGTTGGTAGTGTGTTCGGACACAGCGTCGAAGGCCGTAGGTTCGAATCCAAGAAACTGAGTCAGAGCTTTCGGTGAAGGAAAACATCGTGATGAAACCATAGCATGGTGGTAGGGCTTTTTCTAAGTCCGTCTGGCTAGCTACCACCCTCAAGTTGAAAATCTGTCGCCAAGCACCTGTTGGTGTGTTCCGGCAGCTGCACTTGAGAGCCAGTCTTCTCTAGGTTTAGCGTGACTTACCATCTTAGACCACATCGTCATTTAACATCAGATGAGATTGTGGTCAAACGCTTACCTATAAAACATAAAAAAAAAACAAATAAAAATAAAAAAAATAAAGACGTTAAAACTTTTACAGACTTCTTGGCGTAATGGTGGCGTAAAGCTTTACTATTGAGAAAGGAGGTCACATTTTACAAACATGTTATCAGAGGTATAAAAAAACAAATATACATATTATCTTTCATTCAGAAAACCAACATAATTCCAAGAGGAACAGTCATAAACGCCAGCGGAGCCGTGAGCAAAAACTAGTCAATTTTCTAAATCACAAAATTTACTCGTTCAGGCAAAAAACTGCCGAACGGATTTTGGCGAAACTCTACAGTAATATAGCTTGAACATCAGAATAACAGAAACCTTCTGAGCAATAAAAACAATGATTACAAACGGCTTACCATCTTTCATGACAATTATACTCAGTATGTTCGTCTGGTCTCCCGCTATGATTGTAAAATCATTGCACTGTACCCCAATAAGGCATTGCAGATAAAGGCTGCCTGTAGGCCTGTCCATCAGATGATTATAAAATTTTTATAAAAAAATATATTTTCAGTATAAATTGTATCGAAAGTAAAATTCTATAGCTTATCGAAATAAAAATATGTCATTAAACAGAGGAGTTAATGTCAATTGATTGTTTTTTAAAGATACGTATATACTATTTTAAAATAAAGAAGTTTACAGTCTGCGCCAATCTTTTTGCCTTCTTTTTTTATGTTATAGGGGGCAACCGAACAGGTGGGTCACCTGATGGTAAGTGATCACCGCCGTCCATAGATACTAGCAACACCAGGGGAGTCGCAAGTGCGTTGCCGGGCTTTTAAATAAGTGGATCTCCGGCGCTCTCACTGACCGAACGAAACGCAACAGTGCGAGCACTGTTACTTCACGTCGGTTGTTCTGTGTGTCGGGTGGTAGTACCCCGCGCGTCGGACGAGCCGACCCATTCATGCTGAAACCAGTAATAGCTTCAACGTAGCTCTACCACTACCAATTAATCAATCTCTGAATAAGGCAGTAAGTTTGGGCTCAAGCGTGATATAGTCAAGAGTGTAATACAAATTAGAATTAAAATATTATTATACTATTCCAAAATTAGCATTTGATTATCCTCAAGTTGTCTCGATGTAAAATAATACGTATTGATACCTGAATTTATGTCCTGCGCATTTATATTGAGAGAGGTCAAAAACATTGCCGCGGACTGACTTAATATTGCCGGGATAGCTTTTTTCTAAGAATTACTAGATTTATCCGGCTCTTGGATATTTCGTAGATTGCATAGATTTAGAAAACGTTAGAAGAATCAGAAGCTTAGAGACCCCATTCGCACAGATTATATTGTACTGTGTACTAAAATACAGACCTAAGTTTATTAGAGCCATTTAATATAACGATAAAAATCTGCCATGTGAGAGCTATTTCGACGTGTACTGGTTATACTGTTATTCGAAGACAATATACCGGGCTTTTAATTATAGAGACAAACGCCTACGAATTTACGGGCGGCCACTTGTATTACATGAGGCGCATAAGGACTGCAGGTTTCCACATTAAATCAGCTCTCTTATGGAAACAACTTTCGATGTCAATTTTAGCGCGACAGATATTTAAAGCTTCGTCACGCAGGTATGGGAGTAGCATTATATTTATAACACTGCACTTTCATTGATACTATTTATATATATACTATATATCTCAGAAATTAGTATGTAAGATTTATAAAGTGTTGCGTTAAATCAGAACACATTGTTAATAGTCGGTTGAGAAGCACCTGTATGAATAGAATCTTTGCTTACTATATAACAGTCCAAAAATGTCCTTTTAGGCGTATAAAAAAAACAGATGTTAGATATTGCCTTCGCAATGTGAAGTGAATCAGGAATAAAGCAAGTTGTTGAAACTAGAATAATTTAATATACAGTAATGTCATTAAACTTGAGTTCATTACTTTCAAACGATCGATACACGTACAAGCACCATAAATGAAAGTAACTGCGTAACCGTAAAAGGGACCTACTGACGTGTCGAAGTCCATATACACCCAAGTATACATATGTATACATATTATAGGAATGTCAGTAATCTCGAATGTCAATTTTTCTATATTAACTTATCTATATATACAAAAATGCATTTTTGTAAAAATATATAAAACTACCTGCCCGCCCCGGCTTCTTACGTGTGTCCCTAAATGAGACTAAACCTTTCCTTTACACTACGATCATGTAATGAAATATAATGGCGATTCAATAATTTTCACCAAAATTTATAGCGTCGTTTTGTAATTTACAATAGTTTTGTCTTTCCTTCCGAAGAAGAAACGAAATATAACTTTCCACAATTTTTAATTATTTTTTTTAAACAATGAGTTTTAAACATGTAAGCTAAGACAATGTATGAAACTGGACAACTGAATGTCAATTCTATCAATATTTTGAAGTTTTTCCTGCTGTCTTTTGTCTCACCCACTCACTCACTTTTTTATTTTTATATTTCAAACATTTTCTTTCATACAAACATCGTCTTGAGGATTACAAGTACAAAAATAAAGAATTAACAAAAGAGTTGCAGCCGTTCTGAAGTGAAGCGCTTACATACATTCAGTAATAGAACTTCGTCTATATAGAATGATAAAATGCAACACGAAACTAACTACTAGATGGCGCTGCATCGCATTCATTTTTGTACCAAATAACCATCCGTCATCAAAATTTCTATGTTCACATATTTTTATACGCTATCCATTTACCTATAAGAAAACTATTTATTATAATAAATAATAACATACGGAAAGATGTAGAAATCCTATTCGAATAACGGTTTGTAGTGATGAGGGGGAGAATTAAAGTTTATAGTATTTTAGATACCTTTGTTCTTAGTTGAGAACAAACAAAACTAGAACGCCTGGTCACTAGCGCGGGTTGTGTTCAGATATTTCCCTGATAATACCTTTATGCCGTTCGCATATCGCATGGGAACACTATCGCATGTTCCCACTATTGTATTATAATCTCTAATGAGTGAACAAGTGAGCTTTATTTCAATTTGGGATTGAGACATTCTAACAGTGCTTACATAATTAAAATGGTTGGAAATAACTAAACATAAATAGTATTCAATTTTAACGAATATCTTCTATTCATACAACTAACTAGATCTGCACCGCGGTTTCACTTCCAATATTAGCCGACTTATGAGGCTTTGCTCATCGATTTTGGCCCCGCATGCACAATTAGTTCGTTCTTGAAGCACCGGTTCCGTATTCCAACAATAGAGAGTTAATCGCTGGTTGGTCATTTTTAGATACATTAAAAGAGATTACAGTTAAACTTTCTTATTCAAATATGATTCTAATTAGTCCTATTTTTTTCAGAATATGACTTCCGAAGTCAGAGCTAAAGAGTGAAAAAGATAGCGTAAAATTTACAGCAGTTAAAACGATACGCAATGCCGGATACTCTGTCTTTATCAGCGAGCGTCAGTTTTGGTCTCCTGGCGGGGATCGTATCCGGAGTCTGCTACCTGGTCGCTAACGGACTCACCTGGCAAAGGTATGTAGTTTCAAAATTAAAAAAAAAAACATCGAAGTAATTGGAATATGTATTATGCAACTTCTTATTCTAACGAAACATAGTACCATCACTGTATTTGGTGGTAAGCACAATATAATAAAAAAATAACGAGATATATACAATCCAGCGGCGGTAGTTGCCATGACATTGCTGGTCACTGCAGGCAGCTGGATATGGACTGCCTACACTCTTAATGAGATTAATCAAAAGAGAGTCATTGAGACTGCTTGAACATCATATTCTTGATGGTAGTAATCCAGTAAGTACAGACATCCCCCATCACCCCACTTATAATAATAATACAATCAGCCAATAAGAATCCCATTTCTATACCAAAGGCTTCCTCCAGGAGAAAGGTATTGTGCCAGCCCATCATGCACTGGCCATATGCTAAGATCCACTACCGAACGACTCCCGACAAATTGAAATTCTATTCAAGTCATCTTGATGATTGGAGGTTGTCTACAGTACGGTTATTGCAAACGTTTTTTCTACGTACGGCGGGTATTTGGAATGAAATTCCATCGACAGCGTTTCCAGACCAATATAATTTAAAAGCCTTCAAAATACCAGACTACTCCTTTTTCAAAGGCAGGCCACGAATCTATGATGCCTCTCGTGTATTACGTGGGAGGCCATGGGCAGCGGCGATTAATTACCATGAGGTGTTCTATGTTTTTTCCAGATACGGCATTACTACTTACGCTTAAATTTCACCTACAAAAGATAATGTTATCAATTTAAATCAATTATACTATTCTCGTACTCATTTAATTTTTGTGTTGTTAATGTTTCAATCAAAATAAACTAGAACAACGCCATCTATTAAGTTATGTCGGAACTATGATAACTAATATTAATGGTGGTTAATATATTAATTAACAATCATTGTAATGTTAATTTTAGATATAATGTTGTTCGTTATAATCATATAAATGATCAATCTGATATAATTATAACTTATTAAAATTGAAATCGATTTTATAAAAATAAACAGTTCAAGTAAACGCCATCTATCCGATAAAGGTAAAACTAATCCAAACGGAATAAGTCACCAACAAGCTAATATCGATGTCACTTTTTAAGTTTGTACACTAAATAAAATTTTCTCTGCTGCATAAATAGACACAAATGAAGTGCTGTGATTGGTTGAACTTAATTATTTGACAAATTTCTAAACGAAAACGAACTACACCGAATGTATTTCATTGGTTATAATTGTTCTTTTATAATAAGATTCTTGAAATTCAGCGATTACTGTGAAGTACGATTCTAGTTATAACATATTGTATTTTGTTAAGCGAAAATACCATAAATGTTGTGTATGTTTATATTTTGGAATTGTTACCTGAAACGATAGTCTGTGATATCTTTGAAGATTTTTTGTAAATTATATAAATATTATAAATATAAATAGAAAACAAATGTTTATTTTAACAAGAAGTGATTGTATTTTTGTGTGTGCGCAAATAGTTTGACTTTACCATTTAAATGGATATTCTAATTCGATTTGATTAAAAACATTAAAGTTTTAAAAATTTCGAAGCCTCCAAATATTGCCATTTATAACCACTTTGAGACATCACGTGACGGGAGTAAAACAGTTGAGTGCCACCTTTGTCTAAAATCTCTGTCGTATGGGACGACCGTGATATATTTAAAGGTTCATCTCAGACAAAAACTCAGAAGTTTCAAATACACCAACATTATTTTTTATATATACTGCCTAGCTGTCCAGGCAAAAGTCCTGCCTTGAAAATAAAAAAAAAATCTGAAATCAGATGACAGAGCCACCTATCGCGTTCCTTTATAAATCTAAACCATTCTTGGATACACCTGAATGCACACAAAAAATTATAACAAACTCGTTCCAGCTGTTTAAGAGTAGTTCAGTCACATACACACTTACAAAAGATTTATATACGTAATGATATAAAGAGATTAACGATATTATCTTTTCTAATAATAGTTACTGTTAATAATAACATAGTTATCTTACATCGATTAACCAATCAACTATCAGATTATTATAATAATTTAATTATATTTATTATAGGAATTCTAATTATTTTTAGTTTTTACTCACTTGACATGAATCGATAAATCTATTATATCAAGGGCGTTACTTATCAAATGGCGTATCGCGCTGGATGCCTTAATTAAATTTCGAAGAGATTAATAAAATTGACCACAGATAACGATCGAATTCACGATATCATAAAGCTACGCGTTTCGTCACATCCGTTCGTATGTTATCCAATAAATAATAACAATAGGTCGGACGAGGGAGCGCGGCGCTGCGCTCGCGGTAACGCGCCGCCGACCGTGACCAAACAACGGGCGGTTTCAGTTTTAAAATTTTTTTACTCCTTTTTGAATTTCGAACGTCGCGCTCGTCACGTACCGGACCCGTTATTACTAGAATCGAACCGAGTAATAAATGCCCCAATAATTACTGCCCTTCGACCTGTGCAAACGAAACGACAGTATTTTTGTCAATGAGATGGATATATTTATTTCCATATGATTACACTTGTCGTGTTTTTTTTTTGTATCGATTTTAATTATTTCATCGCTGTGCAATAAAACTATAGTGGTGAAAAGTAGTTAGAACAGCAATAAAATAGATCGTAAACAAAAAAATACAACTGTTTAAGCTTATATTTCTAAAATATCATTCTTTAATTGGGAATTTCAAGATGTATATTTTTTATTACGACAATATATTCAATCTTATTCCGTATATTAACAAACGACTTCGCTATTCAAAACACATAAAACATATAAAATTTACAAATCAGATACCAAATGAAAATACAGAGTAGTAGATCCTGTGGTAATATTATTTGGTAGTTAAAAATTGTAGGTTATAGTACTGCAAAAATGTAAATGGTTTAAAGAGAATCAAGCACGGTACCAAGGAATTAACTGTGAAACGCTATCAGAGCAGTTTAAGGCTAAGTTATGTTATAATCATTTCTTCGGTAGACTATTGATAATTAACATGGATGCGTTGTACGACAACGTTTCTATTCATCATTAATCCAACTCAAGACATTACTGGGCATAGTCTACATTAAAAATTGCGATTCAAATCCATTTTTAGATATTTATTCATGATAAATACTCCTCCGGGCGATCCGCGTAATTCGTTACTATATAGGTACTCCAAAAACCGTTAATTTCGTTTTTAAACACTTCTAAACTTGACTAATCAAGCCCTAACCATAAAACTGTAATCAATTATGCCAAATGTTTCTAATACTTTGTAAACGAAAACATACTGTCCCGGAAAGCGAAAGGGGGAACGTTTTTGAATTTGGAATACATCAGCCATAGCATTCCATTGTGGCGGAGCCGCGTCAATCAGTCATTCCGCGCTGTCGGACCGTTTGCAACGTTAATAATTTTTGTGCATCCGAATAGTTGTTATACGAAAAAGTTTGTGTATATTTCCTAAAATTTTGTGTTCGATCAAAGTGCTGTTCAAAAAGTTTTTATTCTGCTATCACAATTAGGTAAGTGACTTATGCCTTCATTTTTTTTTTTTAATTATTAATACTTCTGTACATGCTGAATTGTGACGTCAGCGATTTGATCTCACAACAGAATTCCTTATTTCATTGTGAGTAAAAATTTTCTAAATACCAAACAATAAATCACTTTAAAAATCTTACAGAGATGTGATTATAATTCTAAGAACATTTTACGGTCACTTACAATCATTCACGTCGTTACCTAATATATAGGAAAAGCAGCAGTTATCCTGCAATTATTTTTACATTGTATTTCTTGATTATTATTCCCCATATAACATACTTTACAAGATTATAAGCAAATGAAAATTTACGCGCTGTAAGATATTACGCTGTTACATGTTTCTCGTCTCATGATCTTACGAATGATAATCGAATTAAAGACAAATGTATCAAATCTCACTGTAAGCGTTTATGAATCAGTACTCGTGAGCTTGTACGCCGCGTTGTTGGGCGCTGGTTCGGATACAATAATGGCACACCGTGAATGGAAATCTCTTGATTAAGTCGTAGCGTTTTTTTTTTAACCAGTTGCCATAATTTCCAAGTTATCATCAAGCAACAAACATTATATTATAGATGTCGCACTCGAACATCAGCCAACTTTTATACCTTTAACGTAAAAAATATGTAGTAATTAGAAAAAAATATAAAACTAAATAATAGGGTCATTGGCATCGCTCTGAGCTGGTGTTACTCGACCGACACAATAGAGTCGTGTCAGGTGAAACGCGAATCGCGGCTAACGTTTCGTCGATTTAACAAATAAAAACAAAATAGATACCGCGTATAATTAATACATAATCAGTGTAAACGGGATTTCGCAAGAAGTTTCATGCTCCGGAATGTAACGATACAGTTATCTTCTATACATATAATAAAAATGAAGTGTCTGTATGTAATATCAAAATGACGACTTTTTACTGATTGGATATGAACGTATACACGATACTGATAACAAAAATACAATTTTTAAAATTCTATGTCTGTCTGTCTGTCTGTTTGTGCCGGGTAATCTCCGAAACGGCTGGACCGATTTTGACAGAAACTTCACTGACGCATAGTTAAAATTACAGTGGGTGACATAGGCTACTTTATTTTCGACTAGCTGTCATCCGTGGCTTCGCCTGTAGTACTATCTCCAAAACGATTGGACCTATTTTCATGGGACTTTCACTCGCAGATAGCTAACACTATAAAAAGTAATAAAAGCTTTTTTATTTTGGACTAGCTTTTACCCATGGCTTTGTTTACAGTATCTACTGTCTCCAAAACGTTTAAACCGTTTTTCACGAAACTTTCACTAACAGATAGTTGATCTTAAAAGAAGTAATTTACTATTATAAAAAAAACGCATGCGGAGCTGCGGGCAACAGCTAGTTTAAAAATAAAATCGAATACCACCACCAACAGTTACTTTGTACTATGTAATATTGTATATCGTCGCTAAGCAAACAACACCGAGTTATTTTTTTTTCAAACTGACTACGCTATTGGCCTGATAAGTCTCTACAACTTCACCGGACTACATTATAGCTACAACACCGCGCAAGTCAGTTTGATTAATTTTTTAGGGGAGTGAAAAACTATTTCTTTTTAATTGAATGTTAGAATCTTCAAGCAGTAATTATTGATCTGAATTGAATTATAGGGTTTTTACTGGTAGTGTAACGCGTCATGAGAATAATTATCCAATGACATTTGTAAAACAAGGAAACCGTGAATTTTCGACTTAAGCGATATTGTTTGATAAACCACGACGTCTTTACTAATATTATAAATGTGACTGTGTGTGTATTTGTTACAATTTTCACTCCATAAATAATAAAACAAATACAATTTCACATACGACATCCTAATTTGAAGCTAAGAGTATTTTATATAATGGGAACTATACAGCTGATGTACAATTATGCTCCTTAATCAAAACTCAATCAAAATCAAAAATACTTTATTCAGTTTAGGCCCTGAGAAGGCGCTTATAAACGTCAAAGTTACCACCGGTTCGGAAAACAACCCAGTCATCGAGAAGAACCGGCAAGAAACTCGATCTGGTTTATCTTTTCGTTAACATATTATAACTCACATTTTTAAAACATAGTTATAAATAATTACATTCGGTTTTGATGGATGCACAGAGAGGGCGTCAGACGTCACTGTCGTTCACATATTGATCCAGCCTGTAATAGCCTTTAGATATTAAAACCTGCTTGACATGGTGCTTGAAATTAGTATCCGGCAAATCGGTAACGTGTTCTGGAATTTTATTATAAAACCTAACACTATTACCTAAAAAACTGTTACCGGTCCTAGTGAGCCTAAAACATGGAATGACCAATTTGTTATTATTTCTTGTATTTAATGCGGTAGAATCATGCCTACTTTATCTCTACTGAATAGCAGCAATTCCTATCACTACGTCACGAGATTTCATTGTAAACAATTTATTTACTAAAAGTAACAGCCATATGATCATACCTCCATATGAATCATACCAATCAATTCACGTCGTAGGTAAATTTATTTCCCATGATTATTCTCATCATGTAGTTGACTTCATAAAATTAATATTTATTTATCGTCCGTGAGTATTATATAACGTCCAGCTATTTGTAATGCCCCACGCACGCCTCTATTTCCTGCGCACGCGCCGACCATCCTTCCGGAAAGTCGCAGCTGTGTGTCGCGCCGCGTCGCATGGCGTCGTGAGCATCGGTTCCGGATAAAACATGTATATATATTATTTCTGCATTTTATATCTCATTTCTTGAAGATGGTTTTAGACTATATAATATCAAGCTAATGCCATTAGGAGCGGAGCAATTAGTAGACAAAATTTTGGAGAAAACTTAGGGGTGTTGTCACTAAACTAAAATAATATTGTTTTTTTTTTTTAATAAATAAAAAATTTAATATCATATAATGTATCCACAGGTTTGAAATATATTTTAAATAATGAAATAAATAATCAATTCTTATTACCACGTGAACAGAAACACCAACCCAAGCGTGTGACGTCACAGTCTTGGAAACTTTTTTATATGTACTACGCTTTGCCATATTCATATCGAAGAAAATTAATATAGTGGTATGTAGCATGCTGCGACGTTGATCCGACGCGACACCATGACAGGTGTGTGACCGTTTTATAGTAAACAGAAAATATTTTATTTTATGAAAAAAAATGATGTTTTTTATAGATATAATAGACATCACTACATATTATAAAATAAAGTCGTCCGCCGTCTCCGTCTGTCTGTTCACGATAAACTCAAAAAATATTGAACGGATGTGTTCACCAATAGATAGACTAATACATGAGGAAGGTTTAGGTATATAATTTGTCAAGGTTTTGGGTAAATTGGTTGAAATATAACGATAATTGTTGGAAGTGTTGGAAAAGTCAAGCCGCCTGGGAGGTTTCATCGAAAACGCTACCTAATTATTTTGAAATCTAAAAAAACAATACATAGTAAGGCATTCCTCTTTAATAGATCTACAAAAAAGTCTGCGATGACATATATCTATCTTTTAAGAATAGCTTACTATACCCATCTATTTAAAAAGAAGGGATTACATACAATGAGGTAATTAATTGGAAGGCTATTTAGACGGATACATTATTAATCTTTATCAAATTAAATACATTACTTATCTTAAGCATTCCATGCACACAGGTATATATTTTTAATATCAGGGCAGGACAACTTTCCTTTTTTTTCGAACTGAAATACCCAGTTGGCACTTTGGCCTCTACAGATTCACCGGACTGCTAAGGGGAGCGCTTAAGACACTCACCCGATTTGTTTAAGCGATCAGCGCAAGGGCACAAGGTGCGCTTCGGTTTGAACTATCGCCGAGTTTTCCGATCTGAATAAGCTAATCTAAGCTGGACAATGTCCGGCGGGCACGCTAATATAGATACAAAAATATTTTCAAATTTGGCTATAATATTGGTATTTTTTTCCTAAGCGAAAACACGTCAAAGTGAAAATAGTCTCAATAATAATTCAAATCTACAGTATAAAAGTAAATTCCATGTAAAAAATCAGTAAAAAAATAAGCACTGTTAGTTAAAAACAGACAGGTATTAAATATAATTTTATTTAAAGACAAATATTGCTATTTTTTCTTCGTAGGCGCTTTAACTGCGTTCGGTGGAGTCGCCTTGCCCTGGGGCGGTGTCGTTGTCTGAGGACTACTCTCGCCAGTCAACAGATATCTTCTAACCTTTGATTTCAGTTCTTGGTAGATAGGGTTCTCATGGTTCAGCTGCGGTAGAACTGATAGGCGCTTATCGCTTTCCTGGTGATTTTGTTTTACATTATTACCGCCGAAATGTACAAGGTATTATTAGGTACATGAGAAATAGGTTATCTGGGTTTAGTGTGGGAGCCGTCTTCATCCACACCGTTGCTAAGCATCAGGAGGTAAGACGAAGATCTAAATCTAGGTCTGGAATTATGAATTTTGCACCGGTGTACCAAACCTAATATAAAAGAAGAAAACTTAGACTTTATTTCAGTATTAATTTAACTTTTCTTGTCTTTGACTTAATTTTGAGTTTTAAAACTATAATCATTGATTTATCCTACTTACTACAATAAAATTATAGACAAATAATAATTGATAAGTAAGCGATTAATTGACCATAAATATTTAAGTATTTCAAACTGAAATATACATATTTAATTGCTCTATATTAAGAAGGGCAAGGGGAGATAAATGGTGGTAGGGCTTTTTCTAAGTCCGTCTGGCTAGCTACCACCCTCAAGTTGAAAATCTGTCGCCAAGCACCTGTCGGTGTGTTCCGGCAGCTGCACTTGAGAGCCAGTCTCCCTCTAGGTTAAGCGTGACTTACCATCTTAGAACACATCATCATTTAATATCAGATGAGATTGTGGTCAACAGGTTTACCTATAAAGTATATAAAAATATATATTAATAATCTAAACACATTGATTTTAGGTTGATAAAATTTTAACCTCGGCATTAAAAATCGGTATTAAAAAGTTATTTATAATCAATTAAAGTTAAAATATTTCCAATAGTTATTACAAATTAAGCCCACTCAAGAGCTGTGACCACTATCAGGGCAACTAATTGGACAAAAAAGTTTAATGGGGGCTTAAAAATAGCTGATGGGAAGTTAGGTGGAGTGAACGGCTCATTTGGCAAATATCAAAATCTTTCCACTAATATACGTAATCGGAAAGAAAAGTACTCTCTCTCTCTCTCTATGACTTATAATTGATTATTAACTAGCATAGAATGGAGTGTGAGTCCTCAGTTAACTGCGAACTCATTCGCTTGTTTTGTATTTGATATCTCTTTTAAATCTGGTACAAACATTAGTACCTGCTGACAAAACTAATGTACATAAAAGTCTTCGAGAGAACTCGAGAGATGATGGCAGGCTTTTAGTCTGTCATGTTTTTATTCGGACACTTGGATTAATTGTCCCTACATCAGGTTGATTGATTATTATAAAGATATTCAACAAAAACGCCCTTTACCCTATTAGAATCCTGAAAGTTGTTAATTCTAAAATACGAAATACTTCCCCTCTTGATAATTCCCGAAAGAACCTTCAATAAAGGAAGATCGCATGTCAAAGTAGAATAATAAGAAGAGAATACTCACATGCCTAATTACGATCAAAAAGTAAGTCCTCTTATGTTCAAACATATCCGTCGCGTAGGCGTAAGTGGGTAGGTTGAACAGGCCCTTCAGTACTCCGCTCTCGTCCGATAAATCGAACTGGGCGTAACATCCCAGCCGGCACTTCTTCCTTATGTACTCGAGCATAATTCTGACTGGACATTTCGGGTTCACGAGGAGCGTCTTCTCAACAGACATATCCGTATCTGAAGAACTGAGGAGTAATTATTTTTGAATTACTATTATATTTTAGCAGTTGTTCGAGATTTCGTGCTGGTTATTTAATTAGAATGTTAATTTGGATTAGCAATAAAACAAACACTTCCATTCCTTTTTATATTAAGAGTTGGACCCCTTTGTTCCGGAGATCTACATCTAAATTATCAAAATTGATTTCTTTGTAACAATATTGATACAGATTATTAATAGCGTAGGCGACCTACTATTTTCCATAACCTCAAATAGTGTTAATTAGGCATAAGGTGGCGAAATGTTAAGCCTGGACATACAGTAAGGATTGCTAAATAAAATTACAAAAAAAATGTGGTTGCTATCCATATGTTCATTATAAAATACTTGACCACAGTACTATGGTTTCGTCGCAATATTTTCATTTCTTGCAGGCGGTAGAGCTACGCTGAAGCTATTACTGGTTTCAGCATGAATGGGTCGGCTCGCCCGGGGTAGCACCCTCTCACAGAAAACCGACGTGAAGTAACAGTGCTTGTGCACTGTTGCGTTTCGTTCGGCCAGTGAGAGCGCCGGAGGCCCATATAGTTAAAAGGCCGGCAACGCACTTGTGACTCCCCTGATGTTGCTAGTGTCTATGGATGGCGGTGATCACTTACCATCAGGTGACCCACCTGTTCGTTTGCCCCCTATAATATAAAAAAACAATAAACACGAAGTTTACAATAATCTTAAATACCTAATGTTCACTAGGCATAAGATGGCGAAATGTTAAGCCTAGACATACGGTAAGGTCTGGCAAATGGAATTTGGTAGCATATCGTATGCTTATTACAACATATTCTGAAATAATATAATTTTATCACAATACAATTTTCCTTCACTATTAAATCTGTAATTTATGATAGGATTTGAAGCCATGTACTTCAGATCAGTACAAGTAAAGAAGAACACCAATTAAATGTTTTTACCTTCGACGTATAAGAGAAAGTTCCGGGTCATCTTTATATGCAACGAATATGAACATTTTGTCGTCTCTGACATGTGATAATAAAACTGAATTAAATAAAAAAAAAAAACAAAATCAGTTGCCGTGACAACACCTAGAAATGTAAAAATAATCGATAGCGACTTATATACAAATGATGCGACTACACAGACTTCACACCAATGACTTCTATATTGTACTAGACGCTCTACACAACTGTCTGAACCTCGAGTAAACATTGGCACGTATGGTATGTACATGATACGTGCAATACATTATTTTATCATAAACTAAATTCAATTTTGCGTGTCTTTTTTTTAGTGTGATTGGGACTAAAGCAAAATGCGGGTCACAGATTTACGTTTTCCTGGTATAAATTGGACCAGATTTTTCGTGTCGTTTACATGAGTTTAACTGTTTTTGAAGGTAATTAATTAACTGGCTTATTTTAGTTAATTATATAATTTAAAAAGGCGACGTAACTTATAGTATATTGTTACAACCTTAAACTCTATGACTCGCATTGCCATTAAGCCCATTTTGTTGACGGAGATTTAATTTGAATTCGATTCACTAGTAGCAATATATGAAGTGATAAATTCCATTCTTAACTGTACACATACATACTAAGCAAATACACTTAACTTAGTACACTAAATGCTATAATATAAGTAACCCTTCTCTGCGTAAAGTCCTCCTCCACTGGTAAGAGACTGTATTGACACTTTTATTGACCGTAAACCGCTATAATTCTTTTACTGATGTCAAGTTACCGCTGTTAAATTTTATCACTACTGCTGAGCTCCTATAGAAAAGCTTAATGATATAATACTATCAGAGATCCTCTATCTGCCAGTAAAGGTTTTGTTAAAATCGGCCAAGTCCTTTTGGATATTAACCCCGACAAACAATATAGTACACTTGAAATTCAATCATATGTATAGAAGCAATTTATTACTTGAATAACCTCGTACCAAAAACAAACGAAGATTCCTTCCATAACATAATTTATTCAAATTTTATGTACGTAGTATATTGTAAGTTTGGTTTTACCTAAATACACGATTGCTTCATTGATTTTTATTCAATTTAGATTACTCAGACGGTCAATTGTACTCAGTAATTGGTATTCGTCTTTAAAAACAATTGTCCTAATAAAATACAGAATGAGCTTGTTGATTTTGAAATCGCAAAACTATACTATGAGAGTCGTATAGTCTGTAAATATGTAAATAAAAATGTATTTCCTTTAATATCGATATTGTTATATCATAGCCAAAACCACAGATTTATTTGTTTTAATCTGTTGTAAAATTCTAATCTGTGGATGGAGAGCTGTCATTAGATAACGGTATATTTAACAACTAACATTGAGTTTTTGGCGGGATTTTAGTCTGTCATGTAGTGGTTTTTATATTTTATTCATAATCTTGTGTTATTAGATCTTATATTTTATAATATTGGTGGTGTTTTACGTAATATAGTTCGGTTATTATGCACAAGTGAAGTGGATGGGAAATAATACCACGGAGCATGCATTCTGAGATGTCACCAAAACTCCATGGAAAGTTCTAACAAGGAAACCACCATCTTGTTAGAACATTATAATTATCACAAGACACTTACTTGACACGAAACATTGACACTGGCAAATGCTTCTGCGGTGCCAAAACAAAAAGAAGAAGAAGAACAACTAACATGGGGGTTTTTTGGCGGAATCTTGGTCTGCCATGTAGTGGCTTTTATATTTTATTCATAATCTTGTGTTATTAGACTCTATATTTTGTAATATTGGTGGTGTTTTACATAATATAGTTCGGTTATTATGCACAAGTGAAGTGGATGGGAAATAATACCACGGAGCATGCATTCTGAGATGCCACCAAAACTACATGGAAAGTTCTAACAAGAAAACAACCATCTTGTTAGAACATTATAATTATCACAAGACACTTACTTGAAACGAAACATTGACACTGGCAAATGCTTCTGCGGTGCCAAAACAAGAAGAAGAAGAAGAACAACTAACATTTATATAAAGCATTATTCCTGATAATTTGGGATCGACGTAGTTATTATTTACCTTAAATGTCGTTTCTTTAATTTCAGGTAAAGTTTATTTAATGAATAGTATAACAGTTTAAATCATAATAATATTATTTACATGTGTTAGGTTAATAAAATAAATACTTTAATTTCAGAAACTCAATTTTGTTTTTAATTGCTGCGTCGTTCGGATTAACGAAACACAAAATTACCATTATATATATATATAGTCTGACTAGGTTTTGTCCGCGGTTTCGCTTGCGTTAATGTATATTTTACCTAACTTTTTTTTTATGCCAAAGGGCAGCAAACAGGCAGACGGCCCATCTGATGTGAAATGGTTACCGTCGCCTATGAACAACTGCAACACCAGGGGCATCGCTGCCGTGATAACTCTGAGGAACAATACATTTTTAGTCTAGATGAAAGTTTTTTTTTGTATCTTTAACACAATGTACGCGATATTTGATTACCTAAGTCATTTAATCAAGTTAAGTGCAACAAACAAACACATTCGAAACCAAACGTTTCCGAAAAGTCGTGGTATTCTGGTAATTCGACCGGTGGAATATCAATCCGATGTCAGGAGGTTCGGTACCTTCGAATGTTACGGAATTCACGTACATTTACTAATTAAAGTAGGTAACACTATCTGCTGACGGTGAAGGAAAACATCGTGAGGAAACCTGAAACTGAGAAATGTTCTTCTAAGTACGGTGGGCATGTGGGAAAAAATACAAAACTGTGGATTACTCAGAGTTTGTAAACGCCAATACGTCGTGGGCTGGCGTGGTAATTATGCCCATATCTTCCTTCGGTAAGAGTCCTATGCCTTTACAGTGGGACTCTTACAGGCTTATGATGACGAAACGTTTGCGTACGTATGGCGCTTCATTCTACTTATTCTATTCGAAATATAGCGTGATAATATATAATATAACTGGCTGTTGCTCTCAGCTCCTCATGCGTTATTTTATAATTGTGAATTACTTCTTATAAGATCAGCTATCTGTTAGTGTAAGTTCCGTGAAAAATGGTTCGAACGTTTTGCAGATAGTACTGCAAACAAAGCCATGGGTAAAGCTAGTCCAAAAAAAAAAAAGGTTTAATTACTTTTTATAACGTTAGCTATCTGTAGAAGTTAGAAGTATTGCCCCAAATATTTATTTCGAACATAAAATGCAACAGTTCCGCTATCGGTCATCCATTGACACACTTTATCCTATCGTTTCGATAAACTGGGCTGCGATCAAAGTAAATATAGATTATTTATTATTAAAAAAAATACAGATTTTTGATAAAATACATCATAAAAATCATACCAATTATAATTAATAGGTGCTATTGAAAAGTGTAAACTTCTTCCCGAGGATTAGCAGAACGTTAACTGTTCTTCCTCATAATCGATTTGGAGCGCCAGAAAATCAAGTTACATACTATCCGGCTGCCCCCGTTACTTCGTTTGCGTTTGTATCGTTTTTTTTCGAACTGAGTACACTGTTGACCTGGCTAGGCCTCTACAGTTTCATCGGACTACTAAGGGGAGCGCTTAAGGCACTCACCCGATTTTATATAGGCAATCAGCACATGGGCGCACGGCGCGCCTCGGCTTGGGCTGCCACCGAATTTCCCGAGTCTAAGTTAAGCTGAACTAAGCTAACTAATATTTCATACATATATGAATTTGTGAAACATACACGTTTACCAAGCATGTATGTTTCACGAACTTATACATGTATCTTGAATCTGACTACTTTTTTTTTTATGTGGGAAGAAATCCTTCATTGGACACCCACAGCCCTGGGGAGCTGTGGGGTTTCAGACTCTTACTGACTAAAACAACCCACAAGATACCGTCTGCCGCGCTATGGAGTGGCACGGGATCGAACAAGCAAGCACCATGCCACCCAAGGCCCAGCGCGAACGCCCTGACCGCGACGACAGCCCGGTCAAGCTGCCTACCCGTCTACCGAACCAATGTGCAATGGAAAGTCAGGTCCCCAGCCCCTTCCCTCCTTGGTCCGGTTTGGCAGTCAAGGGGTCACCCCTTCCAACCACCACCACCTGTAACTTTTTTACGTGGTTTTCTACCACGGTGACTTTTTAACGAGGTTTTCTCCCTCTTCCTCCGCCCGAAGGCCACCCCTCTCTCACTTTTTAATGTGGTTTCCTCCTACTAAGATAATCTAAGGTAACTCCGTTCGAAAAAGTGATTATAAACAACAAACCCAACCACTATGTGTACCTACAAGTGTGTATGTGCACGTGTGGGGTGAGCGGTGTTGCGTTGTAAAAACTAGTGCTTGAAAACTTATTCAGTGACACTGTAGTCGCGCAAGCAACATTCTCAAGGGTTCTATTTCGGAGGATCGGCCGAGGGGGGCCAAGGCGAGTGTGCTGGAGCAAAATTCACAGTCAAGCAGCGATGGCGTGGTCTGTGATTACGCGGGGAGCGTTTGTATTATTAACGACCTCGCTGTAACATTAATTTTCTATGCAACGCACGCCGAGATAGCTCTCCGATGGCACGATTTTTTTTTTTTTAATTTATATCGCAACTATCATTATATTTTGGCCAATTTTTAACAGTATTTCTATATGTTATAAAAATAGTATTAGTGTAAAATTTCATCAAAATCCGTTCCTTTTCCCATAAATGATTGAGTTTGCATTAAAGATTGACAAATATCCATACATCCTTATAAACTTCTTCGTGTATAATATTAATAGAAATTACCAACAGCATGTTAGAGGTAGGAGAAGATTTCTCAAGCATTCACGTTTCTTCACAGTGCCTTCCTTAACCGATTGAATTCGAATCGGTAAATTACTATCGTAAAATTCCTTTGCTAACAGATTACCATGAATAGTTTATAGACAGGTTTTCACCATTTTAAAATATGTGACGCTTCAATCTAAACTAATTCTGCTTGAGGAGTTTCACAATGATATCTAACGACAATATACTCGTTGTAATTTATAGAAAAGTAATGAGCTGTACATTACAATATGTGAACGACGGTGACGTCTGGAAATGACGCCCTCTCTGTGCATCCACCAAAACCGAATGTAATTATTTATAACTATGTTTTAAAAATGTGAGTTATAATATGTTAATGAAAAGATAAACCAGATCGAGTTTCTTGCCGGTTCTTCTCGATGACTGGGTTGTTTTCCGAACCGGTGGTAACTTTGACGTTCATAAGCGCCTTCTCAGGGCCTAAACTGAATAAAGTATTTTTGATTTTGATTTTAATTTTGAATAAAACCTCTATCTGTGCGGTAATACAAGCACCGATTATTAAAAGGCCTATCTCAATCTCAAATACTCTCTACAATGTCCATTCCACAATAAAAAAAAAACGGTACTAATTTCTGTCAAACACATATAATGTTCAATAAGAGATATATATATATATATATAAAAAAAAGAACACCGAAATCGTCCGCAACAAATACTTGTTTACGTAGGTTTATTGTTCTCTTGTTTACACCACAGATATAATAATACTTAAATGAACTCGGGACGCACAGACTATAATTACAAAAAATACCTAAAAAACTTTTTCGCCTAATATAAGACACTAAACCAAACAAAAAAACTGTTTAATTATTTGAATCTTGTTTTATAGGCCAAAAAATTCTTATAAAACAAAGTATTAAATAGAAGAAACTAAAGAGATATCTCCTATATAAAATCGGGTGAGTGCCTTAAGCGCTCCCCTTAGCAGTCCGGTGAAACTGTAGAGGCCTTGCCAGGTCAACAGTGTAGACAGTTGGAAAAAAAAAACAAAACAGTTATCTTAGTTTATTTATTTCGTTTAATCTTTAATAGAATTATTTTAGCGTAATTCCATAAGAAGAATTTATTTTGCAATACTCATTTAACAAGTATAAATAATATTTAAAAAAAAATTACTATTGACATTGTCAGTATTTGTCAATGAGTCGCCCTTCATGCATATTGCGATACAACCGGTACATGGATGTTTTGAAACTAAACTCGATTTGAATTAATTATGTTTTATGACAACATTCAAGGTTTTGCGATGCCAATTCTTCCATCGAGCCGAACGATTTAGAACCTGAAGAGTTCGAACCCACTGTGCTAGAAAAGAAAAGGAACTAATTTAAACCACTGACGTTTGTCTCGCAGTGGACAAGCTTAAAGGTCATCGTACAGAGGACGCGTCGCGGTCGAGCCTTGACCAGTTAAGGCTTGCGCTCACTAGCATTTCATTTCTCAACGCGAGGAATCTAAAGCGATATATATTTCATAATAGGCTTGCAACAGCCGGCCTGCACCGAGCTACGAGCCGCAGCTGAGCGTCCCACAACACACTCCGTCCGATAATGTTTTCCGGCAACTTAGCATTTACTTCTCGTAGCGCGTTAACCGCACACGTTCACAGACAAACTAAAATTTGGTCACTTTTAATAAGTCATTTAAATAGTGAAATTATTGTATATCATAAACAGACATTGTAAGTTTAAAAAAA
Organism: Antheraea assamensis; assembly: GCA_035772565.1. Classification (NCBI taxonomy): domain Eukaryota; kingdom Metazoa; phylum Arthropoda; class Insecta; order Lepidoptera; family Saturniidae; genus Antheraea; species Antheraea assamensis. Next base: position 184,373 of record JAQQSE010000294.1, read on the forward strand.
TGTATATTTTCGTGAGTGTCGAAAAATAATGTGTTTTTTAACAGTTAAAATAATAAGTCAAGGAGAATAATATGAAGAATTATGAAAAAAAATTATCATTTAGAGTTTAATACCATTGCTGTAATATATAAATACTTGGCTTAGAATAAATAAAAATATAACAGACCAAGCCAACTTGATATTTAATGAATTTCACTAACTATAAAAGCGACTCCAAATCACACTGATAAAAGAATTTGATCAACGTTGAAATGTAAACAATGATAAATGAAAGAGGATTTAACATAAATGTGAAGTCTATATATTTTTTATAAAAGACGATTTCCGAAGACATGAGTGCCGCCGGTGTATCTAATCTCGCGATATTCGGTGTCGCGGCGTGGCCACCACCGGGACCGGTGTCTGCCGCTTTCCGGTTCGAACATCACGGTTCGAATTTCGCCGTGTTCCTCATACTGTTCGCGCTTTGCATGATGGAAGTGGTCGTTCTGAGGATCATAACAGAGGAGCAGGCGAGGGAGCAAGGATCGAGGAGCGTCACGTCGATATGGTTTGACATGGACGACGAGTGAATTTGATTCCAGTTTTGATAGTGCAGTTTTGTTACGAAGTTATGTGCATAGTGCAGTTTTGTGTCAAATACTATTTTATATATGAAAAGTGTAATATATAAAATGAATTCTTTTTTATATTTAATATGGACCACTCGATTAAACCCATTAATTTATATTAGTTTTGAAATAATGGCTATAGTTGTAAATGTAAATCAAGAAATAATGAGAATGTCGACGACATATTCTGACGAATGACTTTAAGAATGCTTTATTCGATTCTCAAGAAGCGAAACGAAAACAATTAACGCATTTGAATAATGTATGTAATTAATTATTTTCATTTATTATACTCAATAGGTTTTTTTTTGTTTTTACAATTTTTATTGTTTTGATAAATCTGTGTACATAAAATTCCAGTGTCCTTGAGATCGTAATTCGTCTGCTTCTAAACGATTTGACCGATTATTTGTACTTATAGAGTCACTTTAATAGTTCTTAGATTTAAGTGGACGCGGTAGGTGCAATATTTTTCTTATTCTCCAACTTACCTTATTTTTTTATTTCACACATAGAATCTGTAAAATTGCGAATGTTTTCATTCTTGAAGTTATACTTCTTTTGGCGCGTTAGAGAAAAATGATGAGAGCAAATTTTTACGATGCGCGCGCACACCGTCACGAAAAACCGACAGCCGTTGCTATAGTAACCATTAACATGTTACCTGTTGCCATGGTAACGTGATAAGTTTGTATTCTATAATTATTTTGTTATATTCGACATACATCTGTAAATTATAAACGTCGAAAGGGCAAGTTATTAGTTAATAGGCAAGAAAAACTATATAAGTGTAGTTAAAAGATAACTCGTGGATAACATTTTAAATTATAGATTATCTTAATCCGTTCATGTACTGTAAATAATTATAGTTATTATATTTCTTATATATACAATGAGAGATTAATTTATTGTAAACAATTAAAAAATATTTATACTTAAGGAAATAAGATGTTTGTTGTATTTTGAGTCAAATTTTAATTTTACTATTCAATCAACTGCTATTTTTATATCTAAAAAAAAGTATGTATGTACTAAATACCTTTTTTCTATTGTTAGTGTCCTTTTTTTTCTACAAACGTAGAATAAGGCGAAAGATAAAGTTTTTGAAAAGATTTTTATTTTGTTACGCCAAACAAGTATAACTTCTAACGCGTGTACATAAGTACACACTACTTTTGTTTTTACACTCATGACTTATTAAGATAACATCTACCTATCAAGTTCTCTAGTATAATTTTATATATTTTAAACAACAAAAACTTAAACCTGCTAACCGTTGTAATGTTGTAATTATTTTTACATTGTTAAAATTATTTTAGTACTTTTGTTGTGCTTATAAATGTTATTAAATTTAAAAATAGTTAATTGAATTACATACGAAATATTCTAACAACACGATGTAAAGGATATAAAATGTTAATCTCTCATTGAATATTTTATCAACGATATTTAAAACACCTGAAATTATATGCTTATTACTTTATTAATTACATAATCGAAATATAATTACGATTGAGTATTAACATATGGAATTCAATGTATTATTATTTTTTTTTTTTTGAAAACTTGTTATCACCAAAAATATCACGTTATCCGGTGTTAAGATTATTCTGACGTCAATAAAAACTTAGAGAAAGCATACCATCGCTTTCATAACGATGTATTCCTTCAGCTCCCACTTAGTTGCAAGGATTCGAATCTGCGTCGATGAACGCTGTGTCCGAACACGCTATCAACTATGCCACAATCGCTTCAATTACGAAGACACGCACACTGTAATTCTATTTATACAGACAAACACGCAACCTACTGTAGTTTTGTGCACATGTGATCAATACAGTGACCTTGAACTTGTATCATAAACTGAGATTGTAAACAATAATGACCGTTGGATAGAAATGTTTTATGATGTATTTTGTTATTGTTATTCACATCTGTTATCTTATGTTAATCACTACATAGTATAAAACAAAGTTGCTTTCTCTGTCCCTATATCCCTATGTATGCTTAAATCTTTAAAACTACGCAACGGATTTTGATGCGGTTTAATAGATAGAGTGATTGAAGAGGAAGGTTTATATGTATAATAACATAAATTAAATAGTGGAGAAATACTGTTATTTTTGAGGTTACTCCAAATTGAACGCGTGCGGGCCACGGGCAGTAATGAATAAATCAAAACTACTGGATCGATTTTAATCGTTTTTTTTCAATGAATGACATAGGCTATATATTTTATAACCGTGCGAAGCCAGAGCGGGCCGCTAGATAAATATAAAGGGAAGATTAAATAGAGACGGATGTACGAATTCACTATATTATTTATACATTTTTACGTATAAATAAAATGGACCTGTTTACTGTATGTCAGGGCTAATCTCCGAAAGGTCTAGATCATTTTTAACAAGCCTTTTTATACTCAAAGTTATACGACTTCGAATATTTTTAGAATGCATATCATTATAGTTTTCTATGAAGGCTAAACTGTAATGATAAAGTTTAACAGAGTTAACTTTATATTGCTAATAATAATTGCTATTGCTAATTGTAAAATGTAAAATTGACTATCGTAAAATAAGAAAACCATTTTCAAATAAACGAGCACGCACGATCGCGAGCACATGTCATTTGCATAATAGACAGAAAACTTATCCTTAAATCCGTTACTCTTATATCTGCGTGACAAAGCTTCGATTACTTGTCGCGCTAAAATTAAGGTAAACAATCATTCCGATAAAGGTATATATTACACGTTCTCACACCGATGTCTTTCCAACAACTCGAAATTAGCGTCAGCTGAACTAATTTGTCGTGTGTAAAGACCGCCACGCGCAGTGTTATTTATCGTGCTGCGTCTATCGTCACGCAGCCCGATTGTGCGTAACGCATAACGATAATATCTTCCCATATCTCCATTTAATGTGACTATAGACAAAACTTCGAAGCGATACACGCAAGTATGGGAGTAATATACATGCAAATGCCGGAAGTGTGAGCACAATAATAAACGCCTGTCCACAGATTTGTAAAATGTGGATTCAAGTTAGTCGATCACTAAAAGTGACCGGTAGATATTAATTTATAGAAAACTTATATTTCCCTAGAAATAGTTCTCAACTGGAGTATTTTCTATGACGGTGTTTGTTGAAAAAAAAAAACAGGTTGTGTCGTAAAGACACGCGACAGAAGTGAACTGTTTGTATTACAGGGAAACATTTTCATAAAAAAAAAATACAACAAAAAACTAACGTCACGCAGTATTCCTAAACGGTCACTCATCCAAGTACTGACTGCACCCGACGTTGCTTAACTTCGATTTTCAACACTCGACCCGGACACAGTGTTTACCCCCACCGATTCTCGTCACACAAAAAGGTTACTGATCATAATTTGAAAGCCTTCGATAAACAAATTCATTTTAAAAACTTCCAAGGAGACGTGTAGAATAAAATACTTCTGTATGTATTTTGGCAGCGTAACTACTCATGGCGTCCGTAATAAAGAATGTAAACGAAAACCTTAATAAATGTTTATAGACATAAAGGATCCATAGATTTGTTGTATCTTTGTACAAAATATAACTCTATTTATGTATGCGAAAATAATAATCTTTTGTTTAATAAAAACCTGTTTTATAAATTATTATTTTAGATAAAACGAAGGAAACGAGTTGTGAATGAATACTATTTCACACATTATATTTTAATCCATAATAAAAATCAGTCTCAAAAAAATTCTTCTTGCCTTATGTCAACTCGTCACCGAATCCTGGTGTCATTTATAACGTTGATAGGGTTTTTGACCTATCTCGAGTATATTCTTGGTGCCTAAATTGAACCTATATATTTCTAATTACATTATAAATGCGAATGTAAGTTTGTGTGTTACGTGTCACGCCGTAATTACTCAATCCATCATCATAAACATAGTGTCTTGAAGGGTTAGGCCTAGTTTTCATTAACACGAGCGAAGTCGCGGGCAAAAGCTATTATATAATAATGGCGTTTAATACAAACAATTAGCACACTCTAGTGTGTTTTCAGGGAAAGAGTTTTTATCTTGTGTATCACTAGATGGCGTTGATTTTTATTTTGTTTTTGAGATTTATAACCCCATTCAACGCGGGCGTAGTCGCAGGCGGTTGCTACTAATTTCCAATTTTATATTAGCTTTTCTATTTTTTTATAGTGACAAAGCGCTGCTGCGTACATATCTGTCATGAATCTGAATTTATATATAATATAAATGTAAAAGTTACCGTTTCGAAATTGCCCTTTCAAAAATATTTGCTTCAAATTATTTAAGCAGTTATACAAGTGTGTTCCACTGTGATTATTGTTATATAATGTATTTAATTAAATTGTCAATATATATTTACTTCTGCAAGTGAATGAAATATATTAATATGATATATAAAACAGACACTCCTACGTAAAGACACACGATGGGAGTGAAACTTATGTATTACAGAGAAACATTTTAATTAAAAAAATACAATAAAAAGCCAACTTCACGCAGTGTTCCCAGGCGGTCACTCATCCGAGGAATGACTGCAGCCGACGTTGCTTAACGTCAGTTTTCCTACCACTTTTCGTCACACAATAAGAATTATCAGAATTTCATAGCCCTCCCATAAGTAGATTCACTTCAAAAATAAATAACATGATTATAGATGTATATTTTATTATCTGAATAAGTTTCAAGCGCTTAACAAGAATCCCTACCTGGTTTTAGAGAATCATATGGCTTAAGACATTGAACAGAGAACATTGGTAGTTATCAAACCTTGGAAAACTCCGTACAACCATTCAAAATGTCATAAAAATAATACCAATAATTAAGGTATTTTGAGTTTGTTACATTGAGTTAATTTATATTCCTTATGATTCGATCGACAATGAATATATATACAAGTTGTTTGAAATTATTCAACCGGTTTCATTGCTGAACTTGTATAGATGTAGTAATATATATGAACGGACGAGGCATGCAGATTGCGAAGCCGCCACCTGCGAGAGTGCAGCCGTCTGTTATTTATTGCAAATGGTTGTGCAAAATCACGTTGGGTCTTAAGAAAAGTGAGAGATTATTTCTGTAACTTTAAATTAACAAATTAGCTAGGAATGGCAACGCATTGTGCAGTCGAAAGACAGTAAGGACACAGAGTCATCGTTACCACTCGTCTCCTGATTCAGTAATGCACAAAAGCGACGCGACTGCAGTAATTGCAAATTGAGGTTATGTTGTTTGAAGAAAACAAAGACCGAGGTACCTCTCTGTCGTTATACTGAACTGTAAAACCTAATTTATTTAATAATGATAATGATAATTAATATATATAGTATTTAATTAGTTTATCTTGTGCAACTTTATTAATGTATACATATAAATAAAATTGGAGTGTCTGTTTGTAATATCAAAATAACGACTTTCTACTGATTGGATATGAACGTATACACGATACTGACCACAAAAATACAATTTTTAAATTTTTTGTCTGTCTATATGTTTGTCTGTATGTTTCGGGTAATCTCCGAAATGGCTGAACCGATTTTGACAGAAACGTCACTGACGGATAGTTAAAATCACAGCGGGTGACATAGGCTACTTTATTTTAGACTAGCTATCATCCGTGGCTTCGTTTGTAGTACTATCTCCAACACGATTGGACCTATTTTCATGGAACTTTCACTGACAGATAGCTGACCTTATAAGAAGTAATTTACAATTATAAAAAAAACGAATACGGAGCTGCGGGCAACAGCTAGTATCAAAATAAAATAGAAGTTTCTGTTTTAAATATCAGAATAACAGCCTTGTATGAAAAAATGATAGTAGGCATGGCATATACAATACATTAGCAAAAAACCGATTTTTTTTTGTCTGTCTGCCAGTTTGTTTCGCCAAACCTTCGAAGCGGTTGGACAAATTTCGTAGGGATTTTCACTGACAGATAGCTGATATTATAAGGAGTAACATAGGCTAATTTTAATTGACAAAAAAAAAATAACAAACTAAAGAAGCAGTGTCCAGTAAAACGCGCGCACCAAGCGCACTTTTACACAAGAACAAAACTTTTTTGCAAAATGTCATGTAGACGAAGTCACGGGTAACAGCTAGTCACGATATAAAAATAATAACGATTAGACATTAACCTGAACGTAGGAATATTTTTAAGAATCGATTCAAAGATTACCTCTTTACAAAATTTACAGACTCTTTTTAGAAACAAGGCATATAATTGATAACACGGTCTGTACTCAAAACGTTTCGGTGTACGACGATAATATTTTAACATAGTATCACTGTTTAAGGACATGAGTGTTTTAAATTATTAAGTAACTATTTACTTGATTACGGAAGAAATGTATAAAAATAAAACTGGAGGTCTTTGCCTTGGGTTTATTCCGCAAGCGGTGGTTATCGTAATGCCATATTATTTATATGAACAATTTCTTCAATAACAATATAAGTAGTTTCAATGTGCAACATGAAACTGGAATGAATGAAGCACGTTCTTCAAAACTTTCACTATTTTGATGAGAAGAAAAAGAAAAAAAAGTAAAGACAAGAAAAGGTCTGAGAGAGTAAATTTGTTATGGTGAATGACAGAACTTGGAGAAAATTTTCCCGATGCTAAAAGAACGACACCATGAAAACGAGCCGTAAAATCGAAGTAAATAAATAACATTTCGTTTCCCGGTACTACAAGTGGTAGAGTTCTTATCGTTTACGCTATAACATCAAACGGTCAGTGTTGCCAGCTTCGACGGTGCTACACAATTTTCAGAATTTAATATTAGAATGTACAGTTTTTAAGCAAGATTTTTTTTTTCATTCGTACATCTGTAGCTCTATGATGACTCTAGAATGTCATGTTAACGTACACTGGCTGAAATGTTTAAATGTATTGTAAAACGATAATATTACTCAAACAATTTAACGATCGCTTGTAACTATACATACGATATATGGAGTCAAAATAAATACACACTCTGAGTTCACGTATTCTGAGTATTACGCTGTCCAAATCAGTCTAGGCTCTTAAACATCCATTAAGAACTCTTCTGGTAGTAATACAGAGGAGTTACAATAGCAGTACAGATAACGAACTTCTAATGTTTAGTGACGATATCACGGATGACAATAACACGCTAGCTTGGAAAGAAAAAAGGCCTGGATCCAAGAGAAACTGCTCAAACATATTGATAAGTGCATGACAAATCTTTCAGTTCAACGAAAAAGGTAGCCACACGAACTATATTAAATGCTTGTGTCTATATAATATTCGTTGGACGCGAACCAAATTGACGTAAACGTCAATGTTTAGTGACGATGTCACGGATGACAATAACACACTAGCTTGGAAAGAAAGAAAGCCTGGATCCAAGAGAAACTGCTCAAACACACTGATAATTACATGACAAATCTTCCAGTTCAACAAAAAAGGTAGCCACACGAACTATATTAAATGCTTGTGTCTATATAATATTCGTTGGACGCGAACCAAATTTACGTAAACGTGGGATTTACAATCAGAATAGCGAAAATTCATTTCATCTGACAGGAGACTTTTTCAAAGCGCTTAGTATAGGGACGTACAAGCTGTTCTGTAACCGTTGGTAATTCTATATATGTGAACGTTTCAATTGGGAAAATCAATACTAACAAAATACGATTTACCGTAATAGTACTCTTTCGTAACATCATGCCTGTCCACCGGTTTGGACCGTTGCGTTGTCGTGATTTGTGAAAGAACGACCTCTGTCAGTCCGTTCACATGTATCTGCAATACTTTAATGGCGCAATAGAGTAAAGAATGCTTGAAATTAGCCCAAATTGACGACCTTAGTGAAGGTAAAACAGTTCAGTACCTTTTTCTATTCATTTTTCATGTGTGATTTTATGAAACTCCGATGCGAGTGAAACTTTTCAATTGAACCATGGACGACGATGAATTGAACCACGAGCGCCTTTTGCTTTATCCCTACTCCGCCGCCGACTGTAATGCGACATGCAATAGACGGACGAAAATATTTGAAGTGATGTAAAAAGTTTCACTTTAATAAGAATGATTAAAACCTACTTCAAAAAAACATTATAAAAATTCACCAGAATGTCGTCGGCAATAGTTAGGTGCCTATATCATTTTCGACTGTCCTAAACTGTAATATTGGTGTATTTGAATCACTATGCATTATATTCGATTATTAGGAACTCCCTGGTATATCTTCAAAATTAAAGATCCAACTATAATGAAATTAAAATGGGACCCCCTTCAAAATATAAACTTTACATATAAAAAATGATATTCCAAATCGATTTATAATAGACGAAATTCGGAGGCAACAAGCATTAAAAAATTCAACCAAATTAATTTAATATAAATACAAGAGATTAACACAGGTGTATTTATTATTCCTTTGACTGTGAACGTTTCTTTAATTTATAAGTATAGCGGCCTTCGAATACAATTTTTGTTTTTAATATTTGTATTAAATTTGTACGCAATACTTTTGTGTATTTAAAATATATTCATTATCGAGACTAATAAAGCCGACCGCGATTTTTACTTATGAAGATGTTTTTGGTATTCTATCTGGATTAATTTTTAAATACACATCTTAATTGTAATTTTATCTATACATATAATAAGAATGTAAATCCAACGTGTCTTACTTTTTTGATTTTTGAGAAAAAAATTGTTGCAGGTGTCTAGGAATAAATAATAGAACCCATTTCGATCATTTTTAGAGATGTCTGTCTGTCTGCCTGTCTGTTTGTTTGAACAGGCATCACTGGTAAAGTACTAGTTTTCTGATAAAACACCAGCAAGAAAATAATCAAGCATATTCCGGCGCAACATAATTTTTTTGTTTCATTAAAATCGGTTGACTCTATCAAAAGTTATTGTAATTTTAATGACGACAGGAGTTAAGTACAAGAGAAAAATAGATAAGTAAATGGACTTTAGTCTCATCTAAAAACCAGGGTATTTTATATTATATGACTAAGACTTAGAACAAAAAGAAAAATGGTTAATATTTTTTTTTCACATAAATAAATATGAAGAACCTAAGAAGTTCAGTAATTAATTAATATGCATAATTGGTAATAGATGGCGTTCAACCGCCATTTTCTAAATATTGGCCAATTACAAATATTACATATTTTTATAAATTGAATAACTTACATTGTACTTTGTATAAGTAAAATATGATTTTTATTTTTCGATCGCATAAGGTTTATGATTAAATTTGTACATTTTTAATTAATTGTGTGTTGTAAATATTACAAGTTATTGAATCTTTCACATTTTAGGACAATTATACCTATATTCTTTTTTATAATATAAAAATGAAGAGACTAAAATTGTTAATTGCACATTTACGAAAAATCGTCTTTAGAAGCAATAGCAGGCTACATTTTTTCACAACAGATGTCGCTAAAATTGTCGTTTTATTGGTTTACTGTCCTTAAGAATATTATTGCAATGAAGACTATAGATAACAACAGACTACACTTTTTCACAACAGATGTCGCAAAAATTATCTTTTTATTGGTTACAGAATATTATTGAAATGAAAAATATAGATAACAATGAGATTATTTCTGTGTTTTACAGCAAACGGCCAATTTAAAAGTTTCATGATAGTTTCGAGAGCCTGCCTATCGATCATATGCAGAAGGTATAAGCAGGTATCTGAAGCACGGCTAACTGTTGTTTTGAGACCACACGTATCTCGAGAGTCGGATTACAAATATACAAGATACACAGATATACATTCAGATGGTTGCATCAATCACAGTTTCTTTGCATTAAGTTCCACTCGGACGTAGTCGCGGGCACAGCTAGTCATTACTAAAATGCTTACGATAATATGCATGTACGTGATCGGGAGATGACAATGAACATTGAAAACATATATAAGCATATTATTTTCTTATACGTTAATATTAGTAATAACTTTTGCTCGCGGCTACGCTCGTGTATACATACGATATACCTCGAAGACAGGACATGTTTTTTTAATGAAGAGTAAAAGTAAAAAGGTCTTGTCTGTATCCCTGAAAAACTCAATTTCGCATTCATAATATTAAGTTAAGATTCTTTTGGCACAGCCTCGAGCTTTGAAACGAGTGAAAATATATATGTTTATCTTCTCTTATTAATTTTTCCAACAAAAAATTTAACACCACCTACTTTTACTACGAAACTATTACATTATCATATTTCTAGAATGCAGATTAATGGACATATCTTATCAAACACTAGTTGGAGCCCTCGACTGCATTCTCATGATAATAATTTTGTTGTAGTAAAACATCTGAATTAATTGTGAGTAAATTTTTATATTACTATCTAACTTCTATGATCCTCTTAAAGATTTAAAAATGATCTCTGTTAAATTTTTATCATCACTACTTAACTCCTATGCAAAAGCGTAATTATATATAACCTAGACAACATTTTCAAAAATCCTCAAAACGCCTATAAAAGCGTCGTCAAGATCTATTCTGGTCTTTCCGATCCTCCGGAATGGAACCCTCGAGCACGTTGCATGCGCGTATACAGGGACACCGAATTTTTTTCCGTACACTAGTCTTACAACACAACACCGATCACCCCACACACGTGCACATACACACATGTAGGTACACATAGTAGATGGGTTTTTTGTTTTTTTTTACTCTTTTGCGAACTGAGTTAGTTTAGATTTACTTAGTAATCAGATTCATGATACATGGATAAGTTCGTGAAACATACATGCTTGGTACACATGTATATATCACGGATTTTTATAAATATGAAATAGATAACTTAGCTTAGTTAGATTCGGGATATTAGGCGACAGTCCAAGCCGAGGCGCACCGTGGGCCTACGTGCTGGCTGCCATTATGAAATCGGATAAGTGCCTTAGATGCTCCCCTTTTGGTTTTGTGAATAGGATTTAGTCCGGTAAAGCTGAGAAGGCCCATCAGAGCAGTTCAAAAAAAAAGGATAAGTTTAATGTAGAGCGAAATGGAATATGGCTCTGACATAGCTCAACACAATTATGCAAAATGCAAATCGAAAGTACTTTATTCAAATTAGGCCCTCAGAAGGCGCTTTTGAACGTCAAAAATAGCACCGGTTCACAAAACGACCCAGTCATCGCGACACTTTCCTACACCACTTCAGAAAAGCGTCATTGCCAACAAGTATTTATAAACGACACGTTTCCACAGATCCCTTTATCATTACCTCCAGGACAGCAGTTCTTTCAAGATTGGTCCTAAATAATCATAAGCCGTAGTGACTACTTAATCTGAACCGCATCAATATATGCCAATCATTACATAGTATAAAACAAAGTCGCTTTCTCTGTCCCTATATCCCTATGTATGCTTAAATCTTTAAAACTACGCAACGGATTTTGATATGGTTTTTTTAATACATAGAGTGATTTTAAGAGGAAGGTTTATATGTATAATGACATAAATAGTGGACAAATACTGTTATTTTTGAGGTTACTCCAAATTTAACGCGTGCGGACCACGGGCAGTAATGAATAAATCAAAACTACTTGATCGATTTTAATCATTTTTTCAGTGAATGACATAGGCTATATATTTTATACCCATGCGAAGCCGGAGCGGGCCGCTAGTATATCATAAAAAAATGTTCTGCTTCCAAACCTCATTGGAAAATGTTATATTAAGTGGTATTGTTTCAGAAGCGAATCACAACGTCGTCAGAGATGCATAAACTCATCCAGAGACGACGACGGTGTCTGTCTTAGATGCGGCGGGGATAAGCAGGGAGGTGTCGTCCCTTGCATTTGTTTCTCGCAAAGGTAAGTGTATACACAAAACGTTTGGCCGGGTTTAATACCGGATTAAATTGAATTATACAAGCGAAACTATGTTTTGTTATCCCATAACACCAGCAGCTCTCCGCTGCTTCGTTTTCGTGAAAATGGTATTCATTCTTTCTGGAGAACTACACCTCCTTTATTGACCTTCGTCTTTACTGCAATTTTTTCTCGACTACTAAGTTAAGCCCCTGGGAGTTTTAGCGATTAACTTTTCTTGCCCATGTTACATTTTAGTAATCCCTGCTTAAAATATACATATAAAAAAAAAATCGTAATTATATGTAGCCCAGATGATTCGGTGAAATTTTTTCTACCTGTTAGTAAAAGTATTTTTAAATTCGGTTCAGCCGCTGCGGAGATTAATTCGGAATAATAACAGACACTTTGATTTTTTTTTTACATTTATTGATTTTCATTTGTGATTTATTTATAATCAAATGAATGTTCCATAATTAAAGCCAGTAAGAGTACAGACACTCAACGACTTGTAATGTCTTAGATTACCTTTCTAGAACCACAATAGTATTTAGATAATGATCAAACACCATGTTTGTATTGTCTTCGTGGTTTGTACCATGACGCTATTGTTAATACACTAAATTATTATGCAAACATAATAGTTCTTATATAATAGTTCGTACAATTTGCACACACTTAACTGCACATCTTTATCGGGATAAGCGTTCTGAAAAGTTCTTTTAGGGTTCCGTTATCGAAAAACGAATTCCTAAGCCTATGCTGCTCTATGGTAAAAACGTGACGGAACCAAAGCATAAAACTAGGCTTTTACCAATCCCTGCTTGTCTAGCTACCCTTTGAACTTCGATAGTCGCATTTGAGAGCTTCTATTAGTTGATTTAATAAATGTAAATCTGTAAAAACCTGCGGCGACCTTGTCCTTTTTACGTTTTATAATAACTAGTGGTCGTCCAGTAGTCAAAATTCAACAATAATTCATTATTATTATATTTTTTTCTCCTTGAGTGTATATATACTGTACATTATGACACATTAAAGAATGCCAAGTATCATGAATGCAGATTTATAAATAAAGACTTTAAGTCGTCGAAGGTAAAGAAAAAAACTATTTTTTTAATTATCACACAACACTTGGTCAACAGCCACCAAACAAAAATCAGAATTAAGAAAATCTGACGAGAACCACAAAAGAAAATGGCACTGAACTGAACTTTGCCTTCCCTTATTTATATACAGAAGAAGATTAGTATACACACAATTCTTTTTTTTTATTGAATTTTTAAAGCTACTGGATATAGATCTTTTAAGCCTAACTTCGTACAATTCTTCTAAATTTGAAATAATACTCTAACAAAATGACGGCTTCCTTGTTAGAATTGTCTGAGAAGTATTTGTGATAATTTAAAATGAACTTTTGTTGTTGTCATATCCCTCAAAATGGTCCCAATATTATGCAAAACAGTGTTGAATACCTCAAAAACTCTTATTTCATTGCAAGAAAATACCAAAGTATTTTTGTATTATTTTATTCGAGTAATAAATCATAATAACTAGTATCGATTGTCAATACTTTACTACAAAATAATATAATAATAATCGTTATTTTCAGTTCAGTGAAATTCGAGTCAGGCGCTTGGTTCCTGAGACAAGTGCAGCGCGCATCTAGCCTAATGCCGTGGTCAATTTCAACTGAAAAACTGGAGCAGATCGGTCTGTAGTCAAAACATTTTTTTCACATTCTCCTTATTATTAAAATTTTGCCATTATAACTAGTTTTAATTGTTGGTCTTTGAAAACGTGTGATACCTATGAATTTCACTACTTCTCTTTTCCAAATTTTTCGCCTAATACTTGATTAAAACACCATCTATGAAAAATATAATGCACTAATAATTACACACGTCCCCTAAATTATAAGCCCCTAAATCCACTTCAAGCAACAACTTAAAAAAGGTAGCATTACATGTTGTAACGTGAAAATAAATCAATATCTTTGAAATCACTCGTTAATTATTTTTTTTCATTTTTATAATTTATAATATACTTATCTGTAATGTTTTGTAATATCAACAGCACTTATCATGGTTATCATCTGAGAGTCCACAGCCTTGAGCATGCCAAACTCAAATCCAATAAATTTCTCCAAACTAATCAGTTTTCGGTTATCATTTATCAGTTTAAACCTCTTCTTAGAAATTAAACTACTTCTTATCATCAGTATTCTACTTCAAATTTCTTCAAACCCTTCCCCAAGATTTGGCTTTCAACTACATTCACAAAATCTCAAAAATATTTTTAACTATAAAGCGCCCACGGACATCTTTGAATAGAGATACCCGTTACTTTTCTGGATAACTTTTAAATATATCCCTCAATCTTTTAGATGAAGAAGGTGATGGGCGTGAGAGTCCCGGACCCAGCGATACTACTCGGCGTGAACTACAAAACATCAAGGAGTTTCTGGAAACGATATCTGCTAAACTGGCAGGAGGGCCTCTTGAAGGCACTAGAGTGGCGCCACTATACGATCATCCAGCCTGTGAGTAAAAATAATGAAAAATAAATTATTTAATCATACGATCTATTCGTTGTAGACTACTACAATCTAGGATATGATATGTAGTCTTCAAATAATACACAATCGCTACTTAATTTCTTTGATTTTTAAATTTGTAAAATACGTTAATGCCCCGGCCATGTCTTGTGATTATGTATCATACAATATATCATACAATTTTAATACGTTGAGTGAAAAAATTCAAACATAGTATATAAATGTCTAAATATAACTTTTTCTGAGATACATTAGACATATTTCAGAACATTAAGAAATTTACCGACACCCGGGATATCGTCTCTATAGCTGACACATAATATGCACATGAATGCTTACAGTATTTACACAGATATTGTTTTAGTTTTAGTAATATTAGTAAATGTTGCATAGACGTGGTCATGTTCGAGCGACACCACATGAGCCTACGAAACGCGCTGGCATCGCTCTCGACTGCGCTACATGACGCGCTAACACGTAAGATAGCATAGCATGCACTGGTATACTATCTTTACTGTTTTTGATGTTTGCACTTATTTATTTATTTAGCACGTGTTTGAAGAAACGTTTTAAGGTATCGACTTTCGGACACTTGTTATGTGCACTTGTATGTGTGATTGATTTACTCGAATCGCTGATTCAAGTTTAGCTCTTCCTATTTGGTGAATGTAGTATATTCGCATGGTTTGTGTTTTTATAATAGACTCTTTGGTGCATAATATAAATATATTAATTAACACAAATGTGTTAACATAAACATTCTTCAGTGTTTTCTTTCAGCCTTGTTAAGTGCCTTCTAAATGTGTCTATTATACGTACGTATAAAATATAACTATTTTAAACTGGTAGGCGTTATTTGATTATAACTCTAAATGTATTTATTGATTTCTACGATATTTATGAACGAATAGTCAAAGTATTCTAATTTATTATTATACTAGCAGGTCCGGTGGACGTTGTCCTGCCCTGATAATAAAAATATATTTTCTTATCTTCATAAAACGCTTAAGGCTGCTTGATTTTTTTCGATTCTTTCAACATTTAACATTATATTTCAACCAATTTACAAAAAAATATAAACAAGTTATATACGTAAACGTTCCCCACGAATTACTCTATCTATTAGTGAAGAGCACATTACAATCCGTTCAGTAGTTTTTGAGTTTATCGCGAACATCCAGACAGACAGACAGACGCGGCGGACGACTTTGTTTTATAATACATATGTATTGCTCAGTAGTAACTGGATATTATTTTCTTGTTAACACAAAGATTTAGCAAACCGATATACAGTTTGCATTATGTTAAAACAACATTACAACCAATAATTAATTACCCACATATACATTTTGCAAGAAAATGACACCAAAACTGTATCTTACATTGACTTCAAACTGCTCCCGCAAACGGACGTCAAATTGATACTGTAAGTTGAAAAGCAACTTGTAACTAAATTGCTGTCCTAATAGACGCAACGATCGTAATTCAGTGTCCGTTCATTTCATATGAATGAATTTTTATAATGTACCTTATCAACATTTTATAATTATAATATTACAAGTATATTTAAAAAAATTATGATTATTTTTCACTAGTTCTACATCACGAGATAGACAAAAATACTCGACATGTTATTAGCAATATATATAACGATTTGCTTTCCAACCTTTTGCGTTAATTTGTCGTCCATTTGCAACAGCAGATAACTGTCAATTTGTTATGCAATTTAGCGTTAATTGTGACAAAAATTTGGGCAGCAAATGTTACCCAGCAAATTGTTGTTATTGAGTTATTTATACCCATATAATCGAACTTAAACATTATCGCATTCCTAAATGATGTCAGTCCATTTTAGATTATTCCTGAATGATAAGTTGTAACGTCTCTAGCACCAGTACTTGTCAAGACTGCTTTACGATAAAAATAAATTTTATTATAATGGTATTGCTGCCGAATCTTGTACAGGATTCATTATTATAAGGAGATTAATTCAATTTTGAAAAAAAAATATATAGACACAACTAGGTATGGCGGTGACACAAACTCTATTAAGTAGCCTTGTTACGTACGTGTTCCACAACCTAACAATTGGGTACCTACTTGAAAAAAAAATCTTATTTTACTTTACTTTAAAACGTTATATTAAATTTGTCAGTCGTTTCGAAAAACTTTCAAAAATACGTTTTTAATTAATTAATTGTATAATACCAATCACGTGAACCGAACGCTCCGTCATTGGTCATCTTTTATATGACGTCATTACGTTGGAACGATTTCACAATAATAGTGGCAACAGTTTCGGCACACGTGTATTGGCTACAAATATTGTAACAGCTGCAAACTGTCGCCATGGCCTTGGTAATGACTTTAAAAAAATATATATCCATTTTTATATAACTCTTTAATTACGAACAAAAAAAAAACAAAACATAGTTTTATTGAAAAATGAAGATATATTTTTAAAATTAATTATGAATAAATAATCCCTTTCTTTTCCTATTATCAATTGTTCCAATATAACAAAACTTAAATGGGAATTCAGAATAACTATTTAAGGCGAAATGGAAGGAAATGCAAAATTATATTCATAACAATGATTACTATATAACACTAGACTCGCACTTAGGGATTAAAAATGTGTGCAGCAAGTAAAAGACAAGCCTAAACCTTCAAACAGAGGTTTTCTATATTATAGTAAAATAAACGGCGCAGTCAAAATAACGTTACAATATTTAACCCATAATTAAAATCATCAGGGTAGTTTAAATGGACTTCTTGATGAGATGATTTAAACTTTGTATTATTAATGATCCTATTTTGATTTAATTACCCTTGGTTCTTGTATTTCAAAACATACACCAGGGAAATTCTCAAAATTCAAATCAAATCAAATCGAAAATACTTTATTCAGTTTAGGCCCTGAGAAGGCGCTTATGAACGTCAAAGTTACCACCGGTTCGGAAAACAACCCAGTCATCGAGAAGAACCGGCAAGAAACTCGATCTGGTTTATAACTCATATTTTTAAAACATAGTTATAAATAATTACATTCGGTTTTGGTGGATGCACAGAGAGGGCCGTCATTTCTAGACGTCACCGTCGTTCACATATTGATCCACCCTGTAATAGCCTTTAGATATTAAAACCTGCTTGACATGGTGCTTCAAATTAGTATCCGGCAAATCGGTAACGTGTTTTGGGATTTTGTTATAAAACCTAACACTATTACCGAAAAAAACTGTTACCGGTCCTAGTGAGCCTAAAACATGGAATTACCAATTTGTTATTATTTCTTGTGTTTAGATTATGGCGGTAGAATTAAATAGTAAATGCATAGTGATTGAAATAGTAATAGATTTATGACTATGCAAGATTTGATAGGTACATGAGTATGGCAAGAATGTCCTAATGAATTTTGTAGAGTACATTTTTGAAGTTGGTTTTATTTATTATATAACTAGCGGCACGCTCCGGCTTCCCACGGGTATAATATATACAGTCTATGTCATTCACTGAAAAAATGATTAAAATCGATCCAGTAGTTTTGATTTATTCATTACTGCCCGTGGCCCGCACGCGTTCAATTTGGAGTAACCTCAATAATAACAGTATTTCTCCACTATTTAATGGATGTTATTATACGAGTACATATAAACCTTCCTCTTCAATCACTCTATCTATTAAAAAAACGGCATCAAAATCCGTTGCGTAATTTTAAAGATTTAAGCATACATAGGGATATAGGGACAGAGAAAGCGACTTTGTTTTATACTATGTAGTGATAAAATAATTATCTCTTCACAAATAAAATAGTAACATTTATTTCACGAAAACTAAAATATAGCAGATTTTTTTTTATTTATTTGTTTACTTTTATTTTACAATTGTTATGAAAACTTGCAATTAAAATAATAGTATAATATTAAGAGTAATTTAAAAGATTTCACAAAGAGAAGAGAATTATTTCAGTCTAAGAAGTTGAATTCGTCTGATAGCAGTACTTAGAAAGAGTAGAAACTAATAGAAATAATGAAGATGTTAATTTATATTGAATTAAGAAAATAGTCGTATGAAAGAAATCAAAGCTTTCCTTGAGTTCGTTAAATTGCCTACACGCTCTTACAATATAATTATTAAGGCGATTAGTAGTTTTAAGCGGTGGCATGTAGAGGAACTATGGACTTCCGAGTGAAGCAATAGGATTACACAAATAAATGCTACTCACAAGTTTAGCACAGTCAACAGCTCCATCTATTTAAAAGAAAAGGTAGACAGTAGCTCTATCTCTCTCGATTTATCTCACATACGTTCATGTTGAGAGAGAGAAAATGAAAGTAGTAACCTCCATGCCATATCATGTAATATCCGCGCGCGTCTTGCCCCGCGTCCCGCACTTCGACAATGCTCTTCTATATTCAAATAAACTTCTATTCCGAATTGCTCGTCTAGTGAAATACATATTCATAAGCATTGGAATGTTCATTGATCTGTATTACCTTTATACGCATTATTGATGTGTTGAATCACGAATGGAGTGTAACGAAGTCGGCGCATGCGCACCGAATGGATACACGTGAATAACGTTGTTAGTAGCAGTAACAATATTTATTATTATACCATTAATATTTTTTTTATATGCTCCAAAATCACGTCAAAAGGAAATCCGGCATTAATATAATAAATATATGACAGATTTAACGTTCAAAGAACTTAATAATTAGATTTGTTTGTGTATAAAATAGTAATACAATAGCTGTACTATATAAAGCCGATCGTACACGACAGCGACCTATTAGAAGCTTCAAATGCTACGGCAAAAGGAAAGATTTTTTATTTTATTTCATATGTACATTTTTCACAGACTTTACTGACACGGGTTTGAAATGTTCATTAGGTCTATAGCGACTGCCGATAAGCAAAGTGTTTTAAGAATTCGCTGTAACAATGATGTCAAAACATTTGGTGTGTTGACTAAGACTTAATTTATCCACCTGTCTGTCCGTCAATACGTTTGCCATAGAGTTGATAACCGAATAACGTTATTTTTCATGAATGGCTGTTTTTCGGGTATATTGTTATTTTATAATGTAAAATTGTGAAGCAAAGAATCATTGACTGCTTACTCCTGACGTTAATGAGCTGATACCGCGCAGATCGACATAAACTAATTGAGTAAGAATTACCACTCAAACTCACTCACTTACATCTCCCAAGGCATACAAAATATCCTTAGATACACCCATCGTACTTTGGTACTTATGCAATTATTAAAAGGTCTTTAGGTAAAAAATAAATGATGAGAAATATAAAAGTTGAGTTGAGGTAGGTGGTAGAGCTACGCTGAAGCTATTACTGGTTTCAGCATGAATGGGTCGGCTCGCCCGACGCGCGGGGTAGTATCACCCTCTCACAGAAAACCGACGTGAAGTAACAGTGGTTACACTGTTGCGTTTCGTTCGGTCAGTGAGAGCGCCGGAGGCCCACATATTTAAAAGGCCGGTCAACGCACTTGCGACTCCCCTGGTGTTGCTAGTGTCTATGGACGGCGGTGATCACTTACCATCAGGTGACCCACCTATTCGTTTGCCAACTATAATATATATTAAAAAAAAAACAACAACAAAGTCGTGTTCTTAAGAATTAGTACCATCACCGACCACATCGTCTATTAACATCAAGTGAAATTGTATTCAAACATTAACCAATAGAAAACAATTTTTGATAATTTCATACGAGCGGTTTTGCTTGTATATTTAAAAACAAAACGATTAATACTGTTACTTTTTATCGTGAATTTGCATAAATATCATTTATCATAAAACACACAAGAATGATTTTTAAATTGTAATAATGTACATGCACGCAGTATACGGAGTACTGTTAGTTACCAGACGCGACGTGCGCGGCGGGCTAGGCTTCAAGTTTAACGTCCAACCATTTTTATTGCACCAACCCATCGGCGACTTATTCATATAGACAGTTAATAACAAGCGAGAGAATTATATCAACGTAACTAACTCATAAAACTATATAAATGAAACAGACGTTGGTGAATATATACTTAATATTGATAGACTCATACACCATTTATCAAATTACATTGAAGGTTTACCCGACCAACCTAAGGATTTTTTTTTATAATAAGATTATACACAACACATCAACTTCTGCACCGTTTAGTCGATCGTCATCGAATTCAAATCAAATATTAATATCGAACTGATATGCTTAGATATCTGAATACAAAGAAATATTATATAAATAATTTCTGTTACACAATTTTATATAACTTGTCTATGTTATTTATTCGAACTCTTATTTATAGTATTTAATTTCGTCGTTGGAACTTTTAACTCGGTTCGAAACGATTAAAAGTTGTAAAATGTTTATTGTTTATAATTAAGTCAAAGAAATATAATTTATCATGTCGCGTGCGTTCGTAAGTACACACACATTTTTTTTAAATATATTAATTAGTCTCCCTCTAAATGACATCCAGAGCCGTAACCAATGAGAAGATAAATCAGTTAACGGCCTGTGATTTGTAAAAGCAATGAAATATTTTGTGATATTACGTCTTTGATTGTAATGCCGTTTATTATATTTCTTCCTCTTGCAATAAACTTTATATTAGCTGTCTAAATGAATACGTGGTCGCTACAGCCGCCGGACCGTGGGACTGAGAAACGCGAAAAAGTAAAAAATGTAAAAAAAACTTTCGCCAGCCTCTATCGATTTTGTTGCCAGCCAGACTCTAGGGTAGTTACCTGATTTTATCGATATTTTTCCCACAGTTAAACGCTACTACCATAGTGCCTTCTTGTAAAATATTACCGGTCAGTTAAATATATATTTAAACGTACTTTTAAAGTATGTCGGTATATATCAATAAAATTATATGAGAAATATTAGTAGTATTTTCTTTTGTTGTATCGAAATTCGTAAAATGATATAGAGAGTAGTACATCTCACCACAACCCATAACTACCTGTAATTACAATAAATACGATAATAATATGTCTTATATGTGCAGATAAGTTCCTATTCCTGGGATTCCTTTATTTCGCGTGAAAAATGGATCTCTCGTTGTTAGAAACAACAATATGTTGTAGTTAGTTGACCATAAGTTACCCTACTATTGATGTATACATAATATGTATAGATTTCACTTAAATTTTACTAATACGCAATGCGGAAAATAATTAGCTTGGAATTAGGTGACGTCAGTGACAATTAATCCAGGATTCACTATCCCCCTCAGGTAGCGGACGCGGGGGCGTCCGTTGCCGATAAAGGAAGGCCCGAGACATGGCAACGCTGTCTCAGCCGCAGCTTCAACAGCTACAGAAGCATGGCGAGAGCAACTCTCTCCCCGAGAAGAGGGTCCCCGTATCAACCTTGCGGGTTGACCCTAGCGCGTTACCGGAGTCTAGAGGAGTATGCCCATCGTGAGCCCTCGACTCTGGACCTTATACGCGCTGAGCGGCAGAGGGGTTTTTCATGAGTAGGAGTTTCACATAACCCTCATGCTGTCCCCCGGCAGCGTGAGGGTATCCATGATGGATTTTCCCCTCTTTAAAAAAAAAAGAAAAGGATTCACTATCTTAGAATTTTATCAAAAATACTATCGTTATATTTTACAACTGAGAGGGAAGACAAAATTAATTGCAAAAAAGTAAAAGCAATTGGAAATACACACCCGCACATGTTCTTACGAATAAATTGTTTCCAATCACTACTCGGCTCCAGCCCGCCGTCTGTACTGTAGTTTTGTTTGAACCATCAGTTCCAGCACCCTTAGTACAGCTAATTGTAATAATGCGTTATGTTCAACTCACGTTCACCGCTAGCAATTACAAATTATATAGATCTGCCTTTCATTCTGCACTTGATGGATACATGTTTTTAATGATAATCGTTATTTTATTCATGGACAAAAATAATATACAAAACACCGTTCGCTTGAGAGATTTTTTAATTTATTTTTACACTATTTCTCACAGAGTTTGTTTGTTTCGATGCACGTATCTATGAACTATCGGTGAAATTAGAAAAAAAGAACTGTATATATCTAATATCACTACGTAGTATAAAACAAAGTCGCTTTCTCTGTCCCTATATCCCTATGTATGCTTAAATCTTGAAAACTACGCAACGGATTTTGATGCGTTTTTTTTTAAAGATAGAGTGATTGAAGAGGAAGGTTTATATGTATAATAACATAAATTAAATCGTAGAGAAATACTGTTATTTTTGAGGTTACTCCAAATTTAACGCGTGCGGGCCACGGGCAGTAATGAATAAATCAAAACTACTGGATCGATTTTAATCATTTTTTCAGTGAATGACATAGGCTATATATTTGATACCCGTGCGAAGCCGGAGCGGGGCGCTAGTATTCTATAAACTAATAGCTTTTATTTTCTAGATGACAGGTACACTATGCCCTTTTCTGCATTATTGACAATGTGTATAGATTCGTAGTCCGACGAAACTGTAGCGGACCTAATAAGCCAACAGTGTAGTCAGTTCGAAAAAATAAACAATGTGTT